>CM068367.1:759740749-760208249 GCA_034769895.1 Magicicada septendecula
ATAAGATATAATGGAGATGTATTTTTATTGTAATTTATGTTGTTATTGAAAAGTTTATCTTATCAGTTTCTGTATATTTGAATAGCGTTACTAATTTTAATAAAGCCTTTATTGTGTCAAACATGGGTTATGTTTATTGTTATACATAAATCATAATATGATTTCGTTGTACATGTTTATTTTAAACTTTTAAATTATGGAACATTACCTTTATATGTACTACATTCTTTTTTTTGTAAAGAAACTATGTGTGTACATGCTTGTACAATATTTTGAACTTTTCTAATCATTAAATTATGTTTTTATGTAAATAACAGAATAATTTTGTATGCGCAAGTAATAGAATTATTAATATTGTCATAGCTTAGTTATATTTAGTGCATTTTCTATTGTACTTCCTTTAAAATAAATGTGAATAGATGTACATGAAATAATAGTACCTTATATTGCTTTAATTATTCAGAAAGTCAGTTATTTCAAGTGTAGTATAAATAAATAATTAAGAATGTATTGTGTATGATTGTACACTGTAGATACACACATGTATTATTTAAAACAATACAATATTATTTAAAACTAAATAATAAAAGAACGGTAAATGAACAATTTAAAATAAACATGTTCTTCACTCTTGTTTTATAGTGTTCTTTAAACTGTATGGCCATTTATAGGAAGCCTGCCCAACATGAAATTGCAGGTTTCATCTTAAAACTGTGAGACAAATGGTACAGTAGAGGAATCACAAGTTGATTCATTTAATTCAGAACTCAAAACATATTCCACTGTCAGTACGAGGGGTGTTTGATAAGTCCATGCAATGTCAAGAGATGGCGCTCATAGTATATAGATGACGTCATTTTTAGTTCCCTGCATCTCCGCTAGGAGCGTATACCACGTTTCAGTCACATACAGTCATAATTCTATTGTCGCCAATCGGTTGAATTGATAACATATTATGATTTACAAAAAAATGGATTGAAGAGAATTACATGTGGTGATGAAACATTATTTTCTGAAAGGCAAAGCCGCACAGGAAACTAAATCCAAGCTGGGTAAACATTATGGTGAGTCAGCTCCATCGACTAGAACAGTTTACAAATGGTTTGGTTATTTTCATAGCGGTCACATGAGCACAAATGACAATGAATATTCCAGATGGCCAGTTCAGGTTACAACTGCAGAAAATATTGAAAAATCCATGATATGGTGATGGAGGACAGAAGATTGAAAGCGCTTGAAATTGCTAAAACAATATGCATCTAAAATGAACGGGTGCATCATGTTTTAATGAACATTTACATATGTCAAAACTGTCCACCAGATGGGTTTTGAGCAGTTTCAACGAAATCGAAAAGAACTTTTGTGTCGTTTCATAACAGTTGATCTAACTTGGATACATCACTACCAACCTGAAATCAAGGAACAGTCAAAACTGTGACTTGTAGTAGGTGGGGTGCTCGTAGCATAATCTTAATTGACTTTCTTGAGAAGGGTAAAACTGGTGATATTATACAATATTATGCATCTCTGCTGGATTGTCTAAATGAGGAAATAAAGAAAAAAATTACCAGATTTGACGAAAAAGAAGGTTCTTTTTCACTAAGACAATGCACTAGCTCACTCTTCTGTGAGTGTGACAGCAAAATTGTTTGAATTATGCTATGAAGTTCTTTCACCAACCCACCCTCCACTCACCAGACTTAGCACCTTTGGACTATTATCTGTTTCCAAAGTTGAAGAAGTGGCTTGCTGGAAAGAGATTTACATGAAATGATGAAGTTATTGCATGAATGAAGTCTGTGTATTTTGAAGACTTGGATGAATCAAACTATAAGGATGGGATTGAAAAGCTTGAGCTTCATTGGACTAAGTGTATAGTCTTGAAAGGAGATTATGTTGAGAATTAAAAAAGATTTTTCCTGAAACATTGTGTCTTCTTTATTTTTGCACTGACTTATCAAACACCCCTCGTATATTGCTCTGACTCCATTTTAATTTACAGTTAGCATGCATGAGTACAATGTATAACAAATATGGTATACTTGTCAGTGTACCAGTACTTTATTTATAGTTTCTGAGCTTAACTGTTTCCTAGGCCATTTAATCAGCATTCACCACAAAATCCAGTTCACCATAGAGAGATAAGTGGTTGGCATACTGGAATTCTTGGATGTATTGGGCCTTAAAAGGACTGGGGGCGGACTTGGGCACAAAGTCTATCAGAAACTGATTCCCATTGACCACTATTTGTACCATGTTTTGAATCACAACCAATTACACCCAAGCATGCATTGATAAGGAATATTGGTTGGGCAGCATTGCATATATGTGAGCTCCAGCAGATGAAAAACTTGCCAATCTTGAGGTAGCACTGTAGGCAAATGGTTATTCCATTGCAGAAATGAGAAGGATCTTAAGGTCATGTAGATCTAGCTGGGCTGTTGCATCAGAGGACAGGTGGGCGGCATGGCATTCATGTCCTATGTCAGGAATGTGACAGACCACATCGGGATGTTGCTTGAACAGTGTAAGGTGTCCACTGTTTTCTTGCCAATAAAGAAGAAAAAGAAAAAGATATTAATAAATGTAGGTAAAGAAAAAATATATAAATAAAATAGAAAAAGCTAATATACACAAAGCATTTATGTACACCAAAATAAACATTTGTTGGTGTGTAGACTTGGTTAGGAGAAACAGATTATACATAGACCAGGTAAGGTCAGCAACAGATGCTCATAGCCTCAGGCTACCGCTAGATAGATTTTTTTAACGTAACATTTCCTTTTAAATGATGCAAGAAATATGCACATAGTAGTGTGAAGTAGGAAGAGGCTAGATGCTAGATGCTACTGAATTTACCTTACAGTAAATACTGAATTTACAATCTCGAAACACAAGTCCATCCTCAAGGTCATAATGCAGACAAAAGCCATAATGCCCATTCGACTTCCATTAAATGATGCAATGTTATCGGCTACACATATGTTAACGCAGGTATCTCAGCATATATTTTTTTCATATAATTTTCGATAATAATCGAAAAAACATTGTTTGGTAATTCTGAAGTTTTTCATGTATATTTCTGAACTTTCGTTTAAATAAGGTCGATCACCAGTAATTGGATGTATCCACCACTTTCTCCATCGTTTCTGTTTACGATGTCCTCTTCTAACAACCATTAACAAAACAATAGCTTTTGATGTTATGCTTAATTCTGTCATGACTTTTCAAAACACATAAACCACTTGATAATAATAAAGAATTATGCGTGACTGTGTACACCTAGACTTTCAACTAAGAAAACTACATTAAAAATAGACCACATTATTTAATGTACAGTATAGCCGGAGTATACAGAATAAAACGTTATGTTAATTTCTGTAGAAAAAAACTGTGTTACAAAATGTCCATCTAGCCATAGCTTTATCATTGACATAATACACCTAATCACTTCTTTTACAAAATAACTGAACATATTTTTACCAATTCAAATTTGGACTAAAACTCAACGAAATGCTTGTATGTCCACTTCGTGTTGTCTAAAGCTTGTTTTTACTCTACACTCATTGATTCAATGTATTTTCTAGTTTTATAAAAGACTATTTTAGTAATAAAGTCAAAGTTTTCTTTAGTTCCTGGAATCTGAGCCCCCCCGTTAGTTAAAATGAGTCACACACACACACACACACACACACACACACACACACACTGTCTGTTTGAAGAAATATTAAATATAGAGCTGTGTGAGTCACAGTAATTATTTTGGAGTGAATTCAGAAAATGGTTGCATGTTCTAACTCCCACTGCTGAAAATATATCATAATTTAAAGATCAACATAGCATTTCTAAAAAGTGGACACACTAAAATGCTAGAAGTTAATAGTGTTACATTGTTCATCACTATTGAAAACAAGAGCATGCATTCCTTGTTAAAATGTATAATGTATGTGATAAGTTGAGTTCATGAATGTGTATGGCCATATTACATTGCTTCTTCTACCAAATATGCTAAATTCTGAGATCTTGCAATATGCTAGGTACTATTGCCATATTAGACATGAAAATTCCTGCAAGATTCAGCTGGGAAGTTGGTTATGCCACATGTTATAACCTTTCTTATGTAATTTTGAAAATAAATTTTGTATGCAAACCTATCTAGTGTTTTTGTTTATTTGAAGTCCAGTTTTTTAAGTGAACAGAATAATTCAAAACTCTTTATAGTTTGATTGTGTGTGAAGTTTTTTTTTGTTGGGGGGGGGGGGTAGTGACTATTGTGAGCAGACAGAGAGTAGCAGAGAGGAAATGATGTCACATGTACTCTTCTACTTCAAGTGCCACCTCTTCTAAGGAGGTTGGGAATCAACAAGGCAATGTGAGCTCTAGACACAGCCACTCTAAATAAGTTGATGGAGCTGCAGTTGAACCAGTCTCTTGAGTTCTATAACCTTCTTCCTTGATTCCTCACATGTAGTACACCAGAATTGTTTCTCACTAAATAAGGTGTCCTTACTTTTTTCAAATTGTTATAAGCAACAATATGTGTGAATCTTAAACATTTCAATGATAATAGAAAAATTAACAGCATAGTGCAGCTTTAAAAATTGTTTAATCATATCCTTAATAAAAAAATATGAGAATATAAATGCTAAAAGGGAAATTGACAGCTCATCATAATCTTCAAGTTCATAGAAAGTGTAACACATTACTTCTATAGAAGACAACATTTTTGTGGTTTGTGCATGTATGTGTTTTCTTGAATACTTTAATTTCTAATGAAGGTTAGCTGACAACTAGGTTTAACCCAAAATTAAATGGGTTAACCTTCATTTTAACAGAAAAATAATACTGTTAGCTTCAGAATTAAAATACGTGAGTATTACTGTTACCAGTGTATATTTTACTATTCCTTATTTTGTATTTATTTTATCATGCTCTGCACAAAAACTCCACAGAACTGCTTCTTTCAGCCCTGCCTTTTTAATATTTATTCATTTATTCTGTACTCATCCTGTCTCATATTCATGATATGACTGTTAAGCAAAACTTCTTACTTAGCAAATAGTAATGACTTTCATAGTTCATAGCTGTAAGTCACAGCAACAGTCATTAAATAAGGTTGGTTCTAGGTAATGGTGTTTCAATGCTCGTTGCTGGTAAGATAATCTCTTTTCTTGTATTTTTAGGCACACACTAACTGGGCTTTCCACTAATGATGCTGAGCAGGTCCTAATGGAAAGGTCAGGTTTCTGGAGGGAGGGAATTCCTATAGTTCTTCCTAACTCCTTTCGTTAAATATACTCTCCTCTCATCCTGGTGTGTTTTGAAAAGTAAAATGATATCTAAGGAATGAAGGTGTCAGAGAATGCTTCCTGCGGGTATAAAAAATTTCAAAGAAGAGGTCAAGAAAGAAGAGATTCTTAGGAAGTGGGTTCGTAAGTGGAAAAGGTTCTTAGCGAGAAAGTATCACTAGGACTATTACAATTGGAGTCTTCCCAATAGACTTTCTCAAAACAAGATATTTAGAATGATGTGAATTGTTTCAAGTTTTATCAGTGCATTAACTTGTGCTTCAGTATATTTTATGCTTAGTACCAAAGACAATCACATCTTAAAACTCAAATTGGGGATTCCTTCAAAAGCATATTATTAAAATTGAAGAAATATTTTTAAAAAATAATGCAAGTATACTAAAAGTTGAGTTCCTGTAAGTATTGTAATTCTTTATCTTGTAAATAATTAGATCCTTTGATTTTAGTATTTAATACATTTATGACTATGTGCGAATCAGTAAAATTTCACACCATCAAGCTAATTACCCAGAACATTTTGTAAAGGGTTCTGTGTCAGCTTATGTTTAAACAAAGAACATTTTGTCCTTTGTTTAAACAGCTGAGAATTACCATTGTACAATGGAATTACCAGAATACTTCTGATACATACTTGTTCATACTGGGTGAAGTTTTGTGTATTTAATACTGATGCTTTCCATAGCAAAGAAAGTCAATTAAGAAATGGGGTTAGCTGGGCTCCCATCGTACCCTTATAAAACTGGCAGACAACCAACCAGGTTCCACCTCACAACCAGCCACTGAATGGAACCTATACAGTTATCACAACAGAGAGCAACTGATGGTGAGGGTCATCAATTTCTTGAGAAATTGGCCAAATGATTGGCTTATGCTTGTAATGAGAGAAGGTTCAAAATAATTTACTCCT
Source organism: Magicicada septendecula (assembly GCA_034769895.1). Classification (NCBI taxonomy): domain Eukaryota; kingdom Metazoa; phylum Arthropoda; class Insecta; order Hemiptera; family Cicadidae; genus Magicicada; species Magicicada septendecula. The sequence continues at coordinate 759,746,966 of CM068367.1, forward strand.
CGTACTTTGTTTTTCGCCACTGTTTATACTACAAATACAAAATGTTTGGTAAGTATGATAATGCAATAATTAAAATGCAAATAAAAAAATATATAAATAAATATCAGTGTATCTGCAAATTGAATATTTAATAATATAACACTTTTTCTGGGTATATGTGCTGATTATACAAGAATGTGTACATAAAATGTGTAATAAATAATTTGTCAAGTGAAGGTGTGTGTGTGTGTGTGTGTGTGTGTGTGTGTGTGTGTGTGTGTGTGTGTGTGTGTGTGTGTGTGTGTGTGTGTGTGTGTGTGTGTGTGTGTGTGTGTGTGTGTGTGTGTGTGTGTGTGTGTGTGTGTGTGTGTGTGTGTGTGTTGATAATTCTTAGATTTTTAAAGGTGTGATATGATGTGTACTTTTTCTAGGTTCAGTCCTGTATTGTTTTTCTATTTTAGCAGATCCACTTCAGGTAGATTCCACTTTTATGACTTAGGATGTCCCAATGATTTTTAACATAAAATCTGCAATGCCAAGTGAAAAATATTAGGCCATTGTAAGACATCAAAAAGGAGTCTGCCTGAAGATGGCAGGCATGGAAAACAGCACAATGTGGGACTCAACTGGGAAAAGGGGCACATTATTATTATATATGTAGTAGCAGGTTTTTGGGTACACCCATGTATGTGATGTTTATCCTTGAGTATGCCTTGTAAATGTTCCGGGGTTACGGACTGAAATGTTGGCAAGATAAACATCACATACACGGATGTACTCAAAAACTTACTACAACAGATATTCACTGTAAAAGCCTTTGCACCAGCATGCACACACACACACACATATATATATAATGGTAACTCGCATTTCATGCAGTAATATTGTATTATTCATTACAAATCTTGAATAAATGTGAATTTTGTATACTGTATATTTGTACACACACACACACACACACACACACACACACACACACACACACACACACACACACACACACACACACATGTATATATAATTATATGGGGGATTAAATATTACACTTTATTGAAAGCCCACAGTTGCACGCATGTATGTTGTTGATCACAGAAAACGTGTGTGTTTTCTGTGATCAATCAAGTGGTCTCATCAATAAAGTAAAATTTTGGAATTAATTAAATTATAAATTTTAATGTTAAAAATTATTATAAAAACATAATTCTTAACAATAAGCAGCATACCATGGAGAGATCTAGATACAGCCTCTAGACAGCTCATTGTCTTGCCTGATAAGGTACGCTTGATTTCTTTGTTAAAGGGTCATTGTGTATGCCAACTTCCTACTACTTATGAAGGGTACCTTAATCTTAAAAACTATTTGTATTAGATTAGTCGTGTGCAACGTATGCAGGTAATAAGCATGGAGCAGATCACTAAGTTCTGTAACACATTGAACATAAGACTACTAACTGTACACAAGGTATAAAAACAGTATGCATGCTCAACTTAGGAAACCAATATATATGTTTTTCATATGTTTACTGATCATGAAAAAATAATAACTCAATTTTTATTGTTTAAGTTGCTTTTTGTTTATAAGTACATATAACAGGCTATGTATACACCTAAGTAAATTGTCTGTGTTCTTGAAGTTACTATCATGTTTATAGACATACCACAATAAAGCAACCAATATTTTTTTGATAATTAAAAAACTCCTCTTCTTTATCTTGAAAGTCCTCCATTTATACAAAACATTTTTTAATTTACCAAGAGCTGAATAATGTTTAAACAAATAAATGTTTCTTTAAATAAATGAATTAAAAGTTTCTTTAAATAAATAAATTAAAAGTTTCTTTAAATAAATATTATTATTGGATTAATAATATTTATCAAACTATCTCTGCCTGTAAAAGACGTTATCATAAATACTGAACAAGCATGAGTGAAAAGGAACATTATCATTACATCAAAAACAGATAATTGAACTGTATACTTCACAACAATCTACATAATACTACTAAATGAGTTGAACTACACTTCTACCAGCTTTTTAGTTGTTTCTATATTTATTACATGGACCAAGCTAAGTAGAACTTTTTTTAGAATTCTAATATGAGCTTTTGTGTGTTTTTTAAAGAAAACAAGTAGAAAATAATACTATAATAAACTGGAAAGGATTAAACTATGGTATTGTAATGTATTATTGAATGCCATGTTGTTGTCAGCCATTAGCATCATGGTAAATTCAATATTGTGATTAGGAAAAATATTATAAGAGTGTTTTAGTGGTTGTTCTCCATCCAAAGACTTCATTTCAGCCAGTTTACTCCTACTCTTTCTTCCATTTCTCTTTCCGCTACCCTCAAGGATGCTTCCTCGGTATGCCTTTCAGTATTGGTGTAGGTGATTTCATTATCAAAGGTGAGCTGAACCATCAGTCTTGAGATATTATTAGGCTCTAAATCCTGTTATTATGCAATGCACTGTTCTCTATTCTCATTATCTTCTATCTTCTCATTTCAGACTTTTTCTATCCAACTGATGCCCACTCTTCTCACAGAAGTACATTACAATTGCTTTAATTCTGTTGTCTTGTATCTAGTATCTGAGTTGCAGGCCCATCTGGTGTTAAAGTACATTTTACTCTTAAAGTACATTTTACTCTTAAAGTACATTTACCATTCCAGACATATATATAATTTATCATGCAGCCTTCTGCTGAGTAGTAGTTGGTTTACCTTCTGTTTACATGAGTTGATTATCAACTGTTACTTTATTACTAGAAACATATATGGCAGGCATTATACATGCAAAAAATAATTAAATGGCCAATAATGTGTGTGTTTATTGTCAGGAGATTATGAGGCAATTATGTCACTTTTGATGCAGCATGTATAGTGTTTTCATGAAATAATGGTATCCAGAAGCTTGGTGTCATTACAGGAGGATTAACAAAAAGTGAATGGGATAAATACAGGGTCTGGCATAAAGACATCCCCTATCGAAATAGGTAATTACAAACAAACAGAGAAAGATACAGAAAACATATTTTTATTTATGAATAACATACACTATACACTATTTTACATTAATGGTTTTTAAAAATTATGTCCATTAAATGGCGGCCTCCATTATTAACACACTGACGAAGCTGTTCCCGAAAGTTTTCCATAGCTCTTCGTGTCATTTCTGGCGGAATGTTAGCAACTTCCTGGGTGATTACCTTCTTAAGAGCTTCCATGGTCCTAGGGCGATGTTTGTACACTTGTGCCTTTAAATATCCCCAAAGGAAATAATCACAAGGCATCAAATCTGGCGACATTGGGGGCCAGGCAATGTCACTGTGCAAGGAGAGCAGATGCCTAGGAAACAATTCTCTCAGAATTTCTCGAGAACGCCGAGGAGTGTGGGCTGTAGCTCCGTCTTGTTGGAACCAGACTTCTCCTTCATGGTCCTCAATGAATTGGTTAAACTTGGGCTGGAGGAAAGTTTCTAACATGTGACAGTAACGATTGGAATTAACCGTTACTGCCTGGCCATCTTCTTCAAAAAAGTACGGACCCCACACACCAAATTCGGCAACGCCACACCAAATAGTAACATGAGGGCTGTGAAGTGGTCGCTGGTGAAGTTCTCGAGGGTTACCTTCAGCCCAGTACCGAACATTTTGCTTATTTACAGTGCCTGCCAAGTGGAAGTGAGCCTCGTCAGAAAAAATCACAACAGCTGTAGGGGGAATGTTCTGAAGAATGTCTTCACACAAAGCTCTGCGAGTTTCAAAATCGCTTATGCTTAGTTCTTGTGTAACCATCATTTTGTAGGGATGCATGTTGAGATTGCTGTGTAGGATTCTTCTTACACTCCGATCAGACAGGCCCAGGGAAGCTGCGTGTTTCGCTGCTGAACGCTTTGGAGATTGCAGGATGGAAGCTCTCACACGTGCAACATTGTCTGGCGTTGTTATGGTCCGAGGTCGGCCAGGAGATTTTCTTTTTAATGCTGAACTTGTTGCTCTAAAGTTCGATACCCAAACATGAATTGATTTTCTATCTGGAACAGACTCATGTCGGCCAAATGGGAACCGAATACGAAATGCACGCTGTGTAGTAATCACAGAACCACCATTACGAATAAATTCCTCCACAACAAAAGCGCGATGCTCACCAAGCCAAGCCATTGCGCTCACTGAAAACGGCACATATACCACTATCGATCGATACCCCCTCCACAGCCGTACCCCCACCACCGCTCGTCCAGTGGCCTCTCCAAATGGGGGAGGTCTTTATGCCAGACCCTGTACTATGGTCACCCATATGCTACAAACATTTCTGCAGATATATAGAACTAATTATTACTGTTTGTTATAAACAGTATTTAGACCTACCTTACAAATGATACAATAAAAGGGCACAATCTTACAATAGTTTTTTATCTGATTGAGAAATTTTGGGACAATTTCATCCCCCCTCTGCCAACACCCCATGTACAACGAAAGTGCTTCTACTCACAGCACAATTGCAGTGTTTTAAATTATGTTTCATCTGGTCAGGTAAGTAAATTCTATTTAAAATGGACTTTTTATTTGGTTCCATTTTGTGCTAGTAGTTATTCTTAAATTAAAATATGTTTTAAACTAAAAATTCCGTGCTGTTTTCATGAAACTGTTAAAACTCTTTGATGGGAGAATCACGTAAAAAGCATGATATGCAAGTTGGTAGAATTAGGTGGCTATGATTTTAACTTTGTTGTTGGTTCAACTTAACTTTTTTATTTACTAGAATGCTAGATGCATCAACTGATGTGTAATTTTGAATTTGAATGAAGCAGTAATCATCACTGCAGCAGTGGTTAGAGTAAATAAGCATAAGAACAGGTAGAGCCTTCATGATGTAGACATTTTAGAAATATAAAAGAAGCCAATAGATAGTAAAATAAATATATGTCTAGCACACAGTACTACTTTTTTCTCACTTTCTGTGTGCAGTGTTGACAGTGCTGATCAGATGTTTATAACCAAAAACCATGTAACTATTTTGTGAAAAAAGCTCAAAAATCCCTTCAAATTAAAGGTAGTTTTAATGATTAAAATTTATAATCATTAATACATAATAATAACACCAGTTATGTGTAATGGTGAAAAATATTAGATATAGGCCTATATATTACAAAGTTAAGTATTTGTGAATCCCCCAACTTCTTGTGAGCCATTTATTTTGCAACATTACTTACGCCATAAAATTATGACAGGTGTAATCGTAATAATAATAACACAACGTAATATGGTTTAGAATCATTTAAAAATTTATTAATCAAAAATTTTCTATTTTGCTGCGATTTAAAAATATCATTATTATTCGCATATGTGTAGCCATAGCACACATCTAGTTATTAACATACAGTATAAGTAATAATCTTGTATTACATATAGACATAATATACACTCTTATACTACCATAAACATTTGTAGTTATATAATATTGCTCTCAACTTGCTCATTACTGTGATAATTATTAGATTATCTAATCTCTTTTTAATAATCTATTTTCTTTTGATTATATTGCATATGCATTCCTTTGTTTTCTAATAAAAATTTACTATTTACTTTTATATTAATTTAAATATCATTGACTAAGTTATTATTATTACTAAGTTTTATTTATATTTATTTTCATTATAATCGCACTTTTTATTATTTTTGCACTATTTTTTATACAGATGTGCGTCTTTATTTTATACACACTGTGGCGTATTTGGTTTTGTGATATTATGCACACAATCTTTACAATTTAAATAATTCATTAATTAATAGCATTCATTAAGGGGTGATGCTTTGCAGGAATCATCAGGTCTCACACACACACATAAAATACACGTGTACACACAGACACAGCTGCGTGGCGTGATTAACCTGTCCCAGCATGAAATTTGGTCGTTCCTTGTACAGTTCAGATTGAAAGCTGAATTATTATTACTAAGAATATGAATTATTCATTTAATTTAATTAATTATCTTCATTAATTTGTGCAATGCACAGTACCCTATACATTTGTACTGTAGCATTTGTGTGTGTGTGTGTGTGTGTGTGTGTGTGTGTGTGTGTGAGAGAGAGAGAGAGAGAGAGAGAGAGAGAGAGAGAGAGAGAGAGAGAGAGAGAGAGAGAGAGAGAGAGAGAGGGAACAAACTTAAAATTAAGCTAAGACTAAATTATTTATCATTTAGGCATTATGGTTATAAATTTAAATACAAAAGAAAACCATTGCAGTACTTCGGAGCTTGTAATGTTTACTGTATGACTATCTGCTTTGAAATTTTTATTGTACTTGAAAAGCAGTAGAGTAGTCAATGTTTCGTGTTTTTTTTTATAATATAAAAATTATCTGATATTGAAGTTTATCTAACTTAAAAATGTATTTCATTCAAAACAGTGAGCGAGTTCTGCAGCTCATGGAGCTTAATAGTAAAAAAATTTCAAACATTATTGAATTTTCTAGGTTTTCTGTATAAAATCACAGTTACAAAAGCATAATACACAACCACCTTGATAAGCTGTCTTTGATACTCTACTTACACTATTCTATAACTCCTCCTCCTCACCACTGGACTTTTTATTCACTTTCATCCTTTTTCCTCGGGGTGCTTTCCGTTCTTCTTGTACTGTTTTCTTTCTACTCAGAATTCGCTACTTTGTTTCCTCTCACGCTCAGTGTTGCTGTCTGTCTGGTTTCCACTCCTACAACAGCTAGTGCTGGCACCACTGTTTGTTGCCTTGCCTCCTTCAACACGAAGCTTTTTGTGGCATGTAGCACTGCAATTTCAGGTAACTTGCAAACTACAAAGTTACCCTCTGTGAAACAAATAAACCCTGAATCATAATAACAGCCTTAACAAAATTACCTCGTAGTCTTGGACTCTGCAAATTGCTCAAATCACACATTTCACAGGATTTTTGTGTGTCAAGATATGTGTAGACTCAATAACCTGTCTGTTACTGTGCGTTAGAGCTACCGCACACTGGAAACTTTTTGTCGGCCGACTGTTTTGTCGCCAAGGGAAAGGCACACATTCTTTATGTGAGTGTGCACACTGTAAGACACGACAGGAGCACGACAGAATTGTCCTCGAGCTCAGGTGATAGCTGCCGACATTTTTGTCCGCCGACTGTCGTGCGTCCTTGAAAAATACATTGATGTAGATGGGCCTACCGCACACCGAGGGCGAAACTGTCTCCCGCCATCAGTCAATGCCAGTATTGTGTTGTACCCAGTCGCGTTGTGCTGTCTAAATTTGTTCTCAATTAGACTATTATTACGACAATTGAATTTGAAAATTTTAATTATTTGTTGTAATTTTTTAATGATGGAAGACACAGAAAGATTAATAGAGGAGGTGGAAAGAGACCGGCGATTTATGATAAAAATTTAAAAGAATACTAGAACATCAATGTTAAAAAACAAATGTGGGATGAAGTTTGCGCTATGGTTGTACCAAACTGGAGTGATTTGGATGGATTCGATAAAACAAAAGCTGGTAAGTTTTATACAATAGTTATTTCTTATTCTTTAATTTTTATAATTTTTACAAGAAATAAATTTGAAGGGTACAGAGGAAAAGTGGATTCCCAACTTTTTTCAAATTTCAGATGGCTATATCTTCTAATGGAGAATTTCAAGTAGTTTAAAATAAAGTAGACAGTTTGGAGAATAAAGGCAGTTTGTTTCATCTCCTCCATGCCCTTGGAGATTGCCGTTCGGCCAGTAAAGGAGACGTCACGTTGGACACGTTTTCAATTTTGCGTCACAATAGAAAACGCAACTACGAAGAATCACTTCTTGAATTGTTAAAAGAGAAAAAACTTGAAAGAGACTACTGAAGACGTCAATTTTGCCTTATCATTAGTACCGATACTACGATCCCTTGATGACGCCACAAAAATAGACGCAAAAATACAAGTCCTAAGTTTATTGAAATCTTTAAAATTTGTAGTAAACAATCAGTTACCACATTTCCCCCCTTTTAATATGAACCAAAGTTACGATATCAACGGACAACCCCAAATGTATTCGCCATATCAAGCTGGGATGTCCGGGTATAATACAGGTCTGCAAAACTTCCAAAATACAGCTAAGTTTACATCGAGTACACACACCGGACACGCAAACAGAGAACGACAAACGCCAGCTTCTACTCGATTACATACCGATTATACTTCACCTAATAGCAGTGAAAGCATACTGACACTCGTACATAATTTCACGGACGAATCCAGTGATTCTTTTGTAAATTTGTAATCAAAATATGAGTATAAAAGATTCTTACTATTGCAGTGATTTGATAAGTTGTAAATTTAATTTTAACAACTCGTCAAAAGTTGTTACATTCATTCTAAAAAGTATGAAAAAAACTTTTCTGGATGCTCCCGCAAGTCTTTATACAGTGTATAGAATTTTCCTTTCGTTAATCTCGAACTATAAATAGGATGCACCCAGTACTGTCTTCTTTTTTTTCTTTCGAAAACGAATTAATAAAGCAACAGTAGCAGCGGTTTCCACAAAATCCATTGCGAGACTGTCGCCGGTGTGCGCAGGATGGCGACAAAACTGTTTTGTCTTTCTACTGTCGCGCCGCGCCGCAGACAAGCGAAAGACAGTCTGCCGACTGACAAGCGTCTGCCAGCGAGCCATAACATCGTGCTGTGCCTGTAATCTGGCGCTTGGTGGGGCGAGAACCGAGCCGTACGGAGGGGCGGAGAGCCCGGGAGAAAGTTAATGTGTTTCATTACCCGACACAAGTTCAGTAACAGCTGATCTGATTTTTAAAATTCTTTCACCACCGTGTTTATTGAAGTTTGAGGGGATGGTTTTAGGCATAAATTTTAACCGATAGTTTTAACAATTTTCAAAAACAGTCTTCAGACGGTTCCACGTCATGAAGTTTCTTTTTTAATTTTCATGTAGTGAAATTTTCGGCATGCGACAAACTTTCGTTTTATGAGAGATAGCTATATGGTGTCAGCGAGTGAAAATTATAGAAAATTCCAAATTTTGTTTTGGTTTTGTTTCAATAAAATCGGCTTTTTAGTTTTCGAGATATTGGCGTTTTTGTAAGAAATTTAGTTGGCGGTTTTATAAGAAATTAGTTGGTTGGCACATGCAGCGATTTTTCTTGTAACTATTTTTCTTAATAATAAATATTACCTTAACGTAATCATTTTAACATTTATTATATTATTCTATTTAGTAATAAAAATTTCAATTTTCATGTAGTACCTTAATGTAATTTGATTTCCTGGATCTGAAAATAAAGATAGAATTGTTTTCATAGAATTTAAATTTAATAAGCAAATTTCAGATGAAACGGTAACAACTAAACTTTATTTAACAATCACAATTTATATTCCATATAAAGTAACATGGGATCTATATATAGACCTATATGTTATACCGTATAAAGGCATACTGCAAATACTGATTTGTACTTTTCTTCTCTGCTTATTTTGTTTTCCTTTTAATATCTCTAATAGTATTGTAAATGGAGAAAGGTTGTAAGTTTTCTTACTTTATGAGTTTGTAAGAGGCAATTTCAGAAATTTTGCAACAGATTTTTACTATCTGACTTAGCTTATGTATCCAAACAGTTTTACTGTTTCTAAATGCCAGGCATTTAATTTACTTTTAAGTGACTAAGGGCTAACTCAAGCCGAATTAAAATATCAGTTTGTCTCTGTTGATTTTAATTTAAAACATAATTACTCGGAGCAGTTTGTCAATTGTTTACTGGTTAATGAGTTGTTCACAACTTGGATGGACATGTGTATCTTTGCTTGAAAGATCTTAGAATAGTGACAGTGTTTGACAAGAGTAATTGTGAAATATGTATAATAGGGTACCGGTACAATGCATAAATGATAGTAAATAGTACACTATAATAAGTAGTACTAGGAGCCTGGCAAAATCTTTCTCAAATGCAACTTACACATATCCCGTTTCTTGCTTAAATGTCGTGGGCGAGCGAGCGCACGCACGCACACACACACACAACATGTATATAAACCTTATCTCTGATCTGACTTAACTAACTTTTAAAGTTTTTATGAACAAATTATTCTTATAACTTTAAATTGTTTTGTTACTTTTAATTGCTTTTTATTTTTATATTACATTTAATGTTTAATTCACTAATTTGTACTATACTGTACTGCTAAGCCACTTACTAAATTACATTTATTATAGTACGCGTGCACGCGTATGAAAGAATGTGTGCGCGTGCGCGTGCGCGTGCGAGAGAGAGAGAAGGGGGAGAGGGAGAGAGGCGAGCGTGCGTCTGCTACACACCTGTACATATGCTAAAACAAAACTATATCAATACATCAAAACAATTATTTCTACTGGTATTTCAAAATCGATTTTTGTAAGGATCGCTTCGCCTGATATTAAAGAAGTAAAAATACGGAATTGTATTGGATGCCATAAAACACTCAAGATCCGTTTTTTTACCTACAGGCGCACGCACACGCGCGCGCGCGCACACACACAGTACACTGTTCTGCTAGTTGTGAACAGCGGCATTTGCACCAATTTCACTTGCAGACACTTAGATAAATAAGATAATTATTATTTGTTGATGTAAGAGGGTACTTTTTATACCTGACGTGCTATGCTACATTTATCAAAGACACATGGAAAAAGTAAAATTTACATTTTTACATGTAAAGTACTCAGATTTAAAAATTAATACCAGTTGTAATGACAGCTGAATAAAATAAACAGTGCTTATAAAATTTTATTTACTTAACCTAACTCATTTCATATATTTCATTCGCTATATTTTTTAACTAGATTACTAAGTACATTTATCAAATTAAATTGTGTACCCCCTCCACACACACACACACACACAGCATATATATAAACCTTACCTCTGAGCTGACTTAACTAACTTTTAAAGTTTTTATGAACAAATTATTCTTCTAACTTTAAATTGTTTTGTTACCTTTAATTGCTTTTTATTTTTGTATTACAAAAATGTTTAATTCACTAATTTTTACTATACTATACTGCTAATCCACTTACTAAATTACATTTTTATTATAGTACGCGTGCGCGCGTATGAAAGAATGTGTGCGTGTGCGTGCGAGAGAGAGGGAGAGAGCGAGTGCGAGCGCGCGTTTGCTACACACCTGTACATATGTTAAAACAAAACTAGGTATATCAATACATCAAAACAATTATTTCTACTGGAATTTAAAAATCGATCGCCTCGCCTGATATTAAAGAAGTAAAAATACGGAATTGTATTGGCTGCCGTAAAACACTCAAGATCCGTTTTTTACCTACAGAAATTTAGAAAGTCTACCTACTTTTGAATATTACTTATTTTGTGCTAATAAAATAAAACAATACAATTCTTACCTTTAAGCGCCTACAGTGGTTTTCGCACTTCGCACAGTAGTTTAGGCTATGCTAAGCATAAGCACTAAGACGAGAATAATAAGCGCGGTAAAATGTTCGGACGTCTTCGTTAACATTCGTACCATAATCAGCTAAGCTCGGTTCTCGCACCACCAAGAGCCAGATTACAGGCACAGCACGATGTTATGGCTCGCTGGTAGACGCTAGTTTAATTAGTTGCCGACTGTCTTGCCCTCAGTGTGCCTAAGTAGTGCCTACTTAGCGATAGTATTACGAACCTGTGAGAACTGTGAAACTTTACTCTTTCGCAGTATTGTACTGTACTTATGACAAAGTAGGCCTAACTGTACCTTCTTGTAAACAACTGTTGATTTTAGTTTATAGGAAGTTGGTAAACTGTTGAAGTAGTGTTTGTTTCATTGTTTGTGTTATTGATTTGAACTCAACCTTGAGGATTCCATAATTTTGTAGTCACTGATCAATCCAGAAGATAAACCACTGTTAATGCGTTACTATGACTGTCATGTAGGTCTACCTTAACTCTAACAAAGTAATGTTTTCAATAAACACTATACCGAAATAAAACGGTTGGTAATCTTCAGGTTGGTAAATGATCTGAAGATGGCTTGACTGCCGAAAGCGCTCGTCAATACCAAAGACAACATAGTGGTTTGTATAAAATTACTAGTCGAAATAAAACGATTTTACGTATTCTGAATTCAAATATTCGCGTTATGGAATTAATATTAGACATTTAGAATATTTTTCCTAAAAATTCAGAATGTTTACAAATAGGCCGACAGATGTTTTATTAGAAATGCAGTGAACTGTAGCTACCTTGAGCGCGCGTATAATAGCATCAAGTCGTCACAAATTAGGCCTTATCTTACAAAAGATCTTCTGCCCTATGGGAATTTTTGTTTTACATCTCGTGAACCTTATACGAACGTCTTTATGTTTATGTCTTCAGTTGTTTTTGAGATTTTAATTTCTTATCATCATAATGTAAATTGCTAATTTTCCATGAGGTTTGACACTCACACACAGAGTTAATGTAAAAAATGGTTTCCACGTTTTCAAACATTTGAACTAGTGAAACGAGTTTGACGTCGACCGTTTGACATTTGTCTGATCGTCTCTCGATAACGCTTAATGCATCTACCGATTGTCGCAAAACATGGCGTACTCTTACATGCATGCGCATACTTACACCATAGGAACCTATTGTTTTTTAAACTGATCCTCCCAAAAACAGGGAAGCTAAAGGGGAACTTTTGAAAAAAAATCGCAAAAATACGTGTGGAGTAGCAAAGTAAAGAGAATTCAACCAAATATGAATACAGTGCTCAAATTTTGGAAATTTCAAAATTTTGGGATGTTAATGATTAGGAAATTTTCAAAATACGAACTCGGTATCTTTATTAATTTGACAAAATTAATATCTGCCGATGCTTCTTGCAAATTTGGAGTGTCTTTAAAAGGTTTGTAAGCAATTTTTGTAAAAAACTTTAAATATTGTTATGAGTTATGTATATTTGTGAAAAGTAGACTTACATAGAAACATAGATGTAGGGTATATCTATAGATTTATGGAATAAATGTATGTTTATGTATGGTCAGCTCCTTGTGGTGTTTCTCGGCTAATGCTAAGAATGATATAGCCTATAGGACTACGAAGAACTTAACGCACGTCGTGACAAAATTATTGTTGATTTATTGCTTTTTAACTAATAATAAATACATTTATTTCATTCAAAATAATGAACGAGTGCTGCATCTCAGGGAGCTTACCAGTTTAAAAATAAAATTAAGCGTATATAGAAAAAAAAATTTTTCTCATAGAGTTGTGTGGAAGTAAGGGAACATACCGTATTAATTATTAATGTATTTATGTTTTACCGTGCCTGTGTCAGGATTAGTTTATTGCGTGTGGTCGCGGTAGTTACAATGAACATTAAAATGATGAAAATTACAAAATGACGTATGAAACATAGTACCTAAATATATATAAAACGATTGAACAAGTATTTCGTGCTCATCCAAATGGTTAGATGTATTCAGTTTGTATACTATACACGGTAAACGTTAAACTGATTACAGGTACCTGATTGCGAGGTGTATAAACTATAACTATGTGCATGGGCATTTTTAATTCATTTGTATGTCTGTTGATTTCAGCTACTTCCTTCCATTTTTCCAAACACATGGTTCTTGTTTAATGTTTTTTGAATCGAGTCGTTTCTAGAATGCAAGTAATTAACATATCAATTTCTAAAATGAAAATACTTTCGTAGTAAGGGTTTTAAATACGGTGTTCCAGTTCCGGAACTTTGTTACTTGGGTGGATATTGTTTAACAAGTATACCGCTTGGAGCGCTACTGATAGCATCAAAATTGATCCTCTTGGACGAGACAGCAGGGTGCAGAGTGTATAATTTTCAAATCATTTTAGGATGTGGCTTTTTTGTATTTGGTAGTTTAATTGGATTTAAATCGTACAATTATATTTTTAAACGTTCGAATTAATAAATAACGTTATATTAAAGTGACAAACATGAAGTGTTAGCAGCTGTGAAATTCGTCAATCATATTATTTGGTTTTTAATCGCCAGCCTTTTTGTTTAACAAATAGAAACAAGATAGGAATTGTGTTGTTAAAACTTTCGTTTATTTACTGTGTAACAAAAGTTAAAATTTGATTTTTTCTCAGTTTATTAAACGGGTTACACTTAATTTTGGGTAATTAAATATGGAAACTTTTACTAGATTAACATACAGATTTACGGCCTAAAATAAATTTAAAATTATTAAAGTGTAGCAACTAATGATTTAAGATTACCTAAGATTTGTTAAAGAATGGCTCAGTTCGGCAGATTGTACGTGCCCCCATGGCGCGCCGTATTAAATGTAGCATGGGAAACATTAAGAAGTACACTACCAGAAAGGAGCACTCTGATCCGTCGTCGCAACCAAACAGAAATGTCAACCATGCCAGGCAGCGGTCAGAGCTACGGTACAGAATCAACAGGGTACACAAACCGCCAGTATGGAGTAGCTGAAGATGGGTTTTCAACACAAGATGGATTCGCGGTCAGAGATGTGAAGGGCGACGGTGAATTTTCAGCAAGAAAAAACTACCAAGGTTCCCGTGCAGTTACCATGAGCTTAGGAAGTGGAGGTAGCTTTGACGAGTTAGGCTGTGGCGAAGGAGGTGGCAAGAGGAACAAGATCAACGAATGGCAAGCTGCCTGGAACGTCACAAATGCAATACAGGTAACGATGTCTTTATTCTCCTTTAGTTCTATATTGTCTTTAATAATTGTTGCGTACGGTATCAAAGACAAAGTTCGATGTTTGGTATCTACATTCAAAGAGACTACGCTAAATTTATTTTCCATTTTACACATGTTTTCAGTGTCATCGGGTCGTCATTAATTATCGAAAGATATTACATGCGACAGACGTATGCCATTCGTGTGTAACTACGAATCATTCGTAGGTATCATTCGTATGCCATACGAGACATAAATATAAATGTGTATATGTGTGGTATAGAGGGAGACGACACAATTCAAAATTATTATATCAAATTTGTTTGTTTTTACTTCCATGTTCCATAAGGAAATGGAAATGGTGATGGCGAAAAAAATCGTGTTCGAGATAATTGCAGATTCTGATTGTACTACCCTCAAAACATGAAAAAAAGTCATTTTTCGAAAAGTATCTGTGTGTCTATCTGTCTGTGTGTGTTTCTATGGAAAACGATAAGAGCCGCAAATTCAAACAGAATCAAATAATTTTTTGCATACAGCCCCGAATTGTAGAGTACTCAAGACCTATTGTTTTTGGTGAAGATCGGTTAAGGGAAAGGGGTAGTTTACCTGCAACGTTTTATGTTTTAACAAGGGTAATTATTTTCTATGACGAACGATAACTACCGTAAATTCAAACAGAATCAAATAATTTTTTTTTATACCTCCCTGAATTATAGAGAACTCAAGGTTTGTTGATTTTGGTGAAGATAGGTTAAGAGAAAAGGGTAGTTTACCTGCAACGTTTTATGTTTTAACAAGGGTAATTTTTCTTATGACGAATGATACTTGCCTCATATTAAAAGAGAATCAAATAATTTTTTGCATACACCTGAATTTTTAAGTACCTACTCAAGGCCTGTTGATTTTGGTGAAGATCGGTTAAGGGAAAGGGGTAGTTTATTTTATTTATAAAGAGGGATTAATAACAGCGATTAAAATTTATTAATAATTATTTAAGTAGTGTCAACGCAATTAATAATGTTAATTGACAATTAATAATTTACACAATTTGAAAGTAATTTATGTCTTAATTCTTTGTAATTTTATTTAAAGTTTCCTTCCAATCTGGCTGAACTAAAACGGGAAAGAACAAAACCGTGAAATTGACAGTATGGAAATCGCTTTGTAGAGTGGACTGAGTATAATCTTTTCCAAGTCTATAGGTTAAGATTTAACGCGTAAGACTTGGTTCACTGTCCTAATGTTACTACGTCCATGATTTTAGAATTGTGTTTATTCCAATGTGACTTAACTTACATCACAAATGTCTGCCGTTTGTGCTTTTAATAGTTTGAAATATCCGTTAGTTGATAATTGTTAACAGAGACTAAGCATGCTCGCGCACTTGTGTGTGAAAGCATGAATTTATGATATGAATGTATATGTATCCGAATGTATTATATGCAGAATGCTGTAGAAGGTATTTGATCACGAAGTTTTTCATAATACAGTACTGTACATGTTAAGCGAGACACAGGTAGGTCAGGGAGCCGAGGAACGACAAATTGTTTACTGACTGAGCAGACTTGCTCAAGGCTGCGGGTCTGAGTTAGTCTCAAAGTTACCCGGATTCTACGTCCACTCTGACCTATTATAGTTAAAACCCATAGACTCTCTCATCTAATCCATGACAAGCAATGCCATGTACCTAAGTGCCGTAAGACACCCAAGTTATGCAATGTGATGTACATCGGAAGTAAACTATACACAGTCCAAGACACAGACGGCAGCTACTTTAAAGACGTTGCTGAGTGTTGCAACAGTTATTAGTTTTAGATATTAAATTTTAGTTAATATTGGCACAGACTGCCTATCCTGGTGCCTGTCTGTGTGCTTGGTTGGAAAAGTCATTTCTTTTGTAGGTTGTGTAATTAAGCGTTTTTGTAGAAATTCCATAAAATATTGTTACAGGATGTAAATAGTTACATAAATATACAGACAACTTGGCTATTATGTTAAATGGTATTTGTAAGAACGAATATTTTTGTCTTCTATATAAGTAACATTCTCATATGATGATAAATCAATTTACTAATTTCTTAATATACACTACTACATTTCAGCAAATTAATTTTTTTTTCATTAAAGTTTTAAGTTAGACACCCTTCACAATTAATCGTCATATAGGCCTACTTTTGCCATAAATAATGCAGTTTTTAAACTGTCGTTTAACTTTCACTAATAAGTAACAACAATAATGTCTGTAGTGCTATACTACACAGGAAAAACTCTTAATGTTTACTAAAACAGTTTTGTTGAATTCATTAACTGAATCAGAATTAATTGTAATTAAAAAATGTCAAATGGCTAGATGTATGTATATACTTCAAGGATATACAAGAAATAAAAACAAAATTAGCTACAATTTTAGACAGCCATGTTTTCAACTGTATGGTGAATAACAGTGTTGACACATCTCATTGACTGATATCGAATTAAAACAGTAATATTGCTTGCTGTTTCTATTTATATAGTTTTAATGAAAAATTAATGTTTTATAAAATTTTACATTCATTCAATATAATGCAAAAATGTATTATTACTCTAACACCCAACTACAATTACAAAATGACAGTGTTAGTGAAAGCAGGAGTAGTATCATAGTAATACTACTATACAAATCCTTTTACTGCTTCTATTTTCTCTAACCTGTTGAACCTTAATTTAAAGTAATATAATGCTTCATTAAAAAGCATTCATTTTTTCTACAATGGAAAAGTAATTTGTGAAGGATATGTTTTTATACTTAAGAAGCTGTAAGGAAGTAGCTAGTTTTAAAAACTAATTTCTGGTTATTGTTAATTTGCTTATGAATTTGAATTTAACAATTCAATTGAATTTTAAGAAGTAACAATTCACAGGAAACAGATATTTTAATCTCTTCCTTTGTTATTTAATTTTAACTTTGGTACAAATGTTTACTTTTAACACTTTTAACATTTTAGTTACTGAAAACTGTAGAATTAAATGTATTATTAATATTAACTTATATAAATTCCATTGAATAGGTTTTAAGCAGGTTTTGTTCTACACTCAGAGTATCTTCTTCTGAGCATTGTCATTACACACTTTCCTATTATTTTCGATCTCTTCTTACTTCTGTCTAACTGCTGTATTACACATCTGTGTGGCTTTTGTGTTCATTCTATTGTGGTCTGTTAGAAAGCTCTACTAATTAAGTAAATGCTCAATTCTGCTCTTATTTTTTCATGTAGTGTCATGTAGTCTTGATTCTTACTGTAGACATGGTTTTTATCAAACTTTCCACAACTGACCATTAAAATCTGTGACAAGCCACCAAATTGTACTCAAACCATGCAGAACCTTTCTACAGCTGATATAAAACTGTAGGTTCCACATAATAGTTCCAAATTCTGTACATAAACATCATGAAAGCATAAGCAGGTTTTGTTCTACACTCAGAGTATCTTCTTCTGAGCATTGTCATTACACACTTTCCTATTATTTTCGATCTCTTCTTACTTCTGTCTAACTGCTGTATTACACATCTGTGTGGCTTTTGTGTTCATTCTATTGTGGTCTGTTAGAAAGCTCTACTAATTAAGTAAATGCTCAATTCTGCTCTTATTTTTTCATGTAGTGTCATGTAGTCTTGATTCTTACTGTAGACATGGTTTTTATCAAACTTTCCACAACTGACCATTAAAATCTGTGACAAGCCACCAAATTGTACTCAAACCATGCAGAACCTTTCTACAGCTGATATAAAACTGTAGGTTCCACATAATAGTTCCAAATTCTGTACATAAACATCATGAAAGCAGAAAGATAGAAACCAATGTCCTGACCAGTGTCAGTGACATGGCAGAAGAAATTGATTTATTTCTCACATACTCAGCATGAGTATGATATTGTTAATTATTTCCTGCAAGACATGCCTGATTTTTCTAAGGACTCTAAACATTTATGAATTACTCAGGGCATACAGCAACGGGCACTTACTATCTTCATGATGAATTTTATTTATCTTTATTCTTTTTTTCCCAGATTTTACGTATATGTACAGCCACCCAAAGCAGATGCAGGGTTTAGGTACAATACTACTTATGAGGCCCTTATATGCACTATAACCTCCTAAAATCAAGCAACAGCCTCTTCAACTCACTTCTCACATTCTATGTAAAGCTACCTTAAAGTTATAGAAAAAAGTTATCCCTATCAATTTGAATGTAAATTCATCAAGTTAGCCTATAAAGTATAATCCTTAAAGTCCAATTAAATAAATGGCATCATGTTTCTTTCTTATTTTATGTTACTTATCAAAGGTATGTTGTATGAAAGACTCAAAAAACATAAGCTTCATGCTTGTTCTTCTTCTATTTTATTTTATTTCATTGTTTGTGTTTAAAATTGTTACAAACCAAATAACTTTGTTATCACAAAGTGTTTTAACTACATAGTGATTTTTGCTTTGACTTCAAAGTACACAAATGTTTCTGTAGTGATAGTAGCCTTAATTTAATAATGTGGTCTTATTCAGCAACCAATATTAAAACAACTAAACAGGAAGAAGTTCAAAAATCAAATACAATAATTAAAAATTACTCCCTTGCTTTCTCTAATATGTTTTCTTTCATTTCCTTTTTTCCTTACTGTGTGAATGCGGAGCCTCCAAAAGTGTGGGACCCTGTATTATGAAGATTGGTACTAAACTAGATTTCATTTGATATTTCCAAAAAGGACAGCATATGATTTGTAAATTTCTAAACACCAGTTTTTCTTTATCCCTTCTATTTCTATACAAAATTAATTATAATTTTTTTTATTTATATATATTTATGTACTTTATATTTACTATATATGATGTATGTGATGCTAGCAGCATATTCACTGGTGTTTATGTATCAGCTTGTATAAACTTCAAGATGTATTACGTGCAATCTGCATGCACATGTGTAATCTGTATTACACAGATCTGTTTGTTGTAAAATCTGTCAAATTGGCTAATAAAGTCTATCTATCTTCTACATCTATAAAAATGAATGTTTGTTTCTTTCTTTGTCCCGTATGCGTTCCTATACCATTCATCCGATTGCGATGAAACTTCGGTGAGTTGTTGTGCGCACGCCCGCGAAGGTTTATGAATTTTTTTCGATGGGGTCCTTTGGGGGGTTCTTGGGGTCTTCCACATCTCCTCCTAAACCACTGGACCGATTTCAACCAAACTTGGCACAAATATTTTATGCAACGGGAGAACCAACATAGGGTAGGTGTTTTTTCGATGGGGTCCTTTGGGGTCTTCCACATCTCCTCCTAAACCACTGGACCGATTTCAACCAAACTTGGCACAAATATTTTACGCAACGGGAGAACCAACATAGGATAGGTGTTTTTTCGACGGGGTCCATTGGGGGTCCTTTGGGGTCTTCCACATCTCCTCCTAAACCACTGGACCGATTTCAACCAAACTTGGCACAAATATTTTACGCAACGGGAGAACCAACATAGGATATGTGTTTTTTCGATATGATCCTTCGGGGGGTCCTTTGGGGTCTTTCACATCTCCTCCTAAACCACTGGACCGATTTCAACCAAACTTGGCACAAATATTTTACGCAAAGGGAGAACCAACATAGGATAGGTGTTTTTTCAGTGGGGTTCTTTGGGGTCTTCCACATCTCCTCCTAAACCACTGGACCGATTTCAACCAAACTTGGCACAAATATTTTACGCAACGGGAGAACCAACATAGGATATGTGTTTTTTCGATATGATACTTCGGGGGTCCTTTTGGGGGTCCTTTGGGGTCTTCCACATCTCCTCCTAAACCACTGGACCGATTTCAACCAAACTTGGCACAAAATATTTTACGCAAAGGGAGAACCAACATAGGATAGGTGTTTTTTCATTGGGGTTCTTTTGGGGGTTCTTTGGGGTCTTCCACATCTCCTCCTAAACCACTGGACCGATTTCAACCAAACTTGGCACAAATATTTTATGCAACGGGAGAACCAACATAGGGTAGGTGTTTTTTCGATGGGGTCCTTTGGGGGGTCCTTTGGGGTCTTCCACATCTCCTCCTAAACCACTGGACCGATTTCAACCAAACTTGGCACAAATATTTTACGCAACGGGAGAACCAACATAGGATAGGTGTTTTTTCGACGGGGTCCATTGGGGGTCCTTTGGGGTCTTCCACATCTCCTCCTAAACCACTGGACCGATTTCAACCAAACTTGGCACAAATATTTTACGCAACGGGAGAACCAACATAGGATATGTGTTTTTTCGATATGATCCTTCGGGGGGTCCTTTGGGGTCTTTCACATCTCCTCCTAAACCACTGGACCGATTTCAACCAAACTTGGCACAAATATTTTACGCAAAGGGAGAACCAACATAGGATAGGTGTTTTTTCAGTGGGGTTCTTTGGGGTCTTCCACATCTCCTCCTAAACCACTGGACCGATTTCAACCAAACTTGGCACAAATATTTTACGCAACGGGAGAACCAACATAGGATATGTGTTTTTTCGATATGATACTTTGGGGGTCCTTTGGGGTCTTCCACATCTCCTCCTAAACCACTGGACCGATTTCAACCAAACTTGGCACAAAATATTTTACGCAAAGGGAGAACCAACATAGGATAGGTGTTTTTTCATTGGGGTTCTTTTGGGGGTTCTTTGGGGTCTTCCACATCTCCTCCTAAACCACTGGACCGATTTCAACCAAACTTGGCACAAATATTTTACGCAACGGGAGAACCAACATAGGACAGGTGTTTTTTTTCGATACGATCCTCTGGGGGGTCCTTTGGAGTCTTAAAAAACTAACTTATTAGATCTGGTTACTATGGCAACCCAATGGAATAGATTCTGTTCTAAATATATTATCGCATTAAATTGAAGACCACGCGAACGAAGTCTTTATATATTATATATATACAAACACTTTCTTTCTTTGAGTGGCATTGCAACGCATGCCGGGTACTCGCTAGTTAACAATAAAAGTGTGTCAAACCACACTGACCACTACAGTAGTATACATAATTATGTACATGATGACTTTGGAAAAAGAACTATATTTAAGGTTATTACTTCAAAGTAGAAGGCCTTGTTGCCTAGCTTGTCATATTATTTCAAAAATAATATTAGCTTAAATAAAATAGCTTGAACTGTAAACCACTAAAATAGTTATAATAAATTTTCTTATTAAGTCTACTTGTTAGCCTTGTCATTATTTGTCCACACTAACTTCCCTATGCCTCTCAAAAATTCCGTGTCTTCCACTCAGTACGTAAAAAATGATTCTTAAGGGGACCATGTACCCGAAATTTTTTAAAAATTTCACTTTTTCTGTTTTTCAAATTTTCAGAAACTACAGTTAATTCTGAAAAAAATGATATAAAATTTGTTTACCTATGAGAAATAAAAGTTACAAAAATAAATAATTAAAAAGTACACAATTTTGTGTTGAGCGCTTGCATTTTCAGGCTTGGAAACTTTTAATATATTTGTTTTTTTTTCACATACAACAAGGTAACATAAAGCCTATGGTAACATTGACAATAAAGTAAGTTTTCTCAAAAAATGACTTTTTACTTCCATATTCCTTAAGGAATGGAAGTATGGTGATGGCAAAAAAAATCGTGTTCGAGATTATTGCAGATTCTGATTCTACTACACTCAAAACATGAAAAAAAGTCGTTTTCCGAAAAGTGTCTGTGTGTGTGTCTGTAGATTTTTTTTCTATGGCAAACGATAACTGCCGCAAATTCAAACAGAATCAAATAATTTTTTGCATACAGCCCTGATTTGTAGAGTACTCACGACCTATTGTTGTTGGTGAAGATCGGTTGAGGGAAAGGGGTAGTTTACCTGCAAAGGTTTTTTTTTATCAAGGTAAATTTTTTTTTTTGGCAAACGATAACAGCCGCAAATTCAAACAGAATCAAATAATGTTTTGCATACAGCCCTGAATTGTAGATTTCTCAAGATCTGTTGATTTTGGTGAAGATCGGTTAAGGGAAAGGGGTAGTTTACCTGTAACGTTTTATGTTTTAACAAGGGTATTTCCTATGGCAAACGATAACAGCCGCAAATTCAAACAGAATCAAAAGATTATTTGCATACAGCCCTAAATTGTAGAGTTCTCAAGACCTATTGTTTTTTGTGAAGATCGGTTAAGGGAAAGGGGTAGTTTACCTACAACGTTTTTTTAACAAGGGTATTTTCTATGGCAAACGATAACAGCCGCAAATTCAAACAGAATCAAATAATTTTCTGCATACAGCCCTGATTTGTAGAGTACTCAAGACCTATTGTTTTTGGTGAAGATCGGTTGAAGGGAAGGGGTAGTTTACCTGCAACGTTTTTTATCAAGCGTATTTTCTATGGCAAACGATAACTGCCGCATATTCAAACAGAATCAAATAATTTTTTGCATACGTCAGTGAATTGTAGAGGACTCAAGGCCATTAGATTTTGGTGAAGATCGGTTAAGGGGAAGGGGTAGTTTACCTGCAACCTTTTACGTTTTAACAAGAGTAAAGTACTTGAAAATTCATTTAAACTTTTTCAAACAATGGTAATTGTTGAAAATAAAATAATTTTGTTGCCAGGCAATAAAATTATAATTTTTTCATTTTAATGTAAATTATGTATATATTAGAAAATATATCGTGCTTGGCAGGCAAGCATATTTCAGATTATAAATCTTAGAATATGGAAGTCATGTATGGTTCTCCATACCGATATTTACCATATTTATGTACCTTTTTCTCAGCTTCTGTAAAAGATAGAAACACGATTCTTTTTTTAAGTTGTAGGGCTAATTACTGTGTATCTACTGAACCTCAAAAACAGAAGAAGAAAGTAACCGAAAAATTATAAAAAATTATTAACTCTTTAAAAAAATTAAAATATTTAGAGAATTTTTCAAAAAATTAGTTAAATAAATGTGAGATAATAAAACGTAATTTTTTTGGTTCAGATGGTTAAAATACCTTCCCAGAATATGCTGACCAAACCTCAAGTTTGTACCTTGAACAGGTTTTGAGAAAAAGGTACATAAAGTTGATTAATTTAACATGGGGAAGATAGGCAGGTACATGGTCCCCTTAACAAGACACAATTTTACATTATATAAGTATTTTCATACAAATTATGGGAAGGAAGGCCCTTAAGCTCCTTAAGAGTTACCAGCTGTAGTGGATACTTCTAGTATATTAATCAGATACAGATACAAATGTCACACACACACACACACACACACACACACACACACACACACACACACACACATTTATGCTTAATTTATGAATGATTGAACATTTTTGTAAAAACTTCTGTTTTCTTCAGTCAAATAATCTTTCCTTACATTGTAATTACACATTCTGTTAATAGACAGCTTAAAATGATTCTGATATGTAAATTTTATATAATGTTCCAGGGCATGTTCATTGTATCCCTGCCATTTGCAGTCCTTCGTGGAGGTTACTGGGCAATTATAGCAATGGTGGGAATAGCCCACATATGTTGTTATACAGGAAAAATCTTGGTGGAATGCCTGTATGAGGAAGATGCTGTAACTGGAGAGAAGGTACGAGTACGTGATTCTTATGTGGCAATAGCACGGGAGTGTTTTGGACCAACATGGGGAGGGCGAGCAGTCAGCTGTGCACAGATGATTGAATTGCTGATGACATGTATTCTGTATGTAGTTGTATGTGGAGATCTGATGGTAGGTAGTTTTCCAGAAGGTGCTATTGACACAAGAAGTTGGATGATGCTAATAGGTTTGTTTTTAATTCCACTTGGATTTTTAAAGTCTTTACATCATGTATCAGTGCTAAGTTTCTGGTGTACAATGTCACATATAGTTATAAATGTAGTTATATTGGGATACTGTTTGCTGGAAATGCCAGACTGGGGCTGGTCTAAAGTTAGATGGAGTCTTGATTTAGAAAATTTTCCAATTTTGGTAGGGGTTATTGTATTCTCCTACACATCACAGATTTTTTTGCCAACTCTAGAAGGAAACATGATAGATCGTTCCAAGTTTGATTGGATGCTGAATTGGAGTCACATAGCAGCAGCCATTTTTAAGTCATTGTTTGGCTTTGTGTGTTTTTTAACTTTTCAAAATGATACACAACAAGTAATTACAAACAATTTACATTCTCCATTCTTCAAAGGATTTGTCAATATTTTCCTTGTTGTGAAAGCAGTACTCTCTTATCCTTTACCATATTATGCAGCTTGTGATCTTTTAGAGAAATCTTTTTTCAAAGGTAAACCAGAAACACCATTTTCATCAATATGGGAATTAGATGGTGAATTGAAGGTGTGGGGTTTAGCATTTCGCATTGGAGTTGTATTTTTCACTATTATGATGGCTATTTTTATTCCACACTTTGCAATATTGATGGGTTTTATTGGCAGTTTTACAGGAACCATGTTATCTTTTATTTGGCCTTGTTATTTTCATTTGAAACTGAAAGGCCATAATTTAGAGTGGTCTGCTGTTGCATACGATTGTTTTATAATATTCCTTGGGTTTTTATTTTGTGTATTTGGAATTTATGACTCAGGCAGTGCTTTGATAAAAGCATTCGAAATTGGACTGCCATTCTAATTTTATAGTCGGCAATTGGGACTATGTGCTAAGTGAAGCCCTTGTTGAATGTACTAAGTGGAGCCCTTTCATATATTGCCTGTTGCTTTGTGGTTAAAATTTTATTGTTACCTGCAAGTTGTAAAGTGGAAAAATTGCTCTACTATGTAGTATCCAAAATGATTTTGGGTTATTGTATGTTAAATCTTCTATGAAGTTGTTTGATAATGTCTATTTCATGACAGTTATGGCAGTATTTATAAAATACTATCAGATATTTGTATACTGACAGCTATTAAGTGAACAACTTCATGTCAAAAGGGGTATCAGAGTAATGCTTCAGCATCAAATTTTAGCTTAACTTCCTAGAATATACTGTCTTCATAATGACTAATTATTTTAATTCATACAAAACAATTGTGTGTTCATTTAATCACAGGCACATACTTCTACATTTTTGTTTATGAAACCAAAATATTTGAGAAAATATTACTGACGATATTATGTCAACCACTATTGTAGTAACGTTAAAAATGGTATTCCTGGTGCATAAAAAATAATGTATTTATGTAGGATATGAGTAGTTAATGTACGTATGTATATGCATAAGAAAGGGGGGAGAGAGAGAAGTAGAATATGTAGACAGTATATTTATGCAATACTGTTATGTAATGAACAATTAAATCGTATTTGTTTAATAGACTTATATAATTGTATAAACACATATTTATACACACTTTTTTAAATTTTAAAATGGTATATAATAAATTAGTAGATGAAGAATAGATAAATGAGGCACAAAGTAATAATATCATGAAGTATATCTGTGCATAATTAATCTGAACATAGATATTTTAATAAGAATGTGTGAATTTAACAAAGTCTTCCAAATATGTGACTACCTAAATCAAGCTATTTACTGTATTTATACATTACAATAAAATATAAATCTTAAATTAAGCTATGTTAATTGAGTCTTCCAATTAAGTGACTGTACAAATTTAGCCATGTTTATAAAGCATTGCAGATAGGAAATTATACAAATTAAGCTGTGTTTATGAAGTCTTCCAGGTAGCCATATTTCATTAAGTCAAGTTTATATGTTTTCCAGATAGTGTCTATATAATTAATTTGTACGTATGAGAACCTTCCAGATAGATTACATATTATAGATTATACAGAGTAAGTGTTACTAAAATTGTATTGTTGTATTTAAATTATAAACTTATAATAATGTGATATCAAGTGTTTAGTGATAATATCATATATTTCTACTGATGTAAGTACACTTGAAAGTAAATATAAAAGTTAATGAATGTTTTAATGGATGGTTAGTGAGGATCGGTCAATAATACAAATTTTAGCTATTTTGCGTCGACGTTTCGACAATATTTATTGTCATCTATTCAATATTTATTCAATAGATGACAATAAATATTGTCGAAACGTCGACGCAAAATAGCTAAAATTTGTATTATTGATCGATCCTCACTAACCATCCACTAAAACATTCATTGATTGACGGTCACTAAAAATTTAAGGATTTAATAAAAGTTAATGTATTAACTTTGAAAAACAAAACAACCAATTTAATATTTTGCCAGGTTAACAGCTGGTATACGCACACAAATGACACAGTTTTAAACTAGATTCAGCATAAAATTTAAGTTTTGTAGCCTGCACGTACATGCATGTGCACACACAGTGGGAGGGAGATGAAAGATGAGAGAGATAGGTGGTGGTATTATTATTTACCGAAATAATTAAGTCATTTTTGTTACAGAGAAGACAATATTACAAGAAAATAATACAACAGTAATAAACTTGTAATTAAAACAAGAAATCTCTAACCAACATAAGCAGTAATTGTTTTGTAAACAATTTACATGAACTTAAATTTGTGTATAAAATGAGAAAAGAGAAAATCAGTCTGCTGGAATATGAGTGAAATGAGACTCTGTGTTTACAACAGAATTACTAAAAAGACATTTAGAATTTATTATACTAAAATATTACATATTTTAATATAATATAATATTATAATTTGAAATTATAATTAAACAAAAACCATGTTATAAATGTGATAAAAATAGAACTTTTTTGGTAAATATACTTTTGTGTATTTGATTTATGAAACAATAAAATTTTGTTTCAGTTTTTTATTGAATCTGTGAAGTTATGCAATCTTCAGAACCATTTGAGTTTATGATACCAATTATGCATGTACACTGAATATCTGGGAACATTTAAAAATTAGATAACTTATTTTTTATATTTTATTGTTCTATTGGGTCTTTTTACTGCATTATATTAAATATAAAGTTTAAAAAGTTTATGTTATATGTTATATTAAAGTTTAAAAAATCATTTTAATATTTAAACTTCAATAAATTAAAAAATCAAGTGAAGTAGTCCAAATATTCAAGGAGACCTATTGTACTCAGGAAAAGGAATAAGACATTTAAAAAAATATTACTAATCATTCATTATGAATAACAGTACCATGCTTGTATGAGTAGCCCATAGGCAGAACCTATTAATAACCTACTACTAAAATCTGAAATAAAATCAAAACTGAGATGCTGTTCCTATCGGCTATAATTTTAATAAATTTCATACTTCCATACCAGCTACATAAGCTTAAAATTAAAATATTCAGTGAGCCCAGTTCCAAAGCCTTTTAAATTCTTCGGGTGTTCAGATGCAAAACCTGTTGAATTATATACCTACCACATTTATATTTTCAAAAGATCTTGAACTTGACAGAACAAGATGACTACATCAGGTAAACTGTTAAAAAAGTTATTATTTTTTACACATAGATTTTTTTTAAATAAAATATTTCATTTTTTTTTTTATGTGTACATACAGTTGTTACAGCAATTTTTAAAATATGTAGTCAGCACTTTTAATTCTTCTTTGTACATGGCTTTTGAAGTAATACTTTAGAAGAATGAAATCTTCTCATTTAAAAGAATAGACAACTTTTGAAATACAGGAAAAAATCCCACTATGTCCAGAATAATGGGCATGCCATGTGGCTAAGAAGGCAAGGTGAGTTGTTTATCTTAATATATTAATTGAAACTAACAAAATAAAATATCAGGTTATTTCACTGAGTCATAAGTTTATTTTTTCAATAAACCTAAGTTCATTGTCAGAAAACAATTTTTATTATTGGTAGTGAATTTTTGTCTCAATTTACAGTTATATAGATTGTAATGTTGCTGTTAATGGAGGATATTATACATTACAGCTTCCCACGTGTTTGTCTTTGCTATATTTCAGACACCAAGCCTCTTATCAGTTTTCAGTGCAAGCAGCTATCAATACAAGATGTAGGAAGAGTCACCAGCAAGAATGTACCGTAATTCTTGTCAGAGACAGGCTAGCACAAATGTTTCATTACACATCCAGCAAAAGGAAATAAGAACAAATGTCGAGGTATGTTGTGCTGCAGTTCTTCAGGTACTACAAGAAAACAGAGATCAAGTATAACAGTTACGTACAATAGTTAATGTTGTGAGGATCAGGGTATGACTCCTCATGAAGATTGTGGAAAAAGATATATTTTAATTATCATATCATAGAACTAAACAGCCATGCAACATCATAAAGTAGAGAAGTGTGATATAAAACAACGTGATGTTTACAGATTGATTAAAACCTACAAATCCATAGAACCTCTACTGTAGAGGAAAGATTAGGACTATGCAGTATTTTAGCATAGTGATCTGTCTCAGAGGAAGATGTGGAAAATGCATCTTGAAAAACTCCAGAAGAGAAACTGAAATATGAATATGAGTTTCCATAAATATATTTAATGAACATTTTAATGTCTCAGATTTTGTTGACCATGACATGTCCAAGTGTTAAATAACATTATCCTGATGCAGAATACAGTATTATGTATGTACATATTTATATGTATACGTATATTAATTTAAAAACATTTTTACTTTATTGCCTATAATAAGGTAATTATTGTTATATGTATTGTAAGTATTTCCCTATAGGTAATTATAATTATGTACATATAATTATTGTAGATATTACTAAATAATTACCAGAGGCAATAATGTACAACATTTTATCTATAATACTTGTCTTCAGTGTCGGAATAGTGTTTTTAAGTTCGTAATATTTCAACATAAATTTTGATATTCCATACACCAACAAATGTTCAGTCCATATTTGTATTCAGAACAGGAATGAATGGAATGAAACAGAGAGAGAAAAATTTATTACTGACTATTTTGAACTATTGACTCACAAAGAAGAGCCAATATGTTTTATGAGAAATTATGCCAAGGAAATGAACATGAAAAGGTTCTCAGAAATGGTTGCCAAAAGAATTTAGTACTACCAAAAATTTCTGACCAGGAAGTTTTTTATTGTCTTCAATTATACTTATAAATTTTACTATATGTAAGCATGTTTCAGCACATGATCAATACAAACAGAATACATTTTGTTATATCTGGACTGCAAATGAATATTCCAAATGATCATTGCAGATAGCTTCAGACTTCTGTGACTTGTTATCTTGTTTATATGTAGAGTAAATCACCACAGTCTGACTGTTTGGCTTGTCCATGACATGCCTGAGTATTAGTTGAGAGAGTTTAGTCAGAGGCTGCCCCTAGGAGCCCTGCTTGATCTGTTTCAGGAGATGGCGCTTTAGTTTGAAAGATTGTTGTAATGTGTCAAATAGTATATGAGATTTAGATTGTGTTTGTTCATTTAGAATGTTGTTCCAAAGGTTTTTTATGATTGTAGAATAAGACTGTCATGCACATACTATCACACTAGCGTCTTCTTCAGGCAATTCTACAGAAAGAAATTGTATTGTGTTTTCCATTTATCAGTAATTAATTCTTTCCACCAGAATGACAATTCAAGATAACCATATTCTTCCCATAGAACCTTGAAAGACAATTAAAAATAAAATGCATCATTGACAATCCAGAAGTACACCTTAATATTTTCCAGAAATTTTCGTAGTTTTTCATCTTGTTGATGATGGTGAAGTCAAAGACTGGAAGCTGTTCTTAGAGTAAATACTAAAGGCAAATGGACAGTGGCATTTCAGATTTAAAAAGATTAAACACATTGTGTAGAAGTCTTTTAGCCTTGAACAAACTTGCAAAACTATTCTTGTTCAAGATAAATCATTTTATAATTTTAAAACAGTATGCAGAGCAGGAAATATCTGAGAAACACTTACTTACTCACTTACCAAAAGAAGTGAAAATTAATCTGTCAAAAATTTCTTATGTTGAAGACATTCTTACTCTTCATTTTGGAGACAACTGGGATAAAAATATACATCTTAAATTTCATGCAAATGTTTTTGAATCATGAGAGACAAGTACTGCACTGATGAAACACAATGCTCTAGAAGAAATGTTTAGTTCTTTTGTATAACAGTTCTGAGTTCTCTCTAATTTTAAAAAGCTGTAAATTTTATCAGTGCTCCTGTCAATGTTAAACTTTCATTAGAGTTACTTTCATACTATAAAATGAATTAACATTGTGTAATCACATAAATATTTTGTTATTCTACTGCTTCCATTTAAAAATTCATTTCTGCATATAAAAGAAAGAATAATTTTATTGTTTCCTCTAAAACATTTTAATAATAAAGTTTTTCATTTCATTACAAGCAGAAAGTAATTTTATCTACTACACAATATATTTGTGTATATAATTGGATATATATAACAGGTTTTCTATTGTGAATGTAAATAATTAATGGCTGACAATACAGATGCAAAACACGTGAATTTCCTTTTACAGCTGCAAAAACCTGATAATTCAAAAATTAAAATTAAAATAACTAATTCCCTATTGATGTTATACAGATTTTCTTAAAGCAGCCAGTGAGTTTCTTGTTATATATTTGCTGAAAGATTTATTAATTATCGTGATTTCAACAGATCTTGCATGTTTTGTATTATTATCTAAAAAGAGGCTCCAGATGGAATTGGCATGATTTGAAAATGGATGACTCATATATAACATTAATATATGGTATCTGATTGTGAATCAGTAGTAATATTTAATCAAGCAACAGACAGCTTAAATTTTAAAAAAAATTGTGAATAATGTAATGTAATTTTAATACGTTATATTAAATTTCAAATCAAATGAATAGAGAAAATATAACAAATAATATCTACAATAAATCAACGATTTCAAAATACAGAAGTTAGTCTACAATTATAAATCATTTTAAAACAATAATATGCTGTTAACACAAAATTATAAATCACATAAGTGTATGTGAATATATATTGACTAGCATGAATTACTAAATACAAAGTAAGTATAGAACAAATAATAATAAAATATAAAAGTTTTGAGAATTAGAGTTTCTTCAAATTATATTTTTTTAATGTCAAACCTTTTAATTTTATTCTATACATCTTAGAACTTTACACGTATTTTATAATTTTTCTACCAGCTTTTTTGAATGTTTTCTTTCTTACAACTATAGTAATCATTTTTGTGATAATAATTTTTCAAACATTTGCCTTCTAATGTAAATTCCAATATAGTCTTATGGAATCCACATAGTTGACTAGATCATTTGTTCTACTATGACCTCATTCAGTGACAGATTAATGAATTCTTTACATTCTCAAAGGATTTAATGTTCTTATTTAGTTCAACTATCACATTGAAACTAAAGATCTATTGCAAATAACACAGACATTACAAAATTCTTATAAAACACAAGACTCTAAAATAAAGTTTTATTTTCTATTCTGAATACTCTTTTTTTTCTTTTGTTATTAATTAGCAGTATCAGAAACAATGGTTTATATATTACTGAATTCATTAAATATTTTCTCTAGGTTTAATGTTTTTGAATGTTTCTTTGTGTTTTTACTCATAGGCTGTATATAAGTAGGGGTTAATTCCTTTTTGATACATTTTGAGGTAGCTCATAAAATTGTTTTTGTTTTATTCTTACACAGTTGTCAATTGGTCTTGTGTTTTTAAATGTTCTAACTTTTGAAACAACTTATACTTTATCCATTCACTAAACTTGGTGGCCTGAAAAAAAAAGCTGTAAATAAATAGCCATATTTTTATTGTGAAACATGGTATTTAATAGTAAACATTTACATGAACTTAATAGTATTTACACGCAGGTAAACAAATTTTTGTCAAGGATTAAAGTTAGGATCATATTAAAAATCAGAAGGCTTCAGCCTCCTACTAGCCTATAGACAATTCTGATTGTTTTTATAACATTATTAACATGATAAATGCCAGTCCTTTCACTCTCATGTATTTTTATACATTGGAGTGCAACATGAAATTACAGCTGGGTCTCACATTCTCCAAAATAAAAAGAGTTTACAGTATTTGAATAGTTAACAGGCAGATAGTGCTTTCCAGCCCCATAATTTGAAACAATTATATGCTTCAAAAATGTAAATATTGTATACATTTATTTACATGTATACATTTATTACACAGATATTTTTT
The DNA here is from genome assembly GCA_034769895.1 of Magicicada septendecula. Classification (NCBI taxonomy): domain Eukaryota; kingdom Metazoa; phylum Arthropoda; class Insecta; order Hemiptera; family Cicadidae; genus Magicicada; species Magicicada septendecula. The sequence continues at coordinate 759,779,729 of CM068367.1, forward strand.
GGATTGATTTTTTTGTATACTTTAATAAACAAAACATACTATTTTACATTTAGAAATTCTGGTTATGTGAAGCCAAGGATACATGTTTAGTTTAGTTTTGCTAGAAACTCTTTGCATATTCTTTTTTTGCCAATGCATTTGATAACATCTTAAGCCTACCATAATGTTTCTTTATAGAATACTCTAACAGTTTTCAGTTGATACGTAATATTTACTGCATTCAATTTTATAACTCTTAAACAAATTTTGGTAATGAAATGCTTTCAATTATTTCCATTGTTGTAGCTGATAACTCCCATATTATGTACTGTGTCTTCAACTGCATCTTATTATACCGTTTCTAATGTAAAACATTTCCCTACCACCTGTTTTTTACAGTAGAAACTCTACCTTGGATGTCAGAGTTCCTTACATTAAAATTTAACTCTTATTACTTCAAGTAACATTAAATAATATTTTTTCTCCATAAATACATGTTTAAACATAGAAGTATTTAACTGAAATTTAATATGGTACTTAATCTGTGGAAAATGTGATATTAGAACAATATGAAAATGCACAGAGCAAAAACTTTGTGAAAATGAAAGAAAAAAGTAAAACTAAAAAGAAATTTAGATGTTCTCTTTACTCTCTTTTTAACACTGTGGAATATTTGTTATTTAAAATTTCTACATTGCCTAAAATTGCTAAGAAGAGACAATATCGCAATTATATGTTTATCATTTTTTAAGAATGTTTAGAATTTTAAGGTATTGTTATTTTCCAGTGATAAACGTTTGAAAGTTGAGTAGGTTGTAATGTGTAACATTACCTTTGATCATGTAAATGTATACAAAATGTTGGAAATACTACATTTTTCAGAATTTGTAGTATTTTTAGCTTTAAGTTTTTTATCTGTTATTTCATTTTTAACTGACTTCATTGATTAATATGATAAATACCAGTCCTTTCCCTCTCATGTATTTTTATATGAAGAATATATGAAGATAATGCAGCAACAAAACAAAACGAATACATTACACACAGTAAACAGACATACATAAGAATTTAAATGGCTTCCTACGTATTATTAAAATATTTTTGATCACATCTATGACTTAAAGCACATAATGCAAATAATGTAATCACATACTACAGGAAACCAAAAATGTATACATATTATAAGATTTTTCAAATTTCAGTCCTTAGTTTAGTAGCGACTGTGAAAGAATAAATGATGAAAGAGTTTTGAGAGTTTCGATCAATGGATACACACGATTTTAAAAATACGTGTGTTGATGTTTTGACAACTCTTATGGTCATCATCAGAACAATTGCAAATGAGTTGTTGTGTCACAAAAACACAACTGTTGTGTCTATTTATTAATTGACCAAAACTCACAAAATCTTTTGTCACTTTTTCAAATTGTTTGTTAGAACACTGTATGTGGATAGAAATATGTACAAAACCCATAAACATACGTAAAATTATTTTTACCTAAAACCTCATCATATTGTGCTATATTTTATCATTCATTGTTAGTTTTATCAGTTACAATTTTGTCAGTGTATTTTTTATGTTGTTTTAATTATGCATTTATAAATCCATGTAAATAACAGAATAATTGTAATTTTGTAAAACCGATACCAGTATTATGTAGCATACGTTAAAATCAATAAATATTATTCACATAATTTCTAGCCGCATCAGTAATTTATAATGGTTAATTGTTAATGTTTACAACTTGCTTAAGTGCTATCAAATGGGTGTATATTACAAAGAGGTAAGTCTTACATCTGCATTATGTTACTTCTGCTATAATGATTAACTACAATGCATGTGGTATTTCAAGATGTTCATAGAAATAATATTAATTTGTAAACATGGTAATAAGATCTGACTACATTTTTTAAAATTCAAATCATAAGCCTGTTTTCAAAACAGTTGGAAGATTATTGATGTGTGCATGTGTTTTGAAGCCTAACATTTATTTAGCAGAAGAAAAATCAGTATGTTTGTTATGATACTATGATTTTGGTTATGATTTCTCTTGTAATTACATTATATATGGAACTATCATAAGAACAAAACCCCTATGGATCAGAAAATGAATTTACTGATATATGTATGTATATGGTGTATTTAGTATAAAATACTTTATATCATAAAGCAATAAGTGAATGTAAAGTCTAATTATTAATGTAGTGCAATATTGAACTTAAATGTTCAAATAAACGACAATTATTATTACTGGTAACTCATATTTTGTTTATAAAGTTTGTTCACAATTTTTTTAGTTTTAAATTGTTACTGGTATCTTGATATAATGTGTACACATTATTCTTGTTAAATCTTATGCATATAACTTATTTAATGCTATTTATTAATGTTGAAATGTATTAAGGAAAATTATAATATTAATGTTATTTAATTATTCTTAAGATGAGTGGTAACAAATGTAATAATTTTCATGTAAAAATTAATTACTTACATGTTAAGCAAACATGTTTGTAGGTATGAGATAGAGTTAAAAATTATTATTTATAATTTGTCCTGATACAACAAGAACACACTTAAATAATTACATATTAGTAATGTGTAACAGAACATATAACCTTCATGTTACAAGTAACAATTCGTTGTTATACTTTTTTAAGAGAATATGATTTCCATTTGACTAAGTGATGAAAGTAAGTCTTCCATTATAATAACACATTAAAATTTTTATAGTGTGTTAAGATATTTTAATTATATAAATATATTTTATACATATATTTTATGAATTCATGTTTCATAAAGTCGTAATATGGTCATTTTTGAAGGTGCAAAATGAATTTTTATTGTACTGTACTAAATTAAGTGATTTGAAACATACTCGCAGGTCTTATTTAAACATCGTAATGGACATTGGCATGTTTAGAGTACAGACTGAGAGACATAGAATACAGACTGAGGGAGCCAGTATGAATCACAGATCTGTTAACCATTGAAGTTTCATTTGGCACTTGATGAAATATTTCTTAGCCTTAAATAATAATCAAAGTGATAATCTCAGACAGTCTGTTAGGTGAGATTTGCTCCAGTAAGTAATTGCCAAAATACTTATCAATTTTTTCAAAGATTTCCCTTACAAGCAAAACTATATTGTCAGATGGAAGTAAAATGTACTTGTGAAAAAAAGAACTGAGTATTCTGAATCTTATTAGATATAACAATAATTTAATTTTATTTCTTAAGGTAATGCTCAGCATGTTGGTGCGCATGGTCATGTACACTCACGCACGCGCATGTGCGCTCACACACACACACACCTATTATTCTAAACTGCTTGGTGTTAAGAAAGAGCTGTAGTAATTGTATCAGAGTGTTTATTGCAGAATGTTGCATGCCATGTCTACACATTGAAAAAAGTAGCCATGTTCTTTTGTAAAAACAAGCAAATTCTACATTATCTATATTCAAAATAAGACCCTATGGTTCAGAAAATAATTCATAAATATACCTGTATTCAATTTGAAGAAGTGTAAATACTAGATAAAATTATAACAAATTAAAGCAAATTTTACTGGAAATTGATCTGTGAATCATACTTTAAATTTATGTGATTTGTATTATAAACATGAATGTCAAATATTTTAAAGTTATGATATGGCTATGTCATGTAACAAGCGGTAGGCTATATAATAAAATAATAGGTTATTCCTCAGTTGTGTGTGTGTGTGTGTGTGTGTGTGTGTGTGTGTGTGTGTGTGTGTTTTAAATAACTAAATTAACCGAAATATGTAATAATCATCTTCATTTATTTTAAAATATGAAACTGAAAGATGTTCATGAATTTAATAAACCATACACTTAATTTAACTGACTTGATACTTGACTTTACTCATAATATTAGGAAATAACAATTTTTAGTGTTCCCAGTGATATATATTTTCTGTAACCTTAGCATAAAGTCTTCCAATTAATACTTATAAGTGTCTTCAAATAAAATGTTAAAAATTGTTGTTTATAGCAGTGTAGCAGTGTAGATTAATGTTTAGACGCTGAACTGTACAAATATTGCCAATTATATAAATTATTTCAACAGAAAATTTGTGTGTAGAGAATTGAAGATGTTACAATTATTCTTTCCTTTGTTAAAATTTATAATAATCATGTATGTATGTGTGTATGAATTTATGTATTATATATTAAAGATGACTAAATATATATTACATAATTATATATGAATGTATGTATTACATATTGTATGTATGTGTCTGACATTATGTTTGTGTATGTACATGGTGAGTGCATGTACACAATAATGTGTGTTTAAGATGTCAATTTTACAAATGTAAATACATTAAGTAAAGTCTGAATGTTTTGTAAATAAATGATAAATATGTACTGCATGTTGAATAAAACAATTGTGTCTTGAACCATTTGATGTTGCAGATATGTCAATGACAAATTAACATACAAGAAAAGATAAACATAAGTTATTCATTTTAAATAAGTAATATTCAAATAAAACATGTACCGATCAAACAACAAAATATCATTATACGTGATCCTTTTAATTTTCTATACACAAATTCATGAAGAAATGTATTTATATAAATTGTTGTTGAATTAAAACTTCAAGATATGTAAAACCGTGTTGGTGTGACTTTTAGTATACCTCTTTTCCTTATATATTTTATTAATATACTCCCTACTCTCACGAACACCAGATGCAGTTCGTGTGTTGTAACAAGCCAATGAAACATTCTGCTCAGTCCTACTACTCTAAATAGAGCATGGTGACATCATCATTGAAAGATATAGAATCTTAATAAGAAAAATGCGCATGTGTGCACACATTTCTAAGTCTTTGAAAAAGTTTCTGATAAAACCAATCAAGAGGAATTAAAGGTAACATTTAGAAGATGGGAACATTATTTTTATATAATAATATGAATCTTTATATAACCCAGAATCTCTATGTGCTGTAACCATGTTATCAGCAGATTAGTGATGAGTTTTCACTGTGACCAACATTTTTGTAAACGTGATTTGGACACTGAAGAAAATCTAATCTGTTTGATTTTAGATACTTGTCCATAATACAGGTGGAGATAACAAATACAGGTTTTGTGGCAGCGTAATACAGCTGAAAGACTGTCTTTCTTGTAACAATGTTTCCTTCTTTTTCCAGGTCTCCAGACCCTGCACAGTCTTTTGAAGATTGAAATGATTTTCTTGAATTTCGTTGTCCATGACGTGTCCGTTACTTAACTAAATATCACTATTACTTTAACGACTCGGAACACTAGGTTTTTTATAAGTAAAAGCAAAAAGTTTTACCTTACAGCCTTAACCGGTTTTCTCCTTTGAAAGGCTTCTTCAGAGAAGCTTTTGCTTTTACTTATAAAAAACCTAGTGTTCCGAGTCGTTAAAGTAATAGTGATATTTAGAAATGATTTTGTGTTTCTGAGACCATTTTGTCTTGGGCAGAGCCAATATGTTTTGAATGTAATTGTTCTTTAATGCAGATTATAAGAAAAAGTGTTTTATACCTATGGTAGTGGACATTTCAGTAATGTAGTTCAGATATTACAATATCACATTTAACTTATGGGTTGCAAAATAAAAAAAAAACAGATTTCCTATACTTTTCTCTAATGAATCATCTTTTAACATAACTTTCAGCTATGTATAGACAACTGCAACATTAACAGCTGCAATTTGTTTGACAGAAGAGGAACTATATTGCACTGATTTTCTCTAATGAATCATCTTTTAACATAACTTTCAGCTATGCATAGACAGCTGCAACATTAACAGCTGAAATTTGTTTGACAGAAGAGGAACTATATTGCACTGATTTTCTCTAATGAATCATCTTTTAACATAACTTTCAGCTATGCATAGACAGCTGCAACATTAACAGCTGAAATTTGTTTGACAGAAGAGGGACTATATTGCACTGATTTTTATTAATTAATTTCTATTAGACAATTAAAATAATTGTCACTTTAATCCTTAATCACACACCCAATATACACTTGTCAAAAAATTTGTGTGGGTTTAGTTCTTCCCCTTTCTAAAAATTGTCAAAAAACTACTAATGTTTTGTTTCCATAGATTTTAATTCTTCATATACCATCATTTTTCTAAATTGAAAAATTTTACAGAACAGGTACCTTCCCTTACCTGATATATCGACTGCCTCATCTACCAATATAGAATAGGCACACAATTTTTTAACACCTCTTCATATGAACTTCACAGCACTACAACTCAAAGTAATTACTTCATTTTGTATGTACGGAGATATGCAGGTAGCATTTTCGTTCTCTGTATATTACTTTAACTCAGTCACCACTGTTGATTCTAATTTGAATCAAATTTTCTAAAATTCATTTTTGTTGCTCTTTGGCTCTTAAAAGAAAACTGTACAAGATTGTTGTCATGGCTATTGACATCATAATTAGTTCATTTTCTGCTATTAACTGGGTTCAAACAGAAATGGGTCAATCTACATAGTACATGGGGTGTGCAAGGAGATTAGTAACTGTAATATTGTATAACTTGTGGCATACTGGATATTTCAACACTAATAGTTACAAATTTATAGTTTGTGACGGAAGCGGTATGCGAACATCTGCTCTCCGGTACCAGCGACACGGCGTGTGACACCTGACGAATACGAGGCGAGCCAATCCGGCATCAGCAGCTGCCGAGACGTGACCAACTGCGTGTTCGGAGCTAGCGAATCAGCGATCCCGGTTAGTTAATAAAACCCGGGGCGGCAGAAAATTTTACGCACTCTTCATCGCCACGCCATCAGACGCGCTTCATCTCCTCTCCTCTCTCGGACGACATCGAGGCGGAGTCAGCCGGAAGGAACGGCCGAAGAATAGAACCGGCGTTCTTGCGTCTTCGCCCTCCAGTTCCGCGCCAGCGATGGATTTCGCTGGGCCGGCAGCCGACTCTACAACCGATGCCGAAAGAAGAGAAGGACTGCAGTACGCCACGAACAGCGGGCGCAGCCGCCGAACATCTCGGCGCGGCACGACCAACATCAGCCTTCTCGCCACTCGGTCCTTTTTAGGGCTACCAAAATAACTAGAGTGTACGATTGGCGCCATTTGTCATGCGGCAAGCCTTTTGTCCGGTGACAAGTTATATGTATTAAGTATGTTGTATTGTGTATATGTTACCGTTAAAGTTGTTTCATGAATTACCTGACAATTATAAGTAGTTAAAATAAATTTAATATTACAGCTAGATTAGTTAAACAGTAATAAAAAAATTACACAGTATAATGTAATAGTTCATGTTTATTTAACTGAATTAAGTTTTACAACTTAGGATTATATAAAAAATTACTGTTTTATCCAACAGAAATCATGTTAAAAGAAACGTAAAATAAATGATTTAACTTATAATGTTTTACTAATGATTCAGTATTTTATAATTTTTTTTTAATTCAACTATTAATATTTTTTTAATTTAATATAACTATTTAAAAAAATAAAATTTTTTAAAACTACTACATATCTTATTAAATCTTGAAAAACATCCAGAATAATGCTTGGATTTTCCAATATCATAATATATTTTTAATAATAATATAATTGTTTAAAAGTTTATATTTATATTTGTAATTTTAATTAGGCCTGCAGGTAAAAAACTTTTACGCTGCTTGAAAAATATTTCAAAAACTTTATCCAAAACAAAAAACATCAAAATATAATCAATATTTACATCAATATTACAATAACTACAATAAACCCAATAACTACAAAAAATTGCAAGTATATTAAGTGTAAAAACTGTTTATGTTACTGTACTTAAAATATATTTAAGAACATTTAGAATATTTCTTGAATACCTGATTTCATTAAAATTGTCAAGTAAAAAGAAAAAAAATACGATTATAAATAATGGTTAATACAAAAAACATATTAATTTCAAGCTTTATGAAATACCTTCATTTTATTTTTAATTATTTATTAGAACAAGGGTTGCTGTGATGGCACTTGGAATTACATTGCATATTATTTTTGAAGCAGGCACACTTTGTGACAGTACAAAAAGGGGACATAATTATTTCATATGGTATAATAATCAGATCTGGGTAAAACTAAATAAAATATAACTTTCGAGAGTGGAATGGAATGAATCAGGGTGACAAAGTCATTGACATCACAGAACGAAATAAACGTAACCATATATAGGCACAAATTTTAGCGAGACGATTGACGTCAGAGGAAAATCACAAACTGAACACGTGTTTTTAATACCAAAACGAAATAGAAACTTCTACGAGGTCCAGAATCTTCGATATAAATCGATCAACGAGGAGGGGGTACCACGTGACCAGCCCATAATATATACGCTGACCGATCGCCATTGTCCTGTCTACAAATAACATCTGAAAGCAGCAGTTCGATCAACAGCCAACCGCCGAACTGGGTGTGTTAACCCAAGTCCGCAGACAAAATCAATTTAGGCCTTAAAACAGTGAAAAAATGCATACAGAACAGTGCGAAATGAGTGTCTTCAAGTATTAAAAGTAATCATCCAAATTTAGCTAACAGTTAACAGTGTAGTGAGTGTTGAAAAAGGTGAACTACAAGAGCGATGATTCCACCTGTGGATGAATGTATCCAGATAAGTACTTAAATCGACCAGACAGCTAGCAACAACCATATACCCAGTATTACACTATAAATTCAGAATGCAATGAGAGCTCAAAACTAAGGGGGGTTTTACGAGAGTGAGTGAGAGCGTGAAAGAAGTACGGGTTTGCTTTGATAGAGTTAAGTAACGTAATCTTGTCTAATTAATGATCATGGATGTTCCATGTTGGATGATTTAATAATCACCTTATATATCGGGGTAAAGCCCGTTGGAATTTCAAAGAAAAAATGAAAATAAAAGGTAATTTATATTTCACAATGACCACGTGTTGAATAATTATTGCGCTGCCACCTTAATCTATTTCCATCATCAAATTCTTGCCTAACGAGCTTAGAATCTTCTGAGACCAGGGAACAAAGTGTTAAAATAGTCAAGCGTTTTTTTCAAGGGCCAGAGTGTCACGGTTTACATATTAACCAAAAAATATGTTGGTGATCCTGAAAGTGCTATTGAAGTAAGGTAGGTGCGTGAATACATCGAGAAGGTAGGTAAGATTTTGGGCGGATAGATTTAAAATAGTTAAATAACTTTACAATTGACGACACTGCCAGGATGTTTTTGTAAAATTGGATAAATAACTTTACAACTTTTTATTATCACACTGTTTTTTGCAAGAACGCTTTTTAAATCCTTGCCCAATACTGGTACTTTGAGCTGTAGCAACAGACCGAAGTGATGTCTCAATATTCGGAACTTCTTCAATAGAAATTAATTATTACTCACATGCACTGAACTGAAACATAGAGTATTTAAATTTCTATTTAAAACTGTAATGATAGGGTATTCATTATTTTATGAAATAACTAGTTAAATTGTAGAATGCAATAATGTTATACACTAAAACTGATTCTGTTAGGTAATTCATGAAATATCTAGTTATTTTATGAAATAACAAATTCCACACTTTAATGGTAACATATACAACAAATGAAAGCATATATCTGAGGATATCACTTATTTGTTATGTTTAATATGACGTTTCAGCCTTAATTTTTGAACTAAAATAATCAAAACATTAATAAAACAAGATCCATGAAACAAAACACCAAAACATTTTATGAAGAACTCAATTCCAGTCTAAGTGCGCAGTGCCAAGAAACTAAAAATAATATTAAAATTCAATATCTCTTTCAAATAGCATTTGTTGCCTGTTTACATACACTTAAGGACAAGTAAAATCGTTTTAAAATTGTCAGTTGGCATTTGGCATAAATATGGCAAAGAATTAACATCACATATCTAAGACGAATTCTTAGATTTCGTTTAACATTTTCATTAAAAATTTAATTTATGTTTAATGCAGTTATTTTAACACAATAAATGTTTATACATGTAAAAATATTTGACAGGTGATGTTACAAACAAAAGTTTCTTAGATATTTCAAGATACTAAACAACTTTATAAATTAGGAAACAATTTTTTTTAGGTCACCATCAAGGTTAGACTTACAAATAAAGACTAAGTAAATAGGAGAACGGTAAAGTAATTATATGGCAAAATTTGTAACAATGTTATGAAAAATTAATTTAGAATGCTATTCTGTCACTCACTTTCTGCACATTCATGTCAATATATTTATTTAAATAAGTTAAATAAAATCATCATTTGACCATTTACAATATTAAGTCACTGAATGGCGTAAGTAATAAGTCATTGAAATCGTGCACAGTGTTTCTGTATTGTCATTGTTTATTACAACTTACTGTTGAAAAGTTATACATTAGTTTTACCATAGTACTTCATGGTTATTGGGATTGGCTTACAAGGAATAACATAGATGTCCTTTCAGATGTTTAGTGTTCTATGGTCTTGAGAAACAAATTAATTGCAACAGAAAATACACAACTTGTTCTTTTTTGTGCTGCAAGTTACAAAAAATGAAGTATTTTAAAGTACTGGTACCAAGTGTTTGGCAGAACATTAACAACTGCAATTTGTTTGACAGAAGAGGAACTATATTGCACTGATGTTTATTAATATTGATGAGAACGGAGAGTTGAAATCAGTTTGAGAAATTAATCCAGTACTCACACAATTCCAATATCTTTTTGATATTAAAAAAAATCACTAATCCATATAATCAATCAGCATAGTAGGCCTACTTTCATGATAGTTGTCCTATTGCTACAAAGTTCATTAGTAGTAAAACTTGAGTATTTTATTTAACTGAAATTAAAAATAATTTAAGTTTTATAATAGTGTTGACATTGCACAGGAAATCTGTGTAGTCACTTTGCCCACATTTGAATTTTCATAGCTTTTTATATTTCTGAATTAAAAAAAAAAGTTAAAAATATTCCTAAATTGAAATTGTTTTTGTCTCTATATTTGAAACCTATCAAATGAGAGACTGTCATTAGTTGATAATTTTATCACATACTCGTTTACATATTATGTGACTCATCATTTAAAATGCATATTGTTAAACAAGCAAGGAACTAAAATCTTGTGAGAGCTATAGTTTGTTTTACAGTCTGTGCCACAAAATACATCAGCTTACATGCGGAAAACATTACAGTAGCCAAATTAGTTGGAAAAAATTATCAGATTGTTGACAATGTGAACTTACTTGTCTTTTTCCGTCAAACGCGTTTCGGCGTCGTGTTCGCCTTCGTCAGCTTAGAAACAGACTGCCAGTACTTTGTAACAGTTATTGCTTGGAAGGTATAGTGGGGGTGGTGTGTAGAGGAAGTGGATTGGCGCGGGGATCTAAATTATTGTTTGTTTTTTGTGTAATTGTGTCGAAAAGTGTATGTGATTTATATTGTAATTGGTCGTTAAGTATGTTGTTTGGTTGTGTTGTGTGGTGTTTGTATATTTCATATTGTTCTGCTGTGTTGAGTTTTCGACCTTTGGGTAAGTAGTGTAATATTTCAAGATTAGTATCTATGTTGGTGTAGCTATGGTTATGAGTGTGTATGTGTGTGGCAAACGCAGAATGTATATTGTTGTTGGATAAGGCCTTTAAGTGTTCAGAGTAACGGGATGAAAAAGATCTTCCCGTCTGGCCTATGTAGAAACTATTGCAGTTATTACAATTTAATTTGTAAACACCTGTTCTATTGTATTTGTCTATGTCCGTGTTTGTATCGTTGATATGTTTTTTGATGGTATTGTTAGTTCTGTATGCTATTTTGTACTTGTGTTTTCTGAATGTGTTGGCAAGTTTGTGTGTGTTGGAGTTATGGTATGTGAGTGTGATGTATTTATTGTGTTGTGTGTTGATGGTATTTTGTGTTTTGTTGTTTTTGTTTTTGATGCGTTTGTGTAGTTTGTTTATTAAATTGGGGTTGTATCCATTTTTCATTGCTAAATATTTAATTGAGTTGAGTTCGTCAGTATAATCTTGTTTTGTAGTGCTGTGAAAAAAGATGATGAACAAACAAGACAACTGTTGACAATGTTTACAGAAAACAGATTTTACTTTCTTTTAATACAAAACACAGTTTTTAATGCGTCTCCACACATGCAAATGTGTACAGTACACCTTATCCTAGTATACATATGATAACTATTTTGACTATGTTAGTTTATGTATTAAATGTTTTTCTTCCTGAAGTGCTGCTCAGAATGAGGATTTTTGCTTCAACTACACAAGTTGTTTCATATCAATCCTTCAGCTGACCACAGTATTGTGAAATGTAATTGGAAATTGGAAGAGTAATGATTGCATTTTGTTTAAGCCTACAGATTGTTATGCATTGTCAAAAACCATACACTTGTGTGTATTTACATGTCTGATACCGTGTACAAAGTTCATTTTCAACACATTGGTGGAGACCAATCATTTTTTAGGGTTTTAAAGTGTGTACTTCTTTGGTGAAATCTTTTTGTCTTCTAAAATGGCAAAGCAACTGGCAATATAATCGTTAATTCAGTTGAATGTTTAAAGTTAATTCATACAATAGTGAATAACTGACACAGCTGCCTCGAGAACTTTTGGAAATGTCTGTATAAAATGAAAGTGCTCCTCACGTTGAATTTCGGTATGGAAGGGGAAGTATTTTGTACAATTCATTAATTATTTAATATTCCTTGTCCTCTCAAGGTATGATAGGAAAGGTTCCATCTACTCAGGGTGTGTGCAATCTGGTATGAAACAATAGACAGACTCAAGGTTTCATTAAATGGTGCAAGATGAAAATAAAGTAACAAGGGAAATTGTCTGCTGGCGAGAGTCATATGAGTTTAGCACACATGATACACAAGACCACTTTTAATTTGCCTAGATGGTAAGGTAAGCTATCCATTAGGCCTGGCTGGATGTCATAAAAATCTTTCTTCTTAAGGTAGGTTTGAACCCACAACTCAAGTACACAATAACTTTATTACTAATTATAAATATGTCACTACTGACCCAGAACACTAAATTTTTTATTGGTAAAAATGTAAAACGTTTACCTTTTTATATTTTTACCAATAAAAAATTAGTGTTCCGAGTCAGTAGTGATATATTTATAATTAGTTAATTAATGGACACTTCATGGACAACAAAATCCAGGAACTTTGTTACACAAAAATGTAAAAATCTTATATTATTTAAATTTATGTATTTGAGGAAATTTTAATTAGTTTTTATAGCATAACGCATATAAAAATAAAAAAAGGAAAATTCAGTTTTTGTTATTAAGTTAACAAATGTTTGTCACATCTAATAGGTCTCTGCTAAAAGTTTTCTATGGTATTTATTCATGGAAGCTGCTACGTACAGCTTTTGGTAATTCTGAACGATGTAAGTCCTTTTCATTTGTCTTCCATTTATAGGCCTATCAGTTTCATGGTTTGACAGTGTCCTGTCAAAAGTCTTATTTCATACCCCACTTTCCGATTTCCGAAAAGTGATGCGCTGAATAATATGGCAGTCCTGTCATAGGCTTTTTCAACCAAGTACACCATCCGAACCTTTAAGGTTCTGCAATTTTATTAAATGCAGTGGTAAAAACACTGAAAGCAGTAGCATACCAGAACATAAATGTAACTCAGTCTTTAAATTGTATAAACTAGTAGTATGGTAATGCCGTGCTCAGATTGTCACGGAATTACTATGTACTGTACAGCAGGATATTGGTAATCCTGTATCAGCTTATTTTCTTTAGAAAAATGAGAAGTTAGGTAATTGAAATGAGCGCTGAAAATGTTCAATTTTCTTTCACCCACCTTAATCAATGACAAGCAGAGAGCAGGGGCGTATTTACGGGGGGGGGGGGGCGAACGGGACCGGACCCCCCAAAGTGTCGTAAAATTTGCCGAATTTTGTTAATCTCTTAAGTTTTAGGCTGTTTTATTATTTTTTGTCAGCTGTGTACGCTAATATAACTCTTTTTAATATACAAACAGGTTTATTACACAGCATTAGCGTATACATTTGAATATGAAATATAGGAAAACCAATGCAGTGAATAAAGCTGGAAACACATTGCTATCACGTCACGTAAACTCACATGAGATCAGGACTTGCCTTATCCGTGAAATCGTATATAGGAAAAGGTGGTAATATGGGCCCCCACTTTTCTTTTCTGCTATAACCTTCATAAATCAACAGTTTTTAGTCTGAATTTTACAGAAAACATACTTCATTTTGTTTTCCATTGTTTTGTTGTATAATAGGCCGAATTTCTTTGCGTTTTGTGAAATAAAAAATAAAAAAGCTATAACATTACACTTTTTGAAAAAAATGTTTTGTGCTGGTAATATGAGCCCCATGATAAAAACCATTATTACAGTATAAAATTTACAATTTTATTGATACAATCTGTACAGGTATAAGTAAAAAAATATTACAGTCAAATACATTATGTAAAAAAGGAATTAAACAATTTTTTTTTAATTATAAAAAGTCAAATTTTACCAACTTTGCTATGTTTATTTGCAAAAGTCACATACATAATAGTCTTTTTCACATCCGGCACACTCATTATGAGCCCACATTTCACAAAGCATACATTGAACCCATAGTTCTCCCTTGCTGTCATTCGAAAATAGACTCTCACAAAAAAGGCAAGCTGCGTCGTCTTGGTCAGGTTTTGTAACGCCAAAAGGAGTATCAAGAACAGATTCACCAGATTCAGTACCTTAATATGTTGATTCTTTTTCCGACTCTTCTGTACTTAGCACCAACTTTCTTTTGCACGATTTCATAGAGGTTTATTTTTAATTCCTTTTGTTTTGATTGCAGTTGTCAAATTTTTTACCTGTTCAAAATCTTTTTTCTCCTTTCCTACATTAGAACACTTGCCTCCTGCTTCTAAAAGAGCAATTCTGTATGGTGAGGATGTAATCAATGCTGCTTTGGCAGGTTTAGGACCCTTATTAGTTATCTTTCTTTTTGGCTTGGGGATAGGCCAAATATCTTTTGGAGAAACAACGTTCCCTGTTGATTTGTTTTTATTGGTGAAACTACAAACGCTCGAAGGGCCCGCTTCTTCCAAATCTCTAGCACAAGGCTGGTGTAGGATGGAATGTGGATTTGTAACACATCTGGTGGGTGTTTCCAAAGATGAACTACGTGGTTCACGATTCAGTAATACAGAATTGGTTGAAGTTAAAGTGGAGGTCTGGTTGCTGCCAACGGAACTGGAGCAAATACCTGCATCGTGAAAATTGAGTACCATATCTGTGGAAGATTTAACATTTATCATTTTACTCCGACCTTTGCTTGTTTGCAGAACCTCTGTATTTTCTGCTTCAGTGGTGTCAGTTGCAAATTCTACTTCACTAAATATCTTTCGATTGCAGGGAAAAATTCCCGTAACCCCAAATCCATTCACAGCAATTGCCCCAGACTGGCATGTCAAGTAGGCCTTCCCAAATAGTTCGGCGATATCATATGGACCAACAGGTCTGTTGTTGTGACGCATCCACAGACGTATATTTTCGCTGTAATGGTGCTTTAACGGTCCCATAAATGACTTGTCCAGTGGCTGGAGTTTATGCGTTGTGTGAGGGGGAAGACTGACGATTGATACATGATTCTCTCGGGCAAGATCCACGACATCAATATTTTTTGTATGAGTGTTGTGTCCATCAAGGATGAGAAGTATGGGGTCATTTTCTGTAGGTTTGGTCTTTTGTATAAAATGTTTGAACCAATCGGTGAATAAATTGGCCTGAATCCATCCAGAGGGATGACACTTTCCAATGGACCCTGGAGGGGAACCTTTCATCAGAGTCTCGGTCATATTCTTTCTTGGGAAAATCAGTAAAGGGGGCACAAAGGTCCCCCCTGCACTCATGGAACACACCACTGTCACTAAAGATCCCGTCTCCGCAGAACTCAACGCTCCAATTTGTCGCTTGCCTTTCAACCCAACAACCCATGGGATCTTGCTTTGAACTACAGATATTCCCGTCTCGTCCACATTGAAGACTCTGTCTGGTGGATAGGTATGTTTATCATATTCAGTTTCCAAGATGTCAAAAAAATGGTTGACGGCGTCTTTATTGAAGCCATTTACCCGTGAAAATGAAGTTGCAGCTGGTTTCAGAACAGATAAAACATTTTTATGACGATTCATAAAATGATCAAAACCAAGCTCTACCAGCAAGCCCACCAGAGAATGGATGTTTTAGCAATTTAGCCCATTCCTTTCACATAATTGATATGCTAATCGTCGTACATCTTGTCTTGTTAATCCATAGAACTTACGTTCCATGATCAATAAATACTGGACTAATTCTTCTTCAAGGGCTTCAGGAATAATTGGCTTTCGTCCCAATTTTGTGCATGCAGCCTCTTCAGGGAGTTTCTTGAGACGCGATAGTCTCTGAAGTGTAGCTCTTGGGACACAAAATATTTTGGAAGCTTTTTTCAAACCAATTACATTATCTTGTACAGCCTTTATAGCTTTGGCCATGTCTTCTTTATTCCAGAGTTTTCTATGTACTTTTTTCTGTGGGTCTAGTACTTTTCGAGGCATCTGCAACAAAGATCAATATGCTCTATAGTGGTTGTAATATGGGCCCCTTACAAATGGGGCTCATATAACCAGCACGTTTGGGGGCTCATTTTACCACCTTCGCCATGTTGAAAAACAACGATAATAACCTCGACAACTTATGCCTAATCTTAAGCCGTTGTTATAGCTACGTAACCTTTGAAACTCGATCAATCGAAATTAATAATCACCCCACGTAAACACCTTCGAATATGTAGTGTAATATAGTTGAAATGTCTTACCTTGCAAAGTTTTCTTCAGAGGAAAAAACAAAAACACTTCTCTACGCACGTGGTTTTAACAGCAACTGGCGCAAGCGCATCTAGCGGCGAAGCTATGAACTTCTACTAATAATTCCTGCTGCTGCCATAAGTCGTTGATTTATCGGATACTATGGGGGCTCATATTACATGCAGGGGCCCATAATACCACCTTTGCCTCTAGTAGTGCAGAGACGCACTTATGTCACGTCACGTCACTTCATGTTACATCATCTGACGTGAACTCGGGTGAAGTCGTGTAAACACTCGTGAATGCAAATACAATTCTACTTAGGCCTAATCAAAAAATCAGTTAACATAAGAAGGAGCTGGATACACGATATAAACTTAGAAAGACAAGAAAAAAGTTACTTTCAGAATCTAGTACAAGATTTAAAGTACAAGAAGATCCAGCTAAATTTCAAATGTATTTCAGACTGAATAAGGCAGAATTTGATTATTTACATAATCTTATTAAAGATGGTATATAAAAAATGAACACCCATGTCCGAAATGCTATAAGCTCTCAAGAGAGATTATTAGCTGTATGTTTAAGGTAAGCGTGAAATAAACGAAAACAAAGGCTTGGCATCTTAATTGATTATATTTTAAAGCAACATATAATTGTTAAAAAGTATTTTTAAAAGCATAAAATTTGTTTAACATCTTGAAACATGAAATTACTGATCAGTGGTTATAAAAAACACATTTTTTAATTTAAAAAAAGAAACATACTGTAATTTACATATCATTAATCTTCGTGCAATCTCACTTTTTGTATTAACTCCTCTCCATTTTCACGTATTTGTCACCTCACGCCTCACAAAAGTGTGGTTGAACAGAAAATGTGATTGACGTGAGGCATGAAATGGCCGGCTATGTCACGTGACATCACGTGATATACCTACTGTACATGACGTGAAGACAGTGTGTCTCCAAGCAATTTAACTCAAGCTGAACAACAACTCTCACATTTTTTACTATCACGTGAATTCACGTGACGTGATGGCAATGTGTTTCCAGCTTAAGTCTCTTGTAAACAATGTTTAAATAATGCGTTTTTTTATTGTGTTATTGCCGTTTACTTTAATCCGACTGTTTTCAACTACTTTAAAGATAGTAATATTGATCAGTCTTAACTTGCTTTTTCTTCTGTATGAAGCCGACCCGACCTCGGACCCCCCCCCCAAGGACAAATTATAGATACGGCACTGATGACAAGAAAGACAGAAAACACCAAAGGGGCCTTTACTTGCATCCAGATATTCTCTCAGGGGTAGGGGAGGGGTTTGACTAAAAATTCTGACTAAAACTACAAAATATCGGTATGGAGAACCATACATGACTTCCATGTTCTGAGATTTATATTTAAAATCATATTCGAAATGAAATATTTCCATAGAAACTACTTCTTTCTACTTATTGCTTCAGCCTTAACCACAGGTACTGTGGTCACTAACGTATACCACCTCACGTTTTCGGCATGGATTGACAAAAGTCTGGTTTTGCAGAAAACATTGGACTAAGGCTAAACAGCCCGGGAAGGAATTTTAACAAAGAACTACTTCTTTGTTGCCGATAACGTAGTACACATATAAAAAATTCTCCCCTCCCCATTCAACTATAATTTTCATTATTGAAAATTACCCCCACCCTGTTCACCTAACCTCTTCATTAATAGATATTTTAACTACGTTTCTACAGTGGATTATTATGAGCTTCTTATCAGAATACTTTATTTATCAAAATTAAGTACTTTACTCTTGTTAAAACATAAAACGTTGCAGGTAAACTACGCCTTTCTCTTAACCGATCTTCACCAAAATCAATAGACCTTCAGTCCTCTACAATTCAGGGATGAATGCAAAAAAATATTTGATTCTGTTTGAATGTGCGGCAGTTATCGTTCGTCATGAAAACATTTCTCTTGTTACAACATAAAATGTTGCTGGTAAACTACCCCTTTCCCTTAACCGATCTTCACCAGAATCAACAGGCCTTGAGTTCTCTACAAGTCAGGGAATCGTATGCAAAAAAATATTGGATTCTCTTTGAATTTACGGCAGTTATCTTTCTTCATAAAAAAATTACCCTTGTTAAAACATAAAATGTTGCTGGTAAGCTAACCCTTTCCCTTAACCGATCATCAACAAAATCAACAGACCTTGAGTTCTCTATAATTCAAAAAGGTATGCAAAAACGTAGTTGATTCTGTTTGAATTTACGGCAGTTATCGTTCGTCATATAAAAAATTACCCTTGTTAAAACATAAATGTTGCAGGTAAACTACCCCTTTCCCTTAACCGATCTTCACCAACACCAATATGTCTTGAGAACTCTACAATACAGGGCTGTATGCAAAATATTATTTGATTCTGTTTGAATTTGCGGCTGTTATCGTTTTCCATAGACAAATATCGGTGTGGAGAACTATACATGACTTCCATATTCTAAGATTTATATTTAAAATCATATTCGAAATGAAATATTACCATAGAAACTACTTCTTTCTACTTATTGCTTCAGCCTTAACCACGGTACTGTGGTCACTAACGTATACCACCTCACGTTATCGCACTCGATTTTCACTGATGATGGAAGTCGATGGCATTGCCGAAACGTCTGGTTTTGTAGAAAACATTGGACTACGGCCAAATATCCCGGGAAGGAATTTTAACAAAAACTACTTCTTTGTTGCCGATAACGTTGTACACATATATAAAAAATATGCATAAAATTAATGGCTTGTATAAGTTAATGATTGATCTCCATTAAGTAGTGCTCAAGTTCCAAATTTTTAATATTATGATGTCCGTAATTAAAACATCAGAGCAGATTTAGTGTGAATGAGGGTACACCGTGGACAAAAATTTTCAACATTTCCTATTGAGCGTTACTTAGAGTAAAGCTGCGAATCTACAGTGTATGTTTCACAGAACAAACACGCGAAAAAGAAGGAGCGCTCCGAAGTCACTCATGGACCCTCAGCATCTTGCAGAGAGTTCATACCCTAAAGACGAAAAGTCTGTCTATGAATCGTTCCTCTGTAAACACGTGCAGTTACACTGCCCAGCGATCCACAGGAAGCAAATCGCTATCCACGCTGGACACTTTTTCGGCTTGCATGCGTTATGTTGGTATGGGTTCGGCACTTTCCATTTAAAAACCGTGCAGATGTAAGAAAATAAACATGAATGAGGCCAGAAATAACGCGAATTTTGTGTGTGTGTGTGTGTGTGTGTGTGTGTGTGTGTGTGTGTGTGTTCCCTGCCTTTTTATTGCTGTAGTCATAATAATAAAAAGGAAACGTAAACATTACATAACTGAGATATGCTTACCTGCCACGAACGATATATTATTTTATACATGTATATTAACTCATACATAATTTACATTAAAATGAAAAAATTATAATTTTATTGCCTGGCAACAAAATTATTTTATTTTTAACAATTACCATTGTTTGAAAATGTTTAAATGAATTTTCAAGTACTTTACTGTTGTTAAAACGTAAAAGGTTGCATGTAAACTACCCCTTCCCCTTAACCGATCTTCACCAAAATCGAAAGTCCTTGAGATCTCTACAATTCAGGGACGTATGCAAAACATTATTTGATTCTGTATGAATTTGCAGCTGTTATCGTTTGCCATAGAAAATACCCTTGATTAAAAACGTTGCCGGTAAACTACCCCTTCCCCTTAACCGATCTTCAACAAAACCAACAGACTTTGAGTTCTGTATAATTCAAAAAGGTATGCAAAAGAGTAGTTGATTCTGTTTGAATTTGCGGCTGTTATCGTTTGCTATTAATAAAATATCGGTATGGAGGACCATACATGACTTCCATGTTCTAAGATTTATATTTAAAATCATATTCGAAATGAAATATTTCCATAGAAACTACTTCTTGCTACTTATTGCTTCAGCCTTAAACCACAGTACTGTGGTCACTAACGTGTACCACCTCACGTTTTCGTACTCGATTATCACTGAGATGGAAGTCGATGGCACTGCCGAAAAGTCTGGTTTTGCAGAAAACATTGGACTACGGCTAAACAGCCCGGGAAGGAATTTTAACAAAGAACTACTTCTTTGTTGCCGATAACGTAGTACACATAAAAAATTCTCCCCTCCCATTTCAACTATAATTTTCATTTATAGAAAATTATCCCCAACCCGTTCACCTAACCTCTTCATTTATAAATATTTCATCTTCGTTTCTACAGTGGATTATTATGAGCTTCTTATCAAGATACTTTATTTATCAAAATTAAGTACTTTATTCTTGTTAAAACATAAAACGTTGCAGGTAAACTACCCCTTTCTCTAAACCGATCTTCACCAAAATCAATAGACCTTCAGTCCTCTACAATTCAGGGATGCATGCAAAAAATATTTGCTTCTGTTTCAATTTGCGGCAGTTATCGTTCGTCATGAAAACATTTCTCTTGTTACAACATAACATGTTTCAGGTTAACTACCCGTTTCCCTTTACCGACTTCACCAAAATCAACAGGCCTTGAGTTCTCTACAATTTAGGAACGTTTGCAAAAGGGTAGTTGATTCTGTTTGAATTTGCGGCTGTTATCGTTTGCCATAGAAAAATATTACCCTTGTTTACAGAAAAACGTTGCTGGTAAACTACCCCTTTCCCTTAACCGATCTTCACCAAAAACAATAGGTCTTGAGTACTCTACAAATCAGGACTGTATGCAAAATATTATTTGATTCTGTTTGAATTTGCGGCTGTTATCGTTTGCCATAGGAAATACCCATTTTAAAACATAAAACGTTGCAGGCAAACTACCCCTTTCCCTTAAACGAGCTTCAACAAAATCAACAGACCTTGAGTTCTGTATAATTCAAAAAGGTGTGCAAAAGTGTAGTTGATTCTGTTTGAATTTACGGGAGTTATCTTTCGTCAAAAAAAAATTACCCCTCATAAAACATAAAATGTTTCTGGTAAACTACCCCTTCCCCTTAACCGATCTTCAACAAAATCAACAGACCTTGAGTTCTCTTTAATTCAAAAAGGTATGCAAAAACGTAGTCGATTTTGTTTGTAATTGCGGCAGTTATCGTTCGTCATATATAAAATTAACCTTGTTAAAACATAAAATGTTGCAGGTAAACTACCCCTTTCCCTTAACCGATCTTCACCAACACCAATAGGTCTTGAGAACTCTACAATACAGGGCTGTATGAAAAATATTATTTGATGCTGTTTGTATTTGCGGCTGTTATCGTTTGCCATAGAAAAAAATTACCCCTAATAAAAATAAACGTTGCAGGTAAACTACCCCTTCCCCTTAACCGATCTTCACCAAAAGAATAGGTCTTGAGTACTCTAAAATTCAGGGCTGAATGCAAAAAATTATTTGATTCTGTTTGAATTTGCGGCTCTTATCGTTTGCCATATGAAATACCCTTGTTAAAATATAAAAAGTTGCAAGTAAACTGCTCCTTTCCCTTAACCGATCTTCAACAAAATCAACAGACCTTGAGTTCTCTTTAATTCAAAAAGGTATGCAAAAACGTAGTCGATTCTGTTTGAAATTGCGGCAGTTATCTTTCATCAAAGAAAATATTACCCTTGTTAAATCATAAAATGTTGCTGGTAAACTACCCCATTCCCTTAACCGATCTTCACCAAAATCATAAGATCTTCAGAACTCTACAATTTATGACTGTATGCAAAAAATTATTTGATTATGTTTGCATTTGCGGCTGTTATTGTTTGCCATAATAAAAATCTACAGACATACACCCAGACACACACACAGACACTTTTCGAAAAATGACTTTTTTCATGTTTTGAGTGTAGTACAATTAGAATCTGCAATAATCTCGAACTAGATTTTTTTTGCAATCACCATACTTCCATTTCCTTAAGGAACATGGAAGTAAAATTACCCTTGATTAAAAAAAAACCTTTGCAGGTAATCTACCCTTTTCCCTTAACCGATCTTCACCAAAAACAATAGGTCTTGAGAACTCTACAAATAAGGGCTGTATGCAAACATTTTTTGATTCTGTGTAAAACCATATTCGAAATGAAATATTTCCATAGGAACTACGTCTTTCTACTTATTGCTTCAGCATTAACCACAGTACTGTGGTCACTAACGTATACCACCTCACGTTTTCGCACTCGATTTTCACTGATGATGGCAGTCGATGCCACTGCCGAAAAGTCTGGTTTGCAGAAAACATTGGACTACGGCTAAACAGCCCGGGAAGCAATTTTAACAAAAAAACTACTTCTTTGTTGCCGATAACGTAGTACACATAAAAAATTCTCCCCTCCCCCTTCAACTATAATTTTCATTTATAAAAAATTACCCCCACCCCGTCCACCTAACCTCTTCATTTATAGATATTTCATCTTCGTTTCTACAGTGGATTATTATGAGCTTCTTATCAAGATACTTTATTTATCAAAAATAAGTACTTTACTCTTGTTAAAACATAAAACGTTGCCGGTAAACTACCCCTTTCTCTAAACCGATCTTCACCTAAATCAATAGACCTTCAGAGTAGAGGGATAATGACAGTTCTGACTCACTTTCACTTTCTATCAGCTGGACCACAGCATCCGCGACTTTTTCGCGTATCTGGACCACAGCATCCGCGTTTTTTTTTTATATGCCGCCTTTCGCGAGCCTAGATCACTTTCACTTTCTACTGGACCACAGCATCCGCGACTTTTTCGCGGATCTGTGTGTAGATCCGCGACTTTTTCGCGTATCTGGACCACAGCATCCGCGTTTTTTTTTATTTTTTTTATTTTTTATTTTTATTTTTTTATTTTTTTTTTTTTTATGCCGCCTTTCGCGAGCCTAGATCACTTTCACTTTCTATCACTTGATGCATTATAGTGTATATATTAAATATATGATCAGGGTTACCAACCTTGCGTGAGTTCAAATTTGTTGTTGTGTGTTATAATGTATGTTAAATCTATATGATCAGGTTTACCAACCTATGGTGGGAGGGTTCCGACTTGATGCATTATAGTGTATATATTAAATATATGATCAGGGTTACCAACCTTGCATGAGTTCAAATTTGTTGTGTGTTATAATGTATATTAAATCTATATGATCAGGTTTACCAACCTATGTATGGGTTCAAACTTGATGTGTGTGTATTATAGTGTATATTAAAACATATGATCAGGGTTACCAATCCTGCATTACTATGTATAGAACAGATCTGTCAACATTTTTTTTCTTCGGTGGGAAATTCAAAGTTATCCATCACATTTGAATGTAAGTAAAACTATCTCTCTCCCTCCCTCTCTCTCTCTCTCTCTCTCTCTCTCGCACACGTCAAGTCTGTGTGTGTGTGTGTGTGTGTGTGTGTGTGTGTGTGTGTGTGTGTGTGTGTGTGTGTGTGTGGTAAAGTGTTACGCATAAAAAAAAAAAATCTCCTTGAAATAAGGTATTTTCAAAAGGTTTGTGTACACATACAAATCGCTATCGGACGATGTACGTGCTGCTCACACACACACATTGTGTGTGTATGTCTCTCTCTCGCTGCAAACGTTGACAAGAATTCCCTTATTCAAAGCGATTACGTTGTCACAGTACACGAACTTAAATATACCTTACAGACCATTGTAATTTTAAAAATTCATTTTTGCATTAAATAAATATATATCGTAAACAATGAAATAATAATAATATTTCGTAATTGTAAGATTTTTAATAAAACAATTATCAGTTTAAATAATAATTTTCATGATTGAAAGCAAAAGTTTTGTGTACACACACACATTGTGTATGTCTCTCTTTCGTTGCAAACGTTGACAAGAATTCCCTTATTCAAAGCGATTGTATGTGTACACGAATTTAAATATGTGTTACAGACCATTGTAATTTTAAAAATTCATTTTTACAATAATTAAATATATATATATATCGTAAACAATGAAATAATAATATTTCGTCATTAAAAAGTTATATTCAGTGTGGTAATTAACTATGTATGTACACACACACACACACACACACACACACACACACACACACACACACACACACACACACACACACACACACACACACACACACACACACACACACAACGATACAGAATTAGATATAGTTATTATTCGCTAACTTAAACCAGAGGTAATTAACCTTGTGTACGTCGTCTAAATCAAGCGCTCTACTTTCTAATTTGACACCTGTCAGTCATTAGAGGCGCTGACAGTAATTACTTTAAAAACGGACACACACACCAGCTTTCCCCACTGCCATTGTACAATATATACGCAAGGTAAATTAGCGAAAATTTCTCATTTGACTGCCTGCGCGTGCTGATACTGTACGTATTAGTGTCTTCAGTATACACATCTTCTTTGGTAAGTGTACAGATTTTATTTAAACGTAAAAATTATCGTGTGCATTATTTATTGAATTTAATACATGTGTGTGTGATCAAATTATTCTTAATGTATTTTGTATATTAATTTTATTGTATGTAACGATTTTATTTAAACGTAAAAATTATTGAATTTAATACATGTGTGTGTGTGATCAAATTATTATTATGTCTGCTACAATTTTCTGAAATATATTCTTAATGTATTTTTATATTAATTTTATTGTATGTACCGATTTTATTTAAACGTAAAAATTATTCACATTAATTTTTATTGTATGTACAGATTTTATTTAAACGTAAAAATTATTTGCATTATCAAGCACATTATTTATTGAATTTAATACATGTGTGTACGTGTGTGTGTGTGTGTGTTCAAATTATTATTATGTCTGGTACAATTGTCTGAAATATATTCTTACCGTATTTTTATAGTGGCAATTTCTCATTTGACCGTCTGCAGGTGTGCTGATATACATCGTGAAAGCTATCACGGCATTTTTTTTACACAACTTTCATCATTAAGGGTGTATAGACAACACGCACACATACTAGTTGGTGAGTGTACAGATTTATTTAAACGTAAAAACATTATCAAGCGCATTATTTATTGAATTTAATACATGTGTGTGTGTGTGTGTGTATGATCAAATTCTCTGAAATATTTCTTTAAACAAACATTTTGTAATGTAACAAATTTAGAAAGCAGGTCACCACGAATGATGACATTTATATCTCTCTAATTCTGTTGTGGACATGCATAGCTGTAAGCGGTGACTATTTCCTTATGAAAGTGGAATGTAGACTTTCCTAAATTATTTGCATTAAAACATCATCAAGCGCATTATTATTTATTGAAGTTAATACATGTGTGTGTGTGTGTGTGCGCGCACGCGTGTGTGTATGATCAAATTATTATGTCTCACTTCTAATTGAAGATATATTTTAGGTATAGCTGAATGTTAAGCGTACAACGCCCGTCCGTCATTTAAGTGTACGTGTGTGTGTGTGTGTGTGTGGACAACGCTCGCTAGTTTGCTGCAAGTAAGTAAGTATACATTATGGAGTGGGTTATACAAATAATAATAAAGTGTGTTTGTAATATATACATTTTATTAAAATACATACACACAGCTCCAAGATTATATTAAACAGTTTTACAATTAAAAATACATATACAGCTCCAAGATTATAGTGTTACAAGTATGAAAATATATCTAAGTATTAAAATATATCTAAACTAGTTGTACAATTAAAATACATGCACACACATACACACACACACACACACACACACACACACACACACACACACACACACACACACACACACACACACAGCTCCAATATTATAATGTTACAAATATGAAAATATATATATTTAAAACTAGTATTTACAAAATATGTATAAAATAAGACTTAAACACGTCTATGTACTGTGTTGGACAATGGCGTATATTCTACAAGCGAATCATGTAGTATCATACAGTAGGCGGTTGTCTGTCTAGGAAAATTCATTGACGATTCAAATTCTAAACGTACATCAACTGCTGAAGACTTAAGTGCATCGTCTTGTCTGCTACAATCGAACACAAACAGCGGGGCTTTTGATTTGAATAATTCCGGTGTCAGTACTGGGCTGCCGTCTAAACGGTGGTAATACGAACTTTGAAAACTGGCGTACATATTGTACAATAATGCAAAACGGTCTTTCCCAATATCCAAGTTTAAATTATCGTAAGGATAATACTTGTCGTTTAGAAACAGTCTCGCATTGATCACGTTACAGTGATCAAATTCATCGGCGTGTGCTGTCAGTACATTTTTTCTTGCTGTCTGAAACGCTAACACAACAAAGCGTGGTTTTTCTAGCTGACTCGAGGTCTTGACAATCCAATTCTGCCTTTTAGTCTGTGGTAAGGCAGGATACTCGTGCAACTCCCAGGTCCTAAAAGGCATAGTTATCGGGTGGTCTTTTCTATGTTAACAGCGGTAATCTGTACGTATTATTAGCTACATGTACATAAGGCATTTTCCAGTAAACTTTATCTAGTTCAAGAACACAATTAGCAGTCGTTTGTCCGCTTACTAAAACCATAGCGTTTATGTCGGTAGAAGCGCGTAGGAGTATAAGTTCTTGTTTCACGTTCAGCACGATGCGTGTATAGTCTTCTGCGAATCCTATTAGCATTTTCAGTGGTATACAAAAGTTGAATTCGCCGTCATCATTCACTTTTAATATGTTCGTGGTCGGTGCCACCCAACCTGCGTTTTCCATTGCGTTACGTGTGTTGTTGTTGAGTGATAGAAAAGTTTTAATAGTTGACGTAACACCGACGTTTCTGGTATGGTCCACTACCACTCCGGCCAACTCGTAACGAATCTCTTCAAAGAGAAATGCTATAGCATTGTTCACCAGTTCCACATTCAGT
Organism: Magicicada septendecula; assembly: GCA_034769895.1. Classification (NCBI taxonomy): domain Eukaryota; kingdom Metazoa; phylum Arthropoda; class Insecta; order Hemiptera; family Cicadidae; genus Magicicada; species Magicicada septendecula. The sequence goes on from CM068367.1 coordinate 759,807,398, forward strand.
GCAGTATCTGCAGCCACACTAGGGTTTTTAACCAACTTGCCTTCGATGTAGAGGAAACTTTCTGACGGCAGTGTAAAGACGTCCTGTTGTTGTATTGGCACACGTATTTCATCATTGTTTCCATATCTTGTTGTTGCGTACGGTGCGTGTGAGTGAAATGAAAAGTGTGTGATACTGTCTTCAAAGAACGGTTGCTGCTCCACAGATAATATCCCACTCGCCATGTTACTTGTTTACAACAAAACCCAGTGAAATCAGGAAACGACGGTTAACTGATGTTAATCGTTTCAGTTTCGAACGAGTACTGATGCGTTTCCTAACTGATCTTTCTTCTTCTTCTTTTTTTATTACTGACGACTGTGGCAGCAGCGGTGGCGAAGAAACAAAGTACATGCCCATGTCTATAGTCGTTTTAGATGTAAACGCACAGTGATGACTTCCCCGCGAAAATCTATTACGTCACCGTCCTGATCGTGTAAAGATAATGTTATGTTGTCCAAACGACTCACATTCACAGGTAGGTATATGACGTTTGTAGGCTATTCAATTATTTTGAATCCTGGTTCGACTGACGGATAGAACGAGTGCAGCGTGTGCTCGGTTTTACCGTTCTTGTATGATCCTTGCGCTATATTACACCTTATCAGTATACTGTTCACTTTTATAATGTTAACTGTGGCGTCAGACGTGTGAGTTTTATTCGCTTCAAGCAGACGCTTTTCCTTGAAACCCAGCATATCACCAATACCGTACACTGTTTGTTGAAAGTCAATATCCAATGCACAAGTCAGTTCACATTTCAGTGTATTGTTGTTAGGACGTAGACTAATCTTTGAGTCTCCTAACTGCTTTTTGAGGAAGGCTTCTATGTCACCGATTTCATAAGCACCTGTAGGTAAAGTTATCAAGTCCCACGTTGTTCCGTCCCGTAGTACTGGAAACACGTTGTTTTTTCCCTCAATCACGTTCGGTATACTGTTGTATGTAGTAAAGTCCAATAGACCTACATACCATTCGCCGTTTGTTAGTTCGAGAGGCGGGAAAAAGTCACATACAAGAGCAGCAGCATTCGTACCTGTTAAGGTGACCGACAGCGAAGACATCTTGTCGCTTACTGATCACTCGCGCGTTAAGAAGTCCAAACATAAATGCCCGCAGATGACTGTGTGTGGTGGCTGTTCACGCTCGTAATTGTAGTAAATGTCAGTGTCGGTTCCAAAATACTGTGTCAGCTCAAGAGGTGGCTGCATATTACCATACGCATCATAGTAGTAAACTTGTTTGTTTCGCTTCTTGTAGCAAACCCAGTGCGTACCAGGTCCTTCTGCACTGTCCAGATTAACAACTGCACTCTCGTTCTTCCATGGTCGTGTGTGTGGTAAAGTGTTACGCATAAAAACTCCTCTGAAATAAGGTATTTTCAAAAGTTTTGCGTACACATACAAATCACTGTCAGACAATGCACGCACTGGTATGCAAATTAGTTTTTTTGTCTGTAAGGACGTAGGTATAGACCTCACGCTATTTTTTTATTGTTACGTTTATGTCTTGAGACTGTTTTGCGTTTGCAGGTCGTTTTGCGTTTGTTCGCGGATTGACGTTTAATTCCTGAACCCTTCTTCTTCTTCTTCTTCTTCTTCTTTTTTCTGCAACCACTACGCGAGCTCCCTCCACCCACTGCCGATTTCGCTTTCATTGCGGCGACTACAGCCGCAGCATACGCTCTTTCACTAACACCGGAATTCCAATCTTTCACTCGTTCCCACGCTTTGTCGGCAAGAACGCGATCAGCTATACGTCTTCGACTGTTGTCTTTGTACCTTGCGTAGGCGATATCGTGTTCGCGACAGGCTTCGTCCAGCTCGTTGATTCCGCGCTCGCTACGCGCCAATCTCTCTTTGAGTTTTGTTCCAGGTCCACAGAATCGGTAGCCGGGTAGGTGTAATTCTACTGGTAATGCGTCCACCGCTCGATTAATCAAAGTAGGTACTGACGAAACGATAGCGGGCACAGTGTTTTTAAGTATTTTTCCAATTACACCACGCCCCATTCTTTTCTTACGAAGTACGTGCATTCTTGTAAACAGATCTCCAATCCTTGATTTCCGTTTCCGTATCGAGAACGTCTATTAAACGCCCCACCTCTTCAATATATTCAGACAGGACTGAACGCTGTGTCGCGCTGTCTTGATATTTATAGACAAACTTTATTAGATTGATTATATGAGCGTGAAATACCTGAGTGACCTTGTACAATTCGGTCTTTATATGTAATTTTAATTCATGCATTTGTCGTACAGTGCATCAGTCTTTGTCATTGACACCGTTCGCTATATTCGTAATTTTTCTTCCGGCAGCGTAGAAAGCATCGCTTTGCAAACTGATTGTGTGTGCGTGTAAAAATTCCAAATTCACTGCGTCTTTGAAGTCAACAGGCGCTTGCACACGCGTTAGTCGATAGTCATTAACGATTACGTTACCTGCACGATCTTTTTTCAAACTCTTCTCGTCTACGTATCGTTTTGTGGCTGCATCTCTTGATTTAAGCGGATCGTTTAGCATTATTATTCGATGATCTTTTGCGTCTACGGTAGCGTTGTCGTTCTTGTACTGTAAGCATGTGTCCTTTACGTACTGTAAAGAAACAACATCGTGCAACTCTTCAGGATCACCCAAGTTGCATATCTTTTTGTTTTTCACATCAAAGTGACCGTCGTTAGTCACTCCTAAACCGATATCCTCACGCAGACTTCGATGAGTTTCTTTTCGCACTCTTACAGCGCTGTCGTGTCTACCGAACTTGTCTACACTCATATTTATGAAGAAGAACTGATGGTTATAGAACGGTGCGTTTGCTTTTATATGATAATGCCGACTTCACGTAATTCTTCCAATATCGAAACGATTTCATTCCTATTACCAGTATGGCCGCTATTTTGAGACGCCATTAACAGTCTCAATCTATTAACCAACTCGTTAGGATCATCCCAATGCACGTAATCGATTGCAGTGTTCGGTTTCATCTCCATATAGCCACTCCCTGTACGTTTTCGTGCACTCGATGCAAACAATTTAGATATTACTAGTCGGTACTTGACGCCACTGTTACTGTTTATTCGCGTATTGTGTTTATATTTTTGTTTGTGTCCGTTGGTTGCTAGTAGTATGGACTTATATTTCCTCATATCGTCCTTATTGTATTTTTTCGGTAGTTTCATAAACAAGAGTTCATACAGACCGGGTGTACCCTCGTAAATTTTTCCTTTGACATGAAAGTTGTCGTTATCATCGATTTTTACATTTGAATCACCTATCATAAATTTACCACCTTCGTATCGAACACCATACATGCGATCTATAATCCGTTTACAGTCCGCCGATTCACACAAACGCATATATTTGTTTGCTAATGAATCGTCGCTGAAATGTGAAGCGTTAGGGTTCCAGACGTCCGTGTCACTGAAATGAGAAGCGTTATGACTTTGCATACCACTTTCGTTTTCTGTTATTACGTGTTGTTTAGGCTCTTCTTGTTTTATCTGCTGCTTCTCCTCCTCCTCCTCCTCCTCCTCCATCATATCACCACTTAACTTTCGTGAAATAGCTTCTAACGGTTCCAGAATCGGTCTGTAATTTTTTCTAAACTTCTCGTCGCTTTCTCTGATACCGTGTTGTAATGCATGATATTTTTTTCTTATGTTGTCGCTTATCGTATCTATATCATACACAAGTCGTTCCTCCTTATTCATCGCCATCGTGTGTGTTAGCAAGAGGACTGATTACATTACTACAGTGCAACCACTTTTATACTTCGTCGGAAACAATTATGAAACGATCAAAGCCGATTCTATATCTACCTTCATTTATTGGTGAGTCTTTGTCTATGACTAGAAATCCATAACGATCCTTCCACGCTTCCGTGCAAACGTCTTTGAAAGCATCATATTTCATATCTATGTTAACGTGATCATTATATGCATGTCGTAAATTTAGATCGTCTTGTTTGAACAATATCAACAAGTTAGCGTTGTCACGTACCAATTGTTTCGGTATCTGGCTATATGTCTGACATAGATAGAATGTGTCCACACCGCTATGTCTCCCCATAGCGAAATACTTTCGAATATTGTTTTGTCTTTCACACGATACATCATCGAATACGATAACAGAGTCGAGACCAGTGATTTCACTCGGTAGTGGGACTTCTTCGTTCTCGCTGTATGCATGATAACCTAAACCTTCGTCAGCGAGTGATTTCATCACTGTTTCTAGCATTCTGTATTTTGGTTGAAATAATGATTTTGAAAACACGTATACGTTGCGGAAACGTAGTCCGTTGATATCAAACAGTAGGTTGAATAGCACATTGGATTTCCCACAGGAACTTGGGCCTGTAACGATACAGCGAATACTGTTCGGTAATAGCGGGCCATGTTTACGTTTAGCATTACCTTCGTCACCAGCCAAAAAGTCCATATCCTTTATTGGTAATTTGTTTGCTTGCTGTACAATCTTCATCTTTGTGAATACTGAAAGCATACTGTTTTCAGCACGTGCTGTCACCTTTTTTTTATATTAGATCTTTCTTATGTATCCATGCATCGTGTTTACCATCGAAACCGAGCCAACGAACACGCACTCTGTCACCTTTGCGTTGTAACACCTTTTCCACTAGGTATACGTCGCCGACTTTGGACTTACTAATCTCGTGCTCGTAAAAACCACCTTTCAACACTTTGTTTAGATGATCTTTTAGCAGATAAGTGACAGGGATGGTAGTGGATTGTACTTTATCCACAGTGAATATTTCGTTAGTCCAATTTGGAGTATAACCTTTGGCGAACGCCATTTTGTGCTTACTTATACGAACACGGTCACCAACTTTAAATTTGGGTGGTTTCGTTGGACTGATTTTAGGTGCTGTGTTCTTCCTTATTCGTTCTAACACTATATTTTCGTTGGCGTCATTCACTTCACTAGGTTTCATACCAATGGTTCTGTGTGTGGTATTGTTGTACGATTTCAGTAATGTAGGTAGTAGATCCAACCAGCGGTAGTGTCCTTGTTCGCTGAAAGCTCGATACATGTGTGTCTTCAGTGTGCGATTAAAACGTTCCACTATGGAAGCTTTTTTCTCACTATAGGTTGAGTAATGTTTCACATTATACTTTTTTAGCAACGCTTGTACTGTGCTGTTGTAATACTCCTTCCCGTTGTCCGTCTGTAAATATTTCATTCGATTAGCAGTTAGTATAGGCTCTAGTGCATGCTTTACTTCTTTTCCTGTCTTTGTTTTCAATGGTACAGCGTACGCGTACTTGCTAAACGCATTGATCACTGTCATCATGTACTTGTACCCTTTGTTCACTCGAGCGTATGGTATCATCTCTACAAGATCCGCCTGGTACAAGTCGTGTAGACCCTTCAATTCAACCGCACGCCTAACGAAATTCCTTCTTGCTGCTCTATGTAGCTCTAGAGCTATAGTCTTGCGTGCGTTGTTCATGGTTTAAGATACACTAACATAATACAGACGTTAAAAATACTATATATCTATAACAGTTTCTTTGTTTTTCAGTATTCACTCTCACGTCTGAAGGCCGACCTTCAACAGAATCCAGAACATCAGCAGGAACAGGGACATCCTCAACAAGGTAAAAATTTATCAATTGTCTCTCTCTCTCTCTCTCTATAATTATGTAGCAAACCAAATTTGTTTGATATGAATTAACATATGATTCAACTCAGTCTAACATGTATAAGATAGTCTCTTGACGTTGTTTAGAAATTGATATGGCGGAGAAAATTTTTTATGTTCTGACATAGGTTTGTCACCTTCTCTCCAATGTATTGTCTCTTGACATCGTTTAGAAATTGACATGACGGAGAAAATTTTTCATGTTCCACCATAGGTATGTCACCTTCTCTCCAATGAACTAATTCAATTCCACAACAAAATCATTTAACTCTATCGTCTATGAATGACATACTATGTCCACAAACATCATAATTTAGCGGATAGTAGTAAAACCCGGCAAACGCTAACTCGTCGGGGCTGACAAACGTCACTTCCCAATACTTGAACGATTTTCTTCTTTCACTTTCAATGCTAAAATCAGGAGTAGCTGTCATCTTCACAGTTTGCAATAAACTAGCCTATTACTAACGTGTACTATCTATTTACCTCAAACATGAATTTGTGTGTGTGTGTGTGTTATTCATCATTCCTGTTAGCTAATACATGTGTTTCTATTGTTGCAGATATGACACGATTTTATATCGTGCGCAACACGAGTATTAGAGGATCCCTCATAACGTTTAATTACTTGCCCGTGTACACGGGCACAGAAGAAGAAGATCAAGATATAGTACCGATAATGACTGAGGTGCGACCTTTATTGTGCAAGGATATTCTGGCAGAACAAGCACGTTTACGCAGTATCAAATGGCATATTGCGTGCAGGATACGTTTCACTAAAATTGTGTTAGATGGTGACAGCGGCGAAGAAAAAGAGGTAACCAAAGACGCCGTCTTCCACGGACGTTGTCGTACGTTGCTCACGGACGACAACGACGAGTTGAACTGTCTACTCGATGAATCCTACGATAAAATCATGAATAGCATATCCAATTTTACCCGCGACGGAAGCGGATGGTCGGTGGATGCTGTACTGAAGCTGGAACTGGTTGTTGGACGGTACCGGCCTCTAGCAGCGTCCTCCTACCTTCCAACCCCGCGAAAACTTGCACTCACCAAGGCAGTAGTCAACATCAAGAACCCCCAAGATGAAATGTGTTTTCTATGGTCCGTGCTAGCTCACATACACCCTCAAGAACGTAATAAAGAACGTGCTTCAAAATACGCTCCCTTCGAAAACACCTTAAATATGTCCGGTATCGAGTACCCTGTTTCTATAAACTCCCTTTCTAAATTTGAAGCACAGAATCCCAACATTTCTATAAACGTTTTCGGCTATGATATAGATGATAATATCAAAAACGAATCAAAAAATGAGGTTTATCCGCTAAGAATTACCCCCAATAAGGACAGATTACATCATGTTAATCTTTTACTTCTGTCCGATACAAATAGCCGAAAACATTACTGTCTTATCAGTAACATGAGTAGATTATTATCATCCCTTACAAAACACGACGGCCAATCATTTTACTGCGACTACTGCCTGCATCGTTTCTCCACAGGACATGGTCTGTCCGATCATCTCCCCTACTGCGCACCTCACGGCGAGCAGAAAACCAAAATGCCTACAGAGGAGGAGAAGTTTATGTCATTTAAAAATTACGCGCACTGTCTTAAAGTACCCTTTACCGTCTACGCCGACTTCGAGTCCCTCATCACTCCGCTTCAAACGTGTTCACCTGGTAACAACGTCCCGACGACAGTGCACGAGTTAGGCGAATTCTACTCAGTTGATAGCAACGGTGCCCGTCAGAAAATAACTTCTCCTCCTGTATCGTCCACATCATACGAAGCGATGCATATTCCGTCAGGTTTCTCCTATGCTATCGTTGATCATACACACAGACTCTGGAGAGAGGCTAAAGTTTATCGAGGTGAAAACGTCGTAGACACTTTCTTCTCGTGGTTGATGAAAGACGCCGAGGATATGATGAAGGTAGTACGACATAACGTACAAATAATTATGTCCGATGATGACAATGTTGCGTTCACTAACGCCACCGTTGTCATTTGTGTGAGCGCCCTTTGACAGACGATGACAAGGTACGCAATCATTGTCATCTTACGGGGAAATTCTTGGGAGCAGCCAACAATAGCTATAATCTAAGCTACAAGATGCCTCGTCATATCCCCGTCTTCTTTCACAACCTTCGTGGCTACGACTGTCACCATTTAATGCAGGGTTTAGGAAAATATAAGGACCAACACGTATCCTGCATTGCAACATCCGGTGAGCGTTACGTCTCGTTCTCCCTGGGTCCCTTGCGTTTCGTAGACTCTTTTCAATTTCTTAATCGCTCTCTGGACACACTCGTTACCAATCTGTCCACGTCCGGGAGCCAATTTCCTTTGGTCAGAGAGGAAATGCTTAGACGGGGTTTCGATGAACAGACCAATCTGCTCGTACGCAAGGGGGTATACCCATACGAGTACGTTGACAGTATTGATCGGTTCAACGAAACAAGTCTACCCGCTCGTGAACACTTTGATAACCGGTTGATGGAATCATCTATTTCGACCGCAGATTACGAGCACGCACAAAACGTGTGGAGTGCATTCAATCTGCGTACGTTTGGAGATTACCATGATTTGTATTTGTTGACAGACGTAATGCTGCTGGCCGATGTCTTTGAAAGTTTCCGAGACATGGCCTTACGCGATTACTGCTTGGACCCGTGTCATTTTTACTCGCTTCCCGGACTCGCTTGGAACGCGATGCTAAAAATGACAGGGGTCGAATTAGAACTGTTGACAGAAATAAATCTGCATCTGTTCCTCGAGTCTGGGATCCGTGGAGGCTGCGCGATGATATCCAACCGTCACACAGTCGCTAACAATCCTCTGATTCCAGATCAGTACGATGTATCGAAACCGACCTCCTTCATTCTGTATACAGACTGTAATAATTTATACGGTGCAGCCATGTCGCAACCACTCCCTTACGCAGACTTCCGATGGCTCGATCGTAACGAAATCGAGTCCTTGGACGTACGTAATGTGAGTGATGATTCCGACATCGGGTACATCCTCGAAGTCGACCTACACTATCCTAATACCTTACACGACCTGCATTCCGACTACCCGCTTGCACCTGTGCGCCAGCGCGTTACACCCGATATCCTTTCTCCCTTTTCCAAACGTTTACACGAGAGTATATACAGATCATCGTATAACGTATCAGGGTCATCCGTAGAGAAGTTGTTAACAACTTTGGAGGACAAACAAAATTACGTTCTCCATTATCGAAATTTGAAATTGTATTTAAGTCTTGGCTTAGAGCTGAAAGCGACTCATAGGGTGTTGTGTTTTAAGCAAAGCGCTTGGTTGAAACCGTTTATCGATTTCAACACCCGCAAGAGGCAAGCAGCCGTCAACAGCTTTGAAAAAGACCTTTTCAAACTGATGAACAACGCCGTATACGGTAAGTCGCTGGAGAACGTACGGAAACATATAGACTTTCAACTAGTCTCGAATGAACGACGGCTTCAAAAACTAGTTTCCACACCTAGGCTAAAACGTATGATTCGTTATACGAACGATCTGGTGGGGCTCTCACTCCGTAAAAAATCCATCGTTCTTTCCCGTCCCGTGTATGTCGGCTTCACGGTGCTTTACGTTAGCAAAACGATAATGTACGACTTTCATAATCGTTATGCTGTCGCCAAGTACGGTCGCAACGTTAAATTGTTAATGACAGATACAGACAGTCTGATGTACTGTATTCAAACATCAGACTTGTATGCAGATATGAAGAAGGACCTACACGTTTTTGACACATCGGATTACCCTACGTCTCATCCTTGTTATAGTCTTAAGAACAAAAAGGTTGTTGGACTGTTCAAGGATGAAACGTGTGGTCGTCCTATTAGAGAATTCGTGGGTCTCCGTGCGAAATGTTATTCGTTCCTTGTGGCCCACGAAGATCCTACCAAAGAGTGTCAAAAACGTGTATGTAAAGGTGTGCCTCGAGTTGCGATTAAGAGGAGTCTGCGACACGATATGTATCGCAAGTGTCCCACTGATCATTGTCAGTTTTCTACCAGTGCACTTTGTTTACGTAGCGATCATCATACGCTGTACACGATGCGCGTAAATAAGCAAGCGTTGTCACCGTATGATGATAAGCGCTATATACTAGACAATGGTCATGATACGCTTGCATACGGTCATTATCGGATACGAAGCATCAACATGGAGAACAATGATGACGACGACACCTCCCCACCTACTAAAAAAATTTGTCTTCATGTGTAGTAACCCCTCCCCTCAACACTTGTTTCTTTCGTCAGTTGACGTCTCTCGGTGCTTCAGTTCAGACGTCTGTAAACGTAAGTTCGCATATTAATATCGCAACGATATTTGTATGTTTAAACATAATATATATATAGAGTTTGTAATGTGTGGTTTCTTTGTCTTACAGTATTATTATGGATAACACTGCAGTTATAATTGACTTCCAGTGCTTTTTCGACGACAACGTAAAATATATTGTGAAGGAACTGTCAATCATGGACGTTCTGAGATTTGCTGGTAGACATTGGATTTTGACTCCGCCTGCTACATCCGTTACGAATCCAAAATACGTTAGGACAAACCACTGGTTAACGTCAAATTATCATAGACTTAGATGGAGCGAAGGAGAGACACCGTACGACAATCTTGTTTCATTGTTAACATCACATACACGTATATATAAATATGTGTTTGTGAAGGGTTTTGAGAAAAAACGTTTTTTGCAGTCAAAGATAATACACAATAATATCATCAATCTCGATGACTTTGGTTGTCCTAAAAACATACCGTATCTATTTCATGGAACAGAATGTCTTAGACATTTCAATTCTTCTGACCAATGTGCCAACTATAAGGTGCATGCTATTCGGGAATGGATGATTCACGATTTTTGCTTTAAACAAACATTTTTAATGTAACAAATTTAGAAAGTAGGTCACCGCGAATGATGACATTTATATCTCTCTAATTCTGGTGTGGACATGTACATACATGCATAGCTGTAAGCGGTGACTATTTCGTTATGAATGTAGACTTTCCTATGACCTTGTTATATTTTTGGTGTCTCTAATTTCATCGACGTTACCACCACCACCCAAACTATCACATTGTACTGTCCTTTTGTGACGAATATTCTGTCATTGTTTGGTTCTCTCTGGTTTGATACAGACGTGTTCACTAGTGTCTTTCTCTCTCTCTCTCTTCTAATAATGTCGTCGTTTCTTGTAAAGTTTAATGCTGTAAGTGCTATCGAGTACAAGCGATGTTCAGAATTGACAGTGAATAAAAAATATCCCATCATGGTCTTAACAAATGTGGACACGAAGTATGGGAACTCTGTGCTTGCTACGTTGGAGGATGGTGACTGCCAGTATCGTGTCTATCTTCCCAAAAGGTATGCAGGTGTCTTCACGAATGAGGAGCTCAGACATATCAAACTTAAAGAACTACATTTAGTGTATCGAGGGATGAGAAATCAAACAACGCAAGTAGAGATTGTGTCCTAACGTCGTAAGTAGCAATCGTGTTAACAAGCAATTTATTGATGGGTGTGTGTGTGTGTGTGTCTGTGTAGTTTCAACTCACTGTACTTAACACTTTAATAATTGAATCTGTATGTACATGATAAATGTATCATTGATTCTATTTAGTTTTTTTTTTTTTACAATGTTTCGTTGAATAATAGTTGGTTCGATTAGAAATTATTTGAAAGTACATTAACTTTATGCGATAAATGTATCATTGATTCTAAGCAGTATTTACAAAGTTCCAGTGAATAATATTTGGTTTGATTAGCAATTATTTGAAAGTACATTAACTTATGAAAAATGACACATACTTGAAAAAGTTTACTTACTTAACGCATTTGATTCTTTCTTTCCACTGACTGTGTGCGTGCATGTGATAATTGAATATTTATCGTATCAGTGATTCTAATACCGACTGTATTGTTATGTTACAGATAAACTTCCTTGTGAACTGTATCTACAGCCGTGAAATTATTATTTAAAAATCTTACAATGTCAAAATTATTATTATTAATATTGTATTTATTTTATATATATAACAATGTTTGTTTGTGATATATTTAATCAACGTAAAATGTATTTTTTGAATAATTGTATTATAGCGGTTTGTAAACTATATTTTAAGTTTGTGTACAGTGTTGTAAATATATATTTAATCATTTAAAACAATATTATTAATATTGTATTTATGAACTGTATCTACAACCGTGAAATTATTATTTAAAAAAAAATCTTGCAATGTCAAAATTATTATTATTATTATTAATATTGTATTTATTTTATATATAACAATGTTTGTTTGTGATATATATATTTAATCAATGTAAAATGTATTTTTTTGAATAATTGTATTATAGCGGTTGTAAACTATATTTTAAGTTTGTGTACAGTGTTGTAAATATATATATATATATTTAATCATTTAAAACAATATTATTAATAATGTATTTATTTTATATATATAACAATGTTGTTTGTGATATATATATTTAATCAACGTAAAGTGTAAATATATATTTAATCATTTAAAACAAATTATGGTTTATTTTAATTTATTTCGTTATAAACCTCTGAACATGCATGCAATTATTTGTATAGTAATCAGAAATGTGTGTGAGAGAGAGAGAGACAATTTAATAATTTGTAGATTGTATCTTACAATCATGAAAATTATTATTTAAACTGATAATTGTTTTATTAAAAATCTTACAATTACGAAATATTATTATTTCATTGTTTACGATATATATTTAATTAATGCAAAAATGAATTTTTAAAATTACAATGGTCTGTAAGCCATATTTAAGTTCGTGTACTGTGGCAACGTAATCGCTTTGAATAAGGGAATTCTTGTCAACGTTTGCAGTGTGAGAGAGACGTACACACACAATGTGTGTGTGAGCAGCACGTACATCTTCCGATAGCGATTTGTATGTGTGCACAAAACTTTTGAAAATACCTTATTTCAAGGAGATTTTTTTTTATGCGTAACACTTTACCACACACACACACACACACAGACTTGGCGTGTGCGAGAGAGAGAGAGAGGGAGGGAGAGAGATAGTTTTACTTACATTCAAATGTGATGGATAAATGTGTCTAGAGAGACAGAGAGAAAGAGGGAGGGAGAGTTACTTACATTCAAGAGAGAATTGATATCGACAACAATCATGATCATATAGTTTGAATTTCCCACCACAGAAAAATGTTGGCAGATCTTTTCTATACACACACACAATAATGCAAGATTGGTAACTCTGATCATATATTTTAATATATACACTATATAACACACACACACATATCGATTTTGAACCCGATATCGAAGTCGTCAACAGTCATATAATTTACTATACACTATAATGCGTCTGCTAATATAGTTTGAATTTCCCACCGAAGAAAAAAAAATGTTGACAGATCTGTTCTATACATAGTAATGCAGGATTGGTAACTCTGATCATATATTTTAATATACACTATAATACACACACACACATCAAGTTTGAACCCATACATAGGTTGGTAAACCTGATCATATAGATTTAATATACATTATAACACAAAACAAATTTGAACTCATGCAAGGTTGGTAACCCTGATCATATATTTAATATATACACTATAATGCATCAAGTCGTAACCCTCCCACCATAGGTTGGTAAACCTGATCATATAGATTTAATATACATTATAACACACAACAACAAATTTGAACTCACGCAAGGTTGGTAACCCTGATCATATATTTAATATATACACTATAATGCATCAAGTGATAGAAAGCGAAAGTGATCTAGGCTCGCGAAAGGCGGCATGCTGATGCTGCGGATGCTGTGGTCCAGATACGCGAAAAAGTCGCGGATGCTGTGGTCTAGCTGATAGAAAGTGAAAGTGAGTCAGAACTGTCATTATCCCTCTACTCTTCAGTCCTCTACAATGCAGGGATCCATGGAAAAAATATTTGCTTCTGTTTCAATTTGCGGCAGTTATCTTTCATCATGAAAACATTTCTCTTGTTACAACATAACATGTTTCAGGTAAACTACCCTTTCCCTTTACGGATCTTCACCAAAATCAAAAGGCCTTGAGATATCTACAATATAAGAAAGTTTACAAAAAATTATTTGATTTTCTTAGAATTTACGGCTGTTATCGTTCGTCATAGAAAAAATTACCCTTGTTAAAACATAAAAAGTTGCTGGTAAACTACCCCTTCCCCTTAACCGATCTTCACCAAAAACAATAGGTCTTGAGTACTCTACAATTCAGGGCTGTATGCAAAAAATTATTTGATTCTGTTTGAATTTGCGGCTCTTATCGTTTACCATATGAAATACCCTTGTTAAAATATAAAACGTTGCAAGTAAACTACACCTTTCCCTTAACCGATCTTCAACAAAACCAACAGACTTTGAGTTCTGTATAATTCAAAAAGGTATGCAAAAGAGTAGTTGATTCTGTTTGAATTTGCGGCTGTTATCGTTTGCTATTAATAAAATATCGGTATGGAGGACCATACACGACTTCCATGTTCTAAGATTTATATTTAAAATCATATTCGAAATGAAATATTTCCATAGAAACTACTTCTTGCTACTTATTGCTTCAGCCTTAAACCACAGTACTGTGGTTACTAACGTGTACCACCTCACGTTTTCGTACTCGATTATCACTTAGAAGGAAGTCGATGGCACTGCCGAAAGTCTGGTTTTGCAGAAAACATTGGACTACGGCTAAACAGCCCGGGAAGGAATTTTAACAAGGAACTACTTCTTTGTTGCCGATAACGTAGTACACATAAAAAATTCTCCTCTCCTCTTTCAACTATAATTTTCATTTATAGAAAATTATCCCCACCCCGTTCACCTAACCTCTTCATTTATAGATATTTCATCTTCGTTTCTAAAGTGGATTATTATGAGCTTCTTATTAAGATACTTTATTTATCAAAATTAAGTACTTTACTCTTGTTAAAACATAAAACGTTTCAGGTAAACTACCCCTTTCTCTAAACCGATCTTCACCAAAATCAATAGACCTTCAGTCCTCTACAATTCAGGGATGCATGCAAGTAGGGGGAAATTGAGAGTTAAAACTCACAAAGGAATGCCGCCTTTCTTAAAAAATAATAAAAAACACTAAAAAACATGATCTGAGAGATGACGCCGCCACCGCTGGACCCGCAGCATCCCAATGGACCACAGCACCGCGAATTTCCGCGAATAAATTTTTTTATTTTTTTAATTTGGTTTTTTATTTTTTTAATTAAATTGATTTGGTGGGATGAGGTTCAATGGACCACCAGCATCCGTGAATATAATTTTTTAATTTTTTAAGAAAGCTGATTTGCATATCAGGGGGTGGTGGTGGGTGGGTGGTTTTTTTATTTCATATCAGTGGGTGGTGGTGGGTGGGGGTGGTTCCAACTCGATGCATTATAGTGTATATTAAAATATATGATCAGGTGTACCAACCTTTGCATGAATTCAAATTTGTCGTGTGTTATAATGTATATTAAATCTATATGATCAGGTTTACCAAGCTCTGTATTATTATTATAGTGTATAGATATTTTATATGGGCAGGTTTGTCAACATTTTCTGTGGCGGGGGGAGGGAAATTCAAATATGTGTTATATAGTGTATATATTAAAATATATGATCAGGGTTACCAATCTTACATTATTGTGTGTGTGTATAGAGCGGATCTGCCAACATTTTTTTCTCTTCTGTGGTGGGAAATTCAAACTATATGATCATAATTGTTACTCTCTCTCTCTCTCTTGTTGTCAAACCGTTTTCTCCTCTCCCTCTCTTTCTCTCTATCTCTCTCTCTCTCTCACTGTGTACATTGCGCGCATGTATATGAAATTAGAAAGTTTATATTTATTCGACAAATATTAACGCCCTCTCTCTCTCTCTCTCTCTCTCTCTCTCTGTCTCTCTCACTCTCACTTGTTTCAACTGTGTCAACAAATAGTAACGTCCTCTCTCTCTCTCTTCTCACACTCACGCGTTTCAACTATGCAAGGTTTCATACCCTTTCTCCTGTCTCTCTCTCGTACATTGAGTAGTCGGTGTGATGAGTAAATAATTTTAGCTCTCTCTCTCGTTGTCAAAACGTCGTCTTCATTTTTCATGTATCAAATAATTAATTAATAGTTTTATAATGCAGTCAGTGTGATTGATCCTTGTTAGAAATATATATATTTGGCAAATATTAACTATGTATGTGTGTTGTTGTCAATGAACTACTTACCTGTGTGCTGTTACAGATGACAAATCAATACGTTAACGGCGTAGCATATCTCTCTCTCTCTCTCTCTCTCTCTCTCTCACGCGTTTCAACTGTACAAGCTCTCTCTCTTACCGTGTACATTGAGTAGTCGGTGTGATGAGTAAATAATTTTAGCTCGCTCTCTCGTTGTCAAACGTCGTCTTCATTTTTCATGTATCAAATAATTAATTAATAGTTTTATAATGCAGTCAGTGTGATTGATCCTTGTTAGAAATATATATATTTGGCAAATATTAACTATGTATGTGTGTTGTTGTCAATGAACTACTTACCTGTGTGCTGTTACAGATGACAAATCCATACGTTAACGGCTTAGCAATCTGGTACAATACTTCTGTTTAATGGGTACAGTTTACACACGCACATAGGTTCAGTGGTGTATAGCGAAATAAATTAAAATTATACACACACATGAAAACGGTGGTTGAAATTCATACAAATCTTCTGATGTAACAGTTCCCACAAGTAATACAGTTCACAAAAATAAATCAATTGTACACATGTTCAGAGGTGTAGAGTGAAATAAAATAAAGTCATAATTTGTTTAAATGATTAAATATATTTTAACATTCACAATATAAAATTCACAATTCATAATTAAATAAATACATTGTAAAATTGATATTTTTTCGAAAGTTTATATATAATTGTGTCGTACTTGTAGGAGAAGCAACCTGCAACATAACAATACAACAACATTAAAATCACGTTAAATATCACACACACACACACACACACACACACACACACACACACACACACACACACACACACACACACACAGACGCACACAGACGCACACGCAACGTAATCACACACATACATACGACGTGCACACGCAACGCGCACACACACACAGACGCACACGCATCGTAATCACACACACACACACACGCGCGCGCGCACGCACGCACGCACGCACGCACGCACACACACAAGGTCCAATAAAACAGATAACAGATTTAAATATGCTATAGTCATTGTAAGACGTTACAATCCTTGAAGTGTTTAATAAGTAAATTGTATGTATATATCACTGAATAATAATAATAATATAATCGTTCTAGTGTTATCGTTTGCTGCAACAGGTAACGCAGTTTACAAATAATTACATATAGGTTCAGAGGCGTATAGTGAAATAAATTAAAAATAGAAATTAATTTCCTCATAAGTTAATGTCCTTTCATCAAAACTTTGTAAATTACAATCTGCACTACATTCAAACACACGCACACACAGTAATAATACAAAATCACTGTTTTATTAATTTAAAATACTGTATGAAAGAGTGGTATGTAATTGTCATCCAAAATATGTAAAACAAAAATACAGATTATATGATAAGTAAATTGTATGTATATATCACTGAATAATAATATAATCGTTCTAGTGTTAACGTTTGCTGCAACAGGTAACGCAGTTTACAAATAATTACATATAGGTTCAGAGGTGAAATAAATTAAAAATAGAAATTAATTCCTCATAAGTTAATGTCCTTTCAAATAGTATTCATCAAAACTTTGTAAATTAGAATCTGCACTACAGTCAAACATACGCACACACAGTGATAAAAATTGTTTATTAAAAGTAGTTTGTTACCTTAACAAGTACTGTTATCCTACGCCGTTGGGGGTCCTCATGCCTCGAAACACGAGATGTAGGTCGCTGGGGTTTTATAAATTGTTTATCAAGTCTTTTAGAAATGGTCTTATACTTGAGCTTGGCCTGTTGACTATTGCTTTTAATTTTGTAATTTCTACAGGTGTTAACCGTTTCGGAGAAAAAAACCATTTATGGAGAAGGTCCTCCTCCTCATGTTTTGATGTGGTGTTTAGTCTATGATCCATCTTTCTTGTTCCTATAATAATAATAACAGTACCTGCTTCATTATCATATACATTATGTGCTATATATAAATATATACATAAGGCTTTCAACACACACACACAGCACAGCACATACCATAAATCCAGAACAGGAAAGGTATTATAACAAACATTACGAAAACAAGTACGTATGGTCACGTACGTAGATCAACGTTTAAACAAACAGATTAATAACTGAATAAATTTTTTTAAAAACAGGACAGCGTATTATCTATATAACGTTCTGTTTCAGATAAGAATAGTTTGAATATAAATTGAAAGGGTACGTTGTATTTTGTTATGAGAAAATGCATTTCTAAATTTCGTTACATTTGTAAATTACAAAATTGTTCTTCAACTACAGTCACAATCGTTCAGTTTCATTAACATCTGAAATTGATGGATTTGGTACTCGATATATTCTACTCTCATAGTATTTTCATTGATACATTTCAGAAGCTGAGTACAGAATAAATCTACAATCACCCAGGCGGAATCATTAAGTTTTACAAAAGATCTTATTGATCAGACGTATGAGTAATTATATTAATCCTTAGGTAGAAAATACGCACGCATTCGTAAAATACAGCACTCAGGTGTAGGGCAATTAATCATTTTTTGTATTGAACGTATTTAAGTAGGCCTACTCGTGATATCAATAAATTCTGTCTAAATGTATAGTACATAAACGTACCCGGTAATCGCTTCTTGAGTTACTCGATTGATGTTCATGTTAAACGATTGATGACTCATGTAATAATACAGATTAACCTCGTATAATAATAATGACAGGACAGCGTATTTAGAACACTTAAAATTGGAAATCTACAAACACATCAAAAATATCTGTCAAACAAAAACACCGTTCTTATCGAGAGACAACAGTAACTGACCTAAGCACATGTGCTTCATTAGGCAACAGACCAAAAAATCAAATAGACGACTATAAGCTCAATTTAAATAAAATCTGAATATTCAATAAAATTATGTTTTTTTACTTAGTAACATATGCAAATCTTTTACTTACCTCTTAAATGTTGTTGTTGTTATACACAATAGCCGATTGTACGATGAGTGTCTCATACAAATGAGAAATAGTGACATGTCGTCTTGTGTATATATATATATCATACGGCGGTAGCGTACACGTTTGAATGTTGATGCACATTAAATTGTCTCTCTCTCTCTCTCTCTCTCTCTCTCTCTCACACACACACACACACATTTCTGATTACTATAAAATAATTGCATGTATGTTCAGAGGTTTGGTGTCTAAATCGATGCATTTTACTTTCACCTTCTAATTTGACACATGGCTTACTTTCATACAGAAATAGCTATCGCCCATATCCGTCTACGAGTGTTGCTAAACAAAATTAAAAATGCTGTAATACATAACGTCCTGTGAAATAGTATGGTATGTTTTTAGGACAGCCAAAAGCATGATTCATGCCAACGTGTGCGCTCGTTGTGTGTGCGTGTGCGTCTGTGTGTTCGTGTGTGCGTGTTTGGTTACGTTGCGTATGCGTCTGTGTGTGTGCACGTCAGATGGGTGATTACGTGTGCGTATGTGTGTTCGTGTGTGCGCGCGTCGGATCATGACATAGTATTCGTAATGACCGAGGCACGTCCTTTATTGCATGAGAATATTCAGGTAGAGCAGAGCAGACATGTTTACGCAATATCAAGTGCACACACACACACACACACACACACACACACACACACAAGCAAGTGGTAGTAATGCTGAATGCAACATTGAGCAGATTCAGATAGTTCAGAACAAAGTAATGAGGTGCTCAGTTCACTCTCGCAGAGTTACAGCATTCCTTTCGTGAAGACCAAAGGCAGAAAACCAGAAAATATACTGTAAAACTTCGATGTCTAACGATTCTTCTCTTCCAACGGCGTCTCAAGAGGAGAACACTCTTCTAGATAGTGTAGCGAGTGTTACGAAAACAATGTACAAGGTTTTAGAAGGTTGTTTAGATGGTTAGATTTTAAAGACAAATTAACTGGTTGGTTGGGTGCAATCAGAGTTGTTACAGAATAGCAAAAACGGTCTCGTCACATTCGCCTTCTGCTTCTGCGGCCTGAACCTAACTCACGAGTGTGTCGTGTTGCCTATCAACAGCTATGGATTCTTTTAGTTTCTTCTTCCAAGTTTCGAGATTTACTTTTAATATATTAAAACCGGTGCTCCAATTTCAATAATGTACTATGTAAATATGATTTATTTTATTTCTACTATTATGGAGTTATCTACAAAACTTTCAAATTATCACACTAGGTCGTAGATAATTTGCAGGTCGTGTCATCAGCCTACATTGATGTAGATTCTGGATACCATTCAGGGAGTATTGGGATACAGATAATAAAATGATTTCATTAATTCGATTATTAGTCTGCTAAACAACCTATAGGGTATAATGTCAAGTTTCGGGATCAAAACTTTGATACAAATAGAACGTAAGTTATCTTGTAGATTATACTGTATAGCGAGTGTGTTATTTAATTATTAACTTTAATTGTTACTTAGATTTTGGTTGTATGTTCACATACGTTGGTTACGTCGGGTTAGGTTAGATACAATAAACAAATGTACGCGAACTTCTCGACTATTTGTACATATTTTAGTACTAGAGTGATACGAAAATAGTCTGGTCAGAAATGACAATAGCTCTGTTTAACAATCTGATAAAAATTAGTACGCTCTCTGACCTGTAGAACTCGGTCACTTTTCCAACAATGTACATTTATTATTGGATAAACTTCAATTTTAGATAATTTTTCAACTATGGGGAAAAGTACAAAAATCTCGACTACTCTATTATTTCTTTAGTAACATAACAATTATAAATCACACAATCACACAAACATTCGAAACATTAAGATTTGGGTTACAATTCCCTTAGTCTAACAACCTGCTGGATTTTCACAATTTTTTTTCAAATTTGTAGCCTTTTTTTGGGCCCTGAGATGCCAATAATAAACATATGGATACACATGCTACGTTTTACGAAAATCGGTTGATGCATCCAAACTCCATCGTGTGACACATACCAAACGGATAGACAGATAGACGGGCAGACAGCCAAACGATCTAGTCAAAACTGAGAACGCCCTTCACTCGTTCAATTACATTAGTGATGACTTTCATTATCATTATGCTGCCGTCGTAACGTTAGATTGCTAATGACAGATACAGGCAGTCTGATGTATAGTATTCACGTATAGGCTCCTCATAGTACCATATCAATATCTGTAATGTTATTTATTTCCAACTAAAGTCAGAGACATCCCCAGTAGTTTTTCACCTAGAACGTATACAAAACATCTGATTCTTGTGTGTGTGTGTGTGTGTGTGTGTGTGTGTGTGCACTTGATATTGCGTAAACGTGTCTGCTCTGCTCTACCTGAATATTCTCATGCAATAAAGGACGTGCCTCGGTCATTACGAATACTATGTCATGATCCGACGCGCGCACACACGAACACACATACGCACACGTAATCACCCATCTGACGTGCACACACACAGACGCATACGCAACGTAACCAAACACGCACACACGAACACACAGACGCACACGCACACACAACGAGCGCACACGTTGGCATGAATCATGCTTTTGGCTGTCCTAAAAACATACCATACTATTTCACAGGACGTTATGTATTACAGCATTTTTAATTTTGTTTAGCAACACTCGTAGACGGATATGGGCGATAGCTATTTCTGTATGAAAGTAAGCCATGTGTCAAATTAGAAGGTGAAAGTAAAATGCATCGATTTAGACACCAAACCTCTGAACATACATGCAATTATTTTATAGTAATCAGAAATGTGTGTGTGTGTGTGAGAGAGAGAGAGAGAGAGAGAGAGAGACAATTTAATGTGCATCAACTTTCAAACGTGTACGCTACCGCCGTATGATATATATATACACACAAGACGACATGTCACTATTTCTCATTTGTATGAGACACTCATCGTACAATCGGCTATTGTGTATAACAACAACAACATTTAAGAGGTAAGTAAAAGATTTGCATATGTTACTAAGTAAAAAAACATAATTTTATTGAATATTCAGATTTTATTTAAATTGAGCTTATAGTCGTCTATTTGATTTTTTGGTCTGTTGCCTAATGAAGCACATGTGCTTAGGTCAGTTACTGTTGTCTCTCGATAAGAACGGTGTTTTTGTTTGACAGATATTTTTGATGTGTTTGTAGATTTCCAATTTTAAGTGTTCTAAATACGCTGTCCTGTCATTATTATTATACGAGGTTAATCTGTATTATTACATGAGTCATCAATCGTTTAACATGAACATCAATCGAGTAACTCAAGAAGCGATTACCGGGTACGTTTATGTACTATACATTTAGACAGAATTTATTGATATCACGAGTAGGCCTACTTAAATACGTTCAATACAAAAAATGATTAATTGCCCTACACCTGAGTGCTGTATTTTACGAATGCGTGCGTATTTTCTACCTAAGGATTAATATAATTACTCATACGTCTGATCAATAAGATCTTTTGTAAAACTTAATGATTCCGCCTGGGTGATTGTAGATTTATTCTGTACTCAGCTTCTGAAATGTATCAATGAAAATACTATGAGAGTAGAATATATCGAGTACCAAATCCATCAATTTCAGATGTTAATGAAACTGAACGATTGTGACTGTAGTTGAAGAACAATTTTGTAATTTACAAATGTAACGAAATTTAGAAATGCATTTTCTCATAACAAAATACAACGTACCCTTTCAATTTATATTCAAACTATTCTTATCTGAAACAGAACGTTATATAGATAATACGCTGTCCTGTTTTTAAAAAAATTTATTCAGTTATTAATCTGTTTGTTTAAACGTTGATCTACGTACGTGACCATACGTACTTGTTTTCGTAATGTTTGTTATAATACCTTTCCTGTTCTGGATTTATGGTATGTGCTGTGCTGTGTGTGTGTGTTGAAAGCCTTATGTATATATTTATATATAGCACATAATGTATATGATAATGAAGCAGGTACTGTTATTATTATTATAGGAACAAGAAAGATGGATCATAGACTAAACACCACATCAAAACATGAGGAGGAGGACCTTCTCCATAAATGGTTTTTTTCTCCGAAACGGTTAACACCTGTAGAAATTACAAAATTAAAAGCAATAGTCAACAGGCCAAGCTCAAGTATAAGACCATTTCTAAAAGACTTGATAAACAATTTATAAAACCCCAGCGACCTACATCTCGTGTTTCGAGGCATGAGGACCCCCAACGGCGTAGGATAACAGTACTTGTTAAGGTAACAAACTACTTTTAATAAACAATTTTTATCACTGTGTGTGCGTATGTTTGACTGTAGTGCAGATTCTAATTTACAAAGTTTTGATGAATACTATTTGAAAGGACATTAACTTATGAGGAATTAATTTCTATTTTTAATTTATTTCACCTCTGAACCTATATGTAATTATTTGTAAACTGCGTTACCTGTTGCAGCAAACGTTAACACTAGAACGATTATATTATTATTCAGTGATATATACATACAATTTACTTATCATATAATCTGTATTTTTGTTTTACATATTTTGGATGAAAATTACATACCACTCTTTCATACAGTATTTTAAATTAATAAAACAGTGATTTTGTATTATTACTGTGTGTGCGTGTGTTTGAATGTAGTGCAGATTGTAATTTACAAAGTTTTGATGAAAGGACATTAACTTATGAGGAAATTAATTTCTATTTTTAATTTATTTCACTATACGCCTCTGAACCTATATGTAATTATTTGTAAACTGCGTTACCTGTTGCAGCAAACGATAACACTAGAACAATTATATTATTATTATTATTATTCAGTGATATATACATACAATTTACTTATTAAACACTTCAAGGATTGTAACGTCTTACAATGACTATAGCATATTTAAATCTGTTATCTGTTTTATTGGACCTTGTGCGTGCGTGCGTGTGTGCGTGCGTGCGTGCGTGTGTGTGTGTGTGTGTGTGTGTGATTACGATGCGTGTGCGTCTGTGTGTGTGTGCGCGTTGCGTGTGCACGTCGTATGTATGTGTGTGATTACGTTGCGTGTGCGTCTGTGTGTGTGTGTGTGTGTGTGTGTGTGTGTGTGTGTGTGTGTGTGTGTGTGTGTGTGTGTGTGTGTGTGTGTGTGTGTGTGATATTTAACGTGATTTTAATGTTGTTGTATTGTTATGTTGCAGGTTGCTTCTCCTACAAGTACGACACAATTATATATAAACTTTCGAAAAAATATCAATTTTACAATGTATTTATTTAATTATGAATTGTGAATTTTATATTGTGAATGTTAAAATATATTTAATCATTTAAACAAATTATGACTTTATTTTATTTCACTCTACACCTCTGAACATGTGTACAATTGATTTATTTTTGTGAACTGTATTACTTGTGGGAACTGTTACATCAGAAGATTTGTATGAATTTCAACCACCGTTTTCATGTGTTTGTATAATTTTAATTTATTTCGCTATACACCACTGAACCTATGTGCGTATGTAAACTGTACCCATTAAACAGAAGTATTGTACCAGATTGCTAAGCCGTTAACGTATGGATTTGTCATCTGTAACAGCACACAGGTAAGTAGTTCATTGACAACAACACACATACATAGTTAATATTTGCCAAATATATATATTTCTAACAAGGATCAATCACACTGACTGCATTATAAAACTATTAATTAAGTATTTGATACATGAAAAATGAAGACGACGTTTGACAACGAGAGAGCGAGCTAAAATTATTTACTCATCACACCGACTACTCAATGTACACGGTAAGAGAGAGAGCTTGTACAGTTGAAACGCGTGAGAGTGAGAGAGAGAGAGAGAGAGAGAGAGAGAGAGAGAGATGCTACGCCGTTAACGTATGGATTTGTCATCTGGAACAGCACACAGGTAAGTAGTTCATTGACAACAACACACATACATAGTTAATATTTGCCAAATATATATATTTCTAACAAGGATCAATCACACTGACTGCATTATAAAACTATTAATTAATTATTTGATACATGAAAAATGAAGACGACGTTTTGACAACGAGAGAGAGAGCTAAAATTATTTACTCATCACACCGACTACTCAATGTACGAGAGAGAGACAGGAGAAAGGCTATGAAACCTTGCATAGTTGAAACGCGTGAGAGTGAGAGAGAGAGAGGGAGAGAGAGAGAGAGAGAGAGAGAGAGAGAGAGAGAGAGAGAGAGAGAGAGGACGTTACTATTTGTTGACACAGTTGAAACAAGTGAGAGTGAGAGAGAGAGAGAGAGAGAGAGAGAGAGAGAGAGAGAGAGAGAGAGAGAGAGAGAGAGAGAGAGAGAGAGAGAGAGGGCGTTAATATTTGTCGAATAAATATAAACTTTCTAATTTCATATACATGCGCGCAATGTACACAGTGAGAGAGAGAGAGAGATAGAGAGAAAGAGAGGGAGAGGAGAAAACGGTTTGACAACAAGAGAGAGAGATAGTTTTTCTTACATTCAAATGTGAGAGAGAGAGAGTAACAATTATGATCATATTGTTTGAATTTCCCACCACAGAAGAGAAAAAAATGTTGGCAGATCTGCTCTATACACACACACAATAATGTAAGATTGGTAACCCTGATCATATATTTTAATATATACACTATATAACACATATTTGAATTTCCCTCCCCCCGCCACAGAAAATGTTGACAAAACTGCCCATATAAAATATCTATACACTATAATAATAATACAGAGGTTGGTAAACCTGATCATATAGATTTAATATACATTATAACACACGACAAATTTGAATTCATGCAAAGGTTGGTACACCTGATCATATATTTTAATATACACTATAATGCATCGAGTTGGAACCACCCCCACCCTCCACCACCCACTGATATGAAATAAAAAAAACCACCCACCCACCACCACCCCCTGATATGCAAATCAGCATTCTTAAAAAATTAAAAAATTATATTCACGGATGCTGGTGGTCCATTGAACCTCATCCCACCAAATCAATTTAATAAAAAAAATAAAAAACCAAATAAAAAAAAAAAATTTATTCGCGGAAATTCGCGGTGCTGTGGTCCATTGGGATGCTGCGGGTCCAGCGGTGGCGGCGTCATCTCTTAGATCATGTTTTTTAGTGTTTTTTATTGTTTTTTAAGAAAGGCGGCATTCCTTTGTGAGTTTGAACTCTCAATTTCCCCCTACTCATGCAAAAAATATTTGCTTCTGTTTCAATTTGCGGCAGTTATCGTTCGTCATGAAAATATTTCTCTTGTTACAACATATCATCTTTCAGATTAACTACCCCTTTCCCTTTACCGACTTCACCTAAATCAACAGGCCTTGAGTTCTCTACAATTTAGGAACGTTTGCAAAAGGGTAGTTGATTCTGTTTGAATTTGCGGCTGCTATCGTTTGCCATAGAAAAATATCGGTATGGAGAGCCATACATGACTTCCATGTTCTAAGATTTATATTTAAAATCATATTCGAAATGAAATATTTTCATAGAAATTACGTCTTTCTGCTTATTGCTTCAGCATTAACCACAGTACTGTGGTCACTAACGTATACCACCTCACGTTTTCGCACTCGATTTTCACCGATGATGGCAGTCGATGGCACTGCCGAAAAGTCTGGTTTTGCAGAAAACATTGGACAACGGCTAAAGAGCCTGGGAAGCAATTTTAACAAAAAACTACTTCTTTGTTGCCGATAACGTAGTACACATATAAAAAATTCTCCCCTCCACCTTCAACTATAATTTTTAATAATAGAAAATTACCCCCACCCCGTTCACATAACCTCTTCATTTATAGATATTTTATCTACGTTTCTACAGTGGATTACTATGAGCTTCTCATCAGGATACTTTATTTATAAAAATTAAGTACTTTACTCTTGTTAAATCATAAAATGTTTCTGGTAAACTACCCCTTTCTCTTAACCGATCTTCTCCAAAATCAATACACATTACGTCCTATACAATTCAGGGATGCATGCAAAAAAATATTTGATTCTGTTTGAATGTGCGGCAGTTATCGTTCGTCATGGAAACATTTCTCTTGTTACAACATAAAATGTTGCAGGTAAACTACCCTTTTCCCTTAATCGATCATCACCAAAATCAATAGACTTTGAGCTCTCTGCAACTCAGGAAAGGGAGCAAAAAATTATTTGATTCTCTTAGAATTTTCTGCAATTATCGTTCGTCATAAAAAATTGCCCTTTTTAAAACATAAACCGTTGCTGATAAACTACCCCTTCCCATAACCGAACTTCAACAAAATCAACAGACATTGAGTTCTCTTTAGTTCAAAAAGGTATGCAAAAACATAGTTGATTCTGTTTGAATTTACGGCAGTTATCGCTCATCATATAAAAAATTACTCTTGTTAAAACATAAAATGTTGCTGGTAAACTACCCCTTTCCCTTAATCGATCTTCACCAACACCAATAGGTATTGAGAACTCTACAATTCGGGTCTGTATGTAAAACATTATTTGCTTCTCTTTGAATTTACGGCAGTTATCGTTCCTCATAGAAAAAATACCCTTGTTAAAACATAAAACGTTGCTGGTAAACTACCCCTTTCCCTTAACCGATCTTCAACAAAATCAACAGACCTTGAGATCTGTATAATTCAAAAAGGTATGCAGAAGAGTAGTTGATTCTGTTTTACAGTGGATTACTATGAGCTTCTTATCAGGATACTTTATATATAAAAATTAAGTACTTTACTCTTGTTAAATCATAAAATGTTTCTGGTAAACTACCCCTTTCTCTTAACCGATCTTCTCTAAAATCAATAGACATTACGTCCTCTACAATTCAGGGATGCATGCAAAAAAATATTTGATTCTGTTTGAATGTACGGCAGTTATCGTTCGTCATAAAAAAATTACCCTTGATAAAACATAAAATATTGCAGGTAAACTTCCCTATTCCCTTAACCGAGCTTCACCAAAAACAACAGGTCTTGAGAACTCTAGATTTCAGGGCTGTATGCAAAATATTATATGATTCCATTTGAATTTGCGGCTGTTATCGTTTGTCATATAAAATACCCTTGATAAAACAAAAAACGTTGCTGGTAAACTACCCCTTTCCCTTAATCGATCTTCACCAAAAACAATAGGTCTTTAGTACTCAAAAAATCAGGGCTGTATGCAAAAACTTATTTGATTCTGTTTGAATTTGCGGCTTTTATCGTTTGCCATAGAAAATACCCTTTTAAAACATAAAACGTTGCCGGTAAACTACCCCTTTCCCTTAACCGATCTTCACCAACACCTATAGGTATTGAGAACTCTACAATACAGGGCTGTATGCAAAACATCATTTGATTCTGTTTGAATTTGCGGCTGTTATCGTTTACCATATAAAAAAAGGAATATGGAAGTAAAATTACCCTTGATAAAAAACCGTTGCTGGTAAACTACCCCTTTCCCTTAAACGATCTTCACCAAAAACGATAGGTCTTTAGTACTCAACAAATCAGGGCTGTATGCAAAAACCTATTTGATTCTGTTTGAATTTGCGACACTTATCGTTTGCCATAGAAAATACCCTTGTTAAAACATAAAACGTTGTTGGTAAACTACCCCTTTCCCTTAACCGATCTCTGCCAAAATCAACAGATCTTTAGAACTCTACAATTCAGGGCTGCATGCGAAACATTATTTGATTCTGTGTGAATTGGCGGCTGTTATCGTTTGCCATAGAAAAAAAATCTACAGACAGACAGACAGACAGACACACACACAGACACACAGACACACACACAGACACTTTTCGAAAAACGACTCTTTTTCATGTTTTGAGTATAGTACAATCAGAATCTGCAATATCTCGAACACGATTTTTTTTGCCATCACCATACTTCCATTTCCTTAAGGAACATGGAAGTAAAAATTACCCTTTTAAAACATAAAACGTTGCAGGCAAACTACCCCTTTCCCTTAAACGAGCTTCAACAAAATCAACAGACCTTGAGTTCTGTATAATTCAAAAAGGTATGCAAAGGAGTAGTTGATTCTGTTTGAATTTAGGGGAGTTATCTTTCGTCAAAAAAAATTACCCCTCTTAAAACATAAAATGTTTCTGGTAAACTACCCCTTTCCCTTAACCGATCTTCAACAAAATCAACAGACCTTGAGTTCTCTTTAATTCAAAAAGCTATGCAAAAACGTAGTCGATTCTGTTTGAAATTGCGGCAGTTATCGTTCGTCATATATAAAATTAACCTTGTTAAAACATAAAATGTTTCTGGTAAACTACCCCTTTCCCTTAACCGATCTTCACCAACACCAATAGGTCTTGAGAACTCTACAATACAGGGCTGTATGCAAAATATTATTTGATGCTGTT
Source organism: Magicicada septendecula (assembly GCA_034769895.1). Classification (NCBI taxonomy): domain Eukaryota; kingdom Metazoa; phylum Arthropoda; class Insecta; order Hemiptera; family Cicadidae; genus Magicicada; species Magicicada septendecula. Next base: position 759,836,751 of record CM068367.1, read on the forward strand.
CGAATTTGCGGCTGTTATCGTTTGCCACAGAAAAAAATTACCCCTAATAAAAATAAACGTTGCTGGTAAACTACCCCTTCCCCTTAACCGATCTTCACCAAAAGAATAGGTCTTGAGTACTCTAAAATTCAGGGATGTATAAAAAAAAAAATTTCTCTTTGAATTTGCGGCTCTTATCGTTTGCCATAAGAAATACTCTTGTTAAAATATAAAAGTTGCAAGAAAACTAACCATTTCCCTTAACAGATCTTCAACAAAATCAACAGACCTTGAGTCCTGTATAATTCAAAAAGGTATGCAAAAGAGTAGTTGATTCTGTTTGAATTTACGTCAGTTATCTTTCGTCATAGAAAAAGTTAACCTTGTTAAATCATAAAATGTTGCTGGTAAACTACCCCATTCCCTTAACCGATCTTCACCAAGATCATAAGATCTTCCGAACTCTACAATTTAGGACTGTATGCAAAACATTATTTGATTATGTTTGCATTTGCGGCTGTTATCGTTTGCCATAAAAAAAATCTACAGCCATACACCCAGACACACACACACAGACACTTTTCGAAAAATGACTTTTTTTCATGTTTTGAGTGTAGTACAATCAGAATCTGCAATAATCTCGAACTAGACTTTTTTTTGCATATCGAAATGAAATATTTCCATAGAAACTACGTCTTTCTACTTATTGCTTCAGCATTAACCACAGTACTGTGGTCACTAACGTATACCACCTCACGTTTTCGCACTCGATTTTCACTGATGATGGCAGTCGATGCCACTGCCGAAAAGTCTGGTTTTGCAGAAAACACTCGACTACGGCTAAACAGCCCGGGAAGCAATTTTATCAAAAAACTACTTCTTTGTTGCCGATAACGTAGTACACATAAAAAATTCTCCCCACCCCGTTCACTTAACCTCTTCATTTATAGATATTTCATCTTCGTTTCTACAGTGGATTATTATGAGCTTCTTATCAAGATACTTTATTTATCAAAAATAAGTACTTTATTCTTGTTAAAACATAAAATGTTGCCGGTAAACTACCCCTTTCTCTAAACCGATCATCACCAAAATCAATAAACCTTCAGTCCTCTACAATGCAGGGATCCATGCAAAAAATATTTGCTTCTGTTTCAATTTGCGGCAGTTATCGTTCATCATGAAAACATTTCTCCTGTTACAACATAAAATGCTTCCGGTAATCTACCCCTTCCCCTTAACCGATCTTCACCAAAATCGAAAGTCCTTGAGATCTCTACAATTCAGGGAAGTATGCAAAAAATTATTTGATTCTGTATGAATTTGCAGCTGTTATTGTTTGCCATAAAAAATACCCTTGATAAAAAACGTTGCCGGTAAACTACCCCTTCCCCTTAACCGATCTTCACCAAAAACAATAGGTCTTGAGAACTGTAAAATTTAGGGCTGTATGCAAATAATCTTTTGATTATGTTTGAATTTGCGGCTGTTATCGTTTGCCATAGAAAATACCCTTGTTAAAACATAAAACCTTGCAGATAAACTACCCCTTTACCTTAACCGATCTTCACCAAAAACAGTAGTTCTTGTGAACTCTACAATTCAGGGCTGTATGCAAAACATTATTTGAATCTGTTTGAATTTGCGGCTGTTATCGTTTCCCAAAAAAAAAATTTCCCTTGATAAAAAAAACCGTTCCAGGTAATCTACAACTTTCCCTCAACCGATCTTCACCAAAAACAAAAGGTCGTTATTGCTCTACAAATCAGGCCAGTATGCAAAAAATTATTTGATTGTGTTTGAATTTGCGGCTTTTATCGTTTTCCATAGAAAAAATTACAGATAGACACACAGACAGACAAACACACACACAGACACTTTTCGGAAAACGACTTTTTTTCATGTTTTGAGTGTAGTACAATCAGGATCTGCAATAATCTCGAACACGATTTTTTTTGCTATCATCATACTTCCATTTCCTTAAGGAATATGGAAGTAAAAATTACCCCTGATAAAAAAAAACGATGCAGGTAAACTACCCCTTCCCCTTAACCGGTCTTCACCAAAAACAATAGGTCTTGAGTACCCTAAAATTCAGGGCTGAATGCAAAAATTATTTGATTCTGTTTGAATTTGCGGCTTTTATCGTTTGCCATATGAAATACCCTTGTTAAAATATAAAATGTTGCAAGTAAACTACTCCTTTCCCTTAACAGATCTTCAACAAAATCAACACACCTTGAGTTCTCTTTAATTCAAAAAGGTATTCAAAAACGTAGTCGATTCTGTTTGAAATTGCGGCAGTTATCTTTCATCACAGAAAAAATTACCCTTGTTAAATCATAAAATGTTGCTGGTAAACTACCCCATTCCCTTAACCGATCTTCACCAAAATCATAAGATCTTCAGAACTCTACAATTTATGACGGTATGCAAAAAATTATTTGATTATGTTTGCATTTGCGGCTGTTATCGTTTGCCATAAAAAAAAATCTACAGACATACACCCAGACACACACACAGACACTTTTCGAAAAATCACTTTTTTCATGTTTTGAGTGTAGTACAATTAGAATCTGCAATAATCTCGAACTAGATTTTTTTTGCAATCACCATACTTCCATTTCCTTAAGGAACATGGAAGTAAAATTACCCTTGATTAAAAAAAAACCTTTGCCGGTAATCTACCCCTTTCCCATAACCGATCTTCACCAAAAACAATAGGTCTTGAGAACTCTACAAATAAGGGCTGTATGCAAACATTTTTTGATTCTGTGTAAAACCATATTCGAAATGAAATATTTCCATAGAAACTACTTCTTTCTACTTATTGCTTCAGCCTTAAACCACAGTACTGTGGTCACTAACGTGTACCACCTCACGTTTTCGCACTCGATTATCACTGAGATGGAAGTCGATGGCGCTGCCGAAAAGTCTGGTTTTGCAGAAAACATTGGACTACGGCTAAACAGCCCGGGAAGGAATTTTAACAAAGAACTACTTCTTTGTTGCCGATAACGTAGTACACATAAAAAATTCTCCCCTCCCATTTCAACTATAATTTTCATTTATAGAAAATTATCCCCACCTCGTTCACCTAACCTCTTCATTTATAGATATTTCATCTTCGTTTCTACAGTGGATTATTATGAGCTTGTTATCAAGATACTTTATTTATCAAAATTAAGTACTTTACTCTTGTTAAAACATAAAACGTTGCAGGTAAACTACCCCTTTCTCTAAACCGATCTTCACCAAAATCAATAGACCTTCAGTCCTCTTCAATTCAGGGATGCATGCAAAAAACATTTGCTTCTGTTTCAATTTGCGGCAGATATCGTTCGTCATGAAACATTTCTCTTGTTACAACATAACATGTTTCAGGTTAACTACCCCTTTCCCTTTACCGACTTCACCTAAATCAACAGGCCTTGAGTTCTCTAAAATTTAGGAACGTTTGCAAAAGGGTAGATGATTCTGTTTTAATTTGCGGCTATTGTTTGCCAAAAAAAAAATTACCCTTGTTTACAAAAAAACGTTGCCGGTAATCTACCCCTTTCCTATAACCGATCTTCACCAAAATCAATAGACCTTCAGTCCTCTACAATGCAGGGATCCATGCAAAAAATATTTGCTACTGTTTCAATTTGCGGCAGTTATCTTTCATCATGAAAACATTTCTCTTGTTACAACATAATATGTTTCTGGTAAAATACCCCCTTCACTTAACCAATCTTCACCAAAAACAATAGGTCTTGAGTACTCTACAAATCAGAACTGTATGCAAAATATTATTTGATTCTGTTTGAATTTGCGGCTCTTATCGTTTGCCATAGGAAATACCCATTTTAAAACATAAAACGTTGCTGGCAAACTACCCCATTCCCTTAAACGAGCTTCAACAAAATCAACAGACCTTGAGTTCTGTATAATTCAAAAAGGTGTGCAAAAGAGTAGTTGATTCTGTATGAATTTACGGGAGTTATCTTTCGTAAAAAAAATTACACCTCTTAAAACATAAAATGTTTCTGGTAAACTACCCCTTTCCCTTAACCGATCTTCAACAAAATCAACAGACCTTGAGGTCTCGTTAATTCAGAAATGTATGCAGAAACGTAGTCGATTCTGTTTGAAATTGCGGCAGTTATCGTTCGTCATATATAAAATTAAACTTGTTAAAACATAAAATGTTGCAGGGAAACTACCCCTTCCCCTTAACCGATCTTCACCAACCCCAATAGGTCTTGAGAACTCTACAATACAGGGCTGTATGAAAAATATTATTTGATTTTGTTTGTATTTGCGGCTGTTATCGTTTGCCATAGAAAACAATTACCCCTAATAAAAATAAACGTTGCCGGTAAACTACCCCTTCCCATTAACCGATCTTCACCAAAAGAATAGGTCTTGAGTACTCTAAAATTCAGGGCTGAATGCAAAAATTATTTGATTCTGTTTGAATTTGCGGCTCTTATCGTTTGCCATAAGAAATAACCTTGTTAAAATATAAAAAGTTGCAAGTAAACTACTCCTTTCCCTTAACCGATCTTCAACAAAATCAACACACCTTGAGTTCAGTATAATTCAAAAAGCTATGCAAAAACGTATTTGATTCTGTTTGAAATTGCGGCAGTTATCTTTCATTATAGAAAATATTACCCTTGTTAAATCAAAAAATGTTACTGGTAAACTACCCCATTCCCTTAACCGATCTTCACCAAAATCATAAGATCTTCAGAACTCTACAATTTATGACTGTATGCAAAAAATTATATGATTATGTTTGCATTTGCAGCTGTTATCGTTTGGCATAAAAAAAATCTACAGACATACACCCAGACAGACACACAGACACTTTTCGAAAAATGACTTTTTTTCATGTTTTGAGTATAGTACAATTAGGATCTGCAATAATCTCGAACTAGATTTTTTTTCGCAATCACCATACTTCCATTTCCTTAAGGAACATGGAAGTAAAATTACCCTTGATTAAAAAAAAACCTTTGCCGGTAATCTACCCCTTTCCCTTAACCGATCTTCACCAAAAACAATAGGTCTTGAGAACTCTACAAATAAGGGCTGTATGCAAACATTTTTTGATTCTGTGTAAGAAAATATTCGAAATGAAATATTTCCATAGAAACTACTTCTTTCTACTTATTGCTTTAGCCTTAAACCACAGTACTGTGGTCACTAACGTGTACCACCTCACGTTTTCGCACTCGATTATCACTGAGATGGCAGTCGATGGCACTGCCGAAAAGTCTGGTTTTGCAGAAAACATTGGACTACGGCTAAACAGCCCGGGAAGCAATTTTAACAAAAAACTACTTCTTTGTTGCCGATAACGTAGTACACATAAAAAAATTCTCCCCTCCCCCTTCAACTTAAATTTTCATTTATACAAAATTACCCCCACCCCGTTCACCTAACCTCTTCATTTATAGATATTTCATCTTCGTTTCTACAGTGGATTATTATGAGCTTCTTATCAAGATACTTTATTTATCAAAAATAAGTACTTTACACTTGTTAAAACATAAAACGTTGCCGGTAAACTACCCCTTTCTCTAAACCGATCTTCACCAAAATCAATAGACCTTCAGTCCTCTACAATGCAGGGATCCATGCAAAAAATATTTGCTTCTGTTTCAATTTGCGGCAGTTATCTTTCATCATGAAAACATTTCTCTTGTTACAACATAACATGTTTCAGGTTAACTACCCCTTTCCCTTTACCGACTTCACCAAAATCAACAGGCCTTGAGTTCTCTACAATTTAGGAACGTTTGCAAAAGTGTAGTTGATTCTGTTTGAATTTGCGGCTGTTATCGTTTGCCATAGAAAAAAATTACCCTTGTTTACAAAAAAACGTTGCAGGTAAACTACCCCTTCCCCTTAACCGATCTTCACCCAAGACAACAGGTCTTGAGTGCTCTACAAATCACGACTGTATGCAAAATATTATTTGATTCTGTTTGAATTTGCGGCTGTTATCGTTTGCCATAGGAAATACCCATTTTAAAACATAAAACTTTGCTGGCGAACTACCCCTTTCCCTTAAACGAGCTTCAACAAAATCAACAGACCTTGAGTTCTGTATAATTCAAAAAGGTGTGCAAAAGAGTGGTTGATTCTGTTTGAATTTACGGGAGTTATCTTTCGTCAAAAAAATTACCCCTCTTAAAACATAAAATGTTTCTGGTAAACTACCCCTTTCCCTTAACCGAGCTTCAACAAAATCAACAGACCTTGAGTTCTCTTTAATTGAAAAAGGTATGCAAAAACGTAGTCGATTCTGTTTGAAATTGCGGCAGTTATCGTTCGTCATATATAAAATTAACCTTGTTAAAACATAAAATGTTGCTGGTAAACTACCCCTTTCCCTTAACCGATCTTCACCAACACCAATAGTTCTTGAGAACTCTACAATACAGGGCTGTATGCAAAAAATTATTTGATTGTATTTGAATTTGCGGCTTTTATCGTTTTCCATAGAAAAAATTACAGATAGACACACAGACAGACAAACACACACACAGACACTTTTCGGAAAACGACTTTTTTTCATGTTTTGAGTGTAGTACAATCAGGATCTGCAATAATCTCGAACACGATTTTTTTTGCCATCATCATACTTCCATTTCCTTAAGGAATATGGAAGTAAAAATTACCCCTGATAAAAAAAAACGATGCAGGTAAACTACCCCTTCCCCTTAACCGGTCTTCACCAAAAACAATAGGTCTTGAGTACCCTAAAATTCAGGGCTGAATGCAAAAATTATTTGATTCTGTTTGAATTTGCGGCTCTTATCGTTTGCCATATGAAATACCCTTGTTAAAATATAAAATGTTGCAAGTAAACTACTCCTTTCCCTTAACAGATCTTCAACAAAATCAACACACCTTGAGTTCTCTTTAATTCAAAAAGGTATTCAAAAACGTAGTCGATTCTGTTTGAAATTGCGGCAGTTATCTTTCATCATAGAAAAAATTACCCTTGTTAAATCATAAAATGTTGCTGGTAAACTACCCCATTCCCTTAACCGATCTTCACCAAAATCATAAGATCTTCAGAACTCTACAATTTATGACGGTATGCAAAAAATTATTTGATTATGTTTGCATTTGCGGCTGTTATCGTTTGCCATAAAAAAAAATCTACAGACATACACCCAGACACACACACAGACACTTTTCGAAAAATCACTTTTTTCATGTTTTGAGTGTAGTACAATTAGAATCTGCAATAATCTCGAACTAGATTTTTTTTGCAATCACCATACTTCCATTTCCTTAAGGAACATGGAAGTAAAATTACCCTTGATTAAAAAAAAACCTTTGCCGGTAATCTACCCCTTTCCCATAACCGATATTCACCAAAAACAATAGGTCTTGAGAACTCTACAAATAAGGGCTGTATGCAAACATTTTTTGATTCTGTGTAAAACCATATTCGAAATGAAATATTTCCATAGAAACTACTTCTTTCTACTTATTGCTTCAGCCTTAAACCACAGTACTGTGGTCACTAACGTGTACCACCTCACGTTTTCGCACTCGATTATCACTGAGATGGAAGTCGATGGCGCTGCCGAAAAGTCTGGTTTTGCAGAAAACATTGGACTACGGCTAAACAGCCCGGGAAGGAATTTTAACAAAGAACTACTTCTTTGTTGCCGATAACGTAGTACACATAAAAAATTCTCCCCTCCCATTTCAACTATAATTTTCATTTATAGAAAATTATCCCCACCTCGTTCACCTAACCTCTTCATTTATAGATATTTCATCTTCGTTTCTACAGTGGATTATTATGAGCTTGTTATCAAGATACTTTATTTATCAAAATTAAGTACTTTACTCTTGTTAAAACATAAAACGTTGCAGGTAAACTACCCCTTTCTCTAAACCGATCTTCACCAAAATCAATAGACCTTCAGTCCTCTTCAATTCAGGGATGCATGCAAAAAACATTTGCTTCTGTTTCAATTTGCGGCAGATATCGTTCGTCATGAAACATTTCTCTTGTTACAACATAACATGTTTCAGGTTAACTACCCCTTTCCCTTTACCGACTTCACCTAAATCAACAGGCCTTGAGTTCTCTAAAATTTAGGAACGTTTGCAAAAGGGTAGATGATTCTGTTTTAATTTGCGGCTATTGTTTGCCAAAAAAAAAATTACCCTTGTTTACAAAAAAACGTTGCCGGTAATCTACCCCTTTCCTATAACCGATCTTCACCAAAATCAATAGACCTTCAGTCCTCTACAATGCAGGGATCCATGCAAAAAATATTTGCTACTGTTTCAATTTGCGGCAGTTATCTTTCATCATGAAAACATTTCTCTTGTTACAACATAGTATGTTTCTGGTAAAATACCCCCTTCACTTAACCGATCTTCACCAAAAACAATAGGTCTTGAGAACTCTACAAATAAGGGCTGTTTGCAAACATTTTTTGATTCTGTGTAAAACCATATTCGAAATGAAATATTTCCATAGAAACTACTTCTTTCTACTTATTGCTTCAGCCTTAAACCACAGTACTGTGGTCACTAACGTGTACCACCTCACGTTTTCGCACTCGATTATCACTGAGATGGCAGTCGATGGCACTGCCGAAAAGTCTGGTTTTGCAGAAAACATTGGACTACGGCTAAACAGCCCGGGAAGCAATTTTAACAAAAAACTACTTCTTTGTTGCCGATAACGTAGTACACATAAAAAATTTTCCCATCCCCTTCAACTATAATTTTCATTTACAAAAAATTACCCCCATCCCGTTCACATAACCTCTTCATTTATAGATATATCATCTTCGTTTCTACAGTGGATTATTATGAGCTTCTTATCAAGATACTTGATTTATCAAAAATAAGTACTTTACTATTGTTAAAACATAAAACGTTGCCGGTAAACTACCCCTTTCTATAAACCGATCTTCACCAAAATCAATAGACCTTCAGTCCTCTACAATGCAGGGATCCATGCAAAAATTATTTGCTACTGTTTCAATTTGCGGCAGTTATCTTTCATCATGAAAACATTTCTCTTGTTACAACATAATATGTTTCTGGTAAAATACCCCCTTCCCTTAACCAATCTTCACCAAAAACAATAGGTCTTGAGTACTCTACAAATCAGAACTGTATGCAAAATATTATTTGATTCTGTTTGAATTTGCGGCTCTTATCGTTTGCCATAGGAAATACCCATTTTAAAACATAAAACGTTGCTGGCAAACTACCCCATTCCCTTAAACGAGCTTCAACAAAATCAACAGACCTTGAGTTCTGTATAATTCAAAAAGGTGTGCAAAAGAGTAGTTGATTCTGTATGAATTTACGGGAGTTATCTTTCGTAAAAAAAATTACCCCTCTTAAAACATAAAATGTTTCTGGTAAACTACCCCTTTCCCTTAACCGATCTTCAACAAAATCAACAGACCTTGAGGTCTCGTTAATTCAGAAATGTATGCAGAAACGTAGTCGATTCTGTTTGAAATTGCGGCAGTTATCGTTCGTCATATATAAAATTAAACTTGTTAAAACATAAAATGTTGCAGGGAAACTACCCCTTCCCCTTAACCGATCTTCACCAACCCCAATAGGTCTTGAGAACTCTACAATACAGGGCTGTATGAAAAATATTATTTGATTTTGTTTGTATTTGCGGCTGTTATCGTTTGCCATAGAAAACAATTACCCCTAATAAAAATAAACGTTGCCGGTAAACTACCCCTTCCCATTAACCGATCTTCACCAAAAGAATAGGTCTTGAGTACTCTAAAATTCAGGGCTGAATGCAAAAATTATTTGATTCTGTTTGAATTTGCGGCTCTTATCGTTTGCCATAAGAAATAACCTTGTTAAAATATAAAAAGTTGCAAGTAAACTACTCCTTTCCCTTAACCGATCTTCAACAAAATCAACACACCTTGAGTTCAGTATAATTCAAAAAGCTATGCAAAAACGTATTTGATTCTGTTTGAAATTGCGGCAGTTATCTTTCATTATAGAAAATATTACCCTTGTTAAATCAAAAAATGTTACTGGTAAACTACCCCATTCCCTTAACCGATCTTCACCAAAATCATAAGATCTTCAGAACTCTACAATTTATGACTGTAAGCAAAAAATTATATGATTATGTTTGCATTTGCAGCTGTTATCGTTTGGCATAAAAAAAATCTACAGACATACACCCAGACAGACACACAGACACTTTTCGAAAAATGACTTTTTTTCATGTTTTGAGTATAGTACAATTAGGATCTGCAATAATCTCGAACTAGATTTTTTTTCGCAATCACCATACTTCCATTTCCTTAAGGAACATGGAAGTAAAATTACCCTTGATTAAAAAAAAACCTTTGCCGGTAATCTACCCCTTTCCATTAACCGATCTTCACCAAAAACAATAGGTCTTGAGAACTCTACAAATAAGGGCTGTATGCAAACATTTTTTGATTCTGTGTAAGAAAATATTCGAAATGAAATATTTCCATAGAAACTACTTCTTTCTACTTATTGCTTTAGCCTTAAACCACAGTACTGTGGTCACTAACGTGTACCACCTCACGTTTTCGCACTCGATTATCACTGAGATGGCAGTCGATGGCACTGCCGAAAAGTCTGGTTTTGCAGAAAACATTGGACTACGGCTAAACAGCCCGGGAAGCAATTTTAACAAAAAACTACTTCTTTGTTGCCGATAACGTAGTACACATAAAAAAATTCTCCCCTCCCCCTTCAACTTAAATTTTCATTTATACAAAATTACCCCCACCCCGTTCACCTAACCTCTTCATTTATAGATATTTCATCTTCGTTTCTACAGTGGATTATTATGAGCTTCTTATCAAGATACTTTATTTATCAAAAATAAGTACTTTACACTTGTTAAAACATAAAACGTTGCCGGTAAACTACCCCTTTCTCTAAACCGATCTTCACCAAAATCAATAGACCTTCAGTCCTCTACAATGCAGGGATCCATGCAAAAAATATTTGCTTCTGTTTCAATTTGCGGCAGTTATCTTTCATCATGAAAACATTTCTCTTGTTACAACATAACATGTTTCAGGTTAACTACCCCTTTCCCTTTACCGACTTCACCAAAATCAACAGGCCTTGAGTTCTCTACAATTTAGGAACGTTTGCAAAAGTGTAGTTGATTCTGTTTGAATTTGCGGCTGTTATCGTTTGCCATAGAAAAAAATTACCCTTGTTTACAAAAAAACGTTGCAGGTAAACTACCCCTTCCCCTTAACCGATCTTCACCCAAGACAACAGGTCTTGAGTGCTCTACAAATCAGGACTGTATGCAAAATATTATTTGATTCTGTTTGAATTTGCGGCTGTTATCGTTTGCCATAGGAAATACACATTTTAAAACATAAAACTTTGCTGGCGAACTACCCCTTTCCCTTAAACGAGCTTCAACAAAATCAACAGACCTTGAGTTCTGTATAATTCAAAAAGGTGTGCAAAAGAGTGGTTGATTCTGTTTGAATTTACGGGAGTTATCTTTCGTCAAAAAAATTACCCCTCCTAAAACATAAAATGTTTCTGGTAAACTACCCCTTTCCCTTAACCGAGCTTCAACAAAATCAACAGACCTTGAGTTCTCTTTAATTGAAAAAGGTATGCAAAAACGTAGTCGATTCTGTTTGAAATTGCGGCAGTTATCGTTCGTCATATATATAATTAACCTTGTTAAAACATAAAATGTTGCTGGTAAACTACCCCTTTCCCTTAACCGATCTTCACCAACACCAATAGTTCTTGAGAACTCTACAATACAGGGCTGTATGCAAAAAATTATTTGATTGTGTTTGAATTTGCGGCTTTTATCGTTTTCCATAGAAAAAATTACAGATAGACACACAGACAGACAAACACACACACAGACACTTTTCGGAAAACGACTTTTTTTCATGTTTTGAGTGTAGTACAATCAGGATCTGCAATAATCTCGAACACGATTTTTTTTGCCATCATCATACTTCCATTTCCTTAAGGAATATGGAAGTAAAAATTACCCCTGATAAAAAAAAACGATGCAGGTAAACTACCCCTTCCCCTTAACCGGTCTTCACCAAAAACAATAGGTCTTGAGTACCCTAAAATTCAGGGCTGAATGCAAAAATTATTTGATTCTGTTTGAATTTGCGGCTCTTATCGTTTGCCATATGAAATACCCTTGTTAAAATAAAAAAAGGTTGCAAGTAAACTACTCCTTTCCCTTAACAGATCTTCAACAAAATCAACACACCTTGAGTTCTCTTTAATTCAAAAAGGTATTCAAAAACGTAGTCGATTCTGTTTGAAATTGCGGCAGTTATCTTTCATCATAGAAAAAATTACCCTTGTTAAATCATAAAATGTTGCTGGTAAACTACCCCATTCCCTTAACCGATCTTCACCAAAATCATAAGATCTTCAGAACTCTACAATTTATGACGGTATGCAAAAAATTATTTGATTATGTTTGCATTTGCGGCTGTTATCGTTTGCCATAAAAAAAATCTACAGACATACACCCAGACACACACACAGACACTTTTCGAAAAATGACTTTTTTCATGTTTTGAATGTAGTACAATTAGAATCTGCAATAATCTCGAACTAGATTTTTTTTGCAATCACCATACTTCCATTTCCTTAAGGAATATGGAAGTAAAATTACCCTTGATTTAAAAAAAACCTTTGCCGGTAATCTACCCCTTTCCCATAACCGATCTTCACCAAAAACAATAGGTCTTGAGAACTCTACAAATAAGGGCTGTATGCAAACATTTTTTGATTCTGTGTAAAACCATATTCGAAATGAAATATTTCCATAGAAACTACGTCTATCTACTTATTGCTTGAGCATTAACCACAGTACTGTGGTCACTAACGTATACCACCTCACGTTTTCGCACTCGATTTTCACTGATGATGGCAGTCGATGCCAATGCCGAAAAGTCTGGTTTGCAGAAAACATTGGACTACGGCTAAACAGCCCGGGAAGCAATTTTAACAAAAAACTACTTCTTTGTTGCCGATAACGTAGTACACATAAAAAATTCTCCCCTCCCCCTTCAACTATAATTTTCATTTATAAAAAATTACCCCCACCCCGTTCACCTAACCTCTTCATTTATAGATATTTCATCTTCGTTTCTACAGTGGATTATTATGAGCTTCTTATCAAGATATTTTATTTATCAAAAATAAGTACTTTACTCTTGTTAAAACATAAAACGTTGCCGGTAAACTACCCCTTTCTCTAAACCGATCTTCACCAAAATCAATAGACCTTCAGTCCTCTACAATGCAAGGATCCATGCAAAAAATATTTGCTTCTGTTTCAAATTGCGGCAGTTATCTTTCATCATGAAAACATTTCTCTTGTTACAACATAACATGTTTCTGGTAAACTACCCCTTTCCCTTTACCGACTTCACCTAAATCAACAGGCCTTGAGTTCTCTAAAATTTAGGAACTTTTGCAAAAGGGTAGATGATTCTGTTTTAATTTGCGGCTGTTATCGTTTGCCAAAAAAAAAATTACCCTTGTTTACAAAAAAAAGTTGCCGGTAAACTACCCCTTTCCCATAACCGATCTTCACCAAAAACAATAGGTCTTGAGTACTCTACAAATAAGGGTTCTATGCAAACATTTTTTGATTCTGCGTAAAACCATATTCGAAATGAAATATTTCCATAGAAACTACTTCTTTCTACTTATTGCTTCAGCCTTAATCCACAGTACTGTGGTCACTAACGTGTACCACCTCACGTTTTCGCACTCGATTATCACTGAGATGGCAGTCGATGGCACTGCCGAAAAGTCTGGTTTTGCAGAAAACATTGGACTACGGCTAAACAGCCCGGGAAGCAATTTTGACAAAAAACTACTTCTTTGTTGCCGATAACGTAGTACACATAAAAAATTTTCCCATCCCCCTTCAACTATAATTTTCATTTACAAAAAATTACCCCCATCCCGTTCACATAACCTCTTCATTTATAGATATATCATCTTCGTTTCTACAGTGTATTATTATGAGCTTCTTATCAAGATACTTTTTTTATCAAAAATAAGTACTTTACTATTGTTAAAACATAAAACGTTGCTGGTAAACTACCCCTTTCTATAAACCGATCTTCACCAAAATCAATAGACCTTCAGTCCTCTACAATGCAGTGATCCATGCAAAAAATATTTGCTACTGTTTCAATTTGCGGCAGTTATCTTTCATCATGAAAACATTTCTCTTGTTACAACAAAATATGTTTCTGGTAAAATACCCCCTTCCCTTAACCGATCTTCACCAAAAACAATAGGTCTTGAGTACTCTACAAATCAGAACTGTATGCAAAATATTATTTGATTCTGTTTGAATTTGCGGCTCTTATCGTTTGCCATAGGAAATACCCATTTTAAAACATAAAACGTTGCTGGCAAACTACCCCTTTCCCTTAAACGAGCTTCAACAAAATCAACAGACCTTGAGTTCTGTATAATTCAAAAAGGTGTGCAAAAGAGTAGTTGATTCTGTTTGAATTTACGGGAGTTATCTTTCGTAAAAAAAAATTACCCCTCTTAAAACATAAAATGTTTCTGGTAAACTACCCCTTTCCCTTAACCGATCTTCAACAAAATCAACAGACCTTGAGTTCTCTTTAATTCAGAAATGTATGCAGAAACGTAGTCGATTCTGTTTGAAATTGCGGCAGTTATCGTTCGTCATATATAAAATTAACCTTGTTAAAACATAAAATGTTGCAGGGAAACTACCCCTTTCCCTTAACCGATCTTCACCAACCTCAATAGGTCTTGAGAACTCTACAATACAGGGCTGTATGAAAAATATTATTTGATTTTGTTTGTATTTGCGGCTGTTATCGTTTGCCATAGAAAACAATTACCCCTAATAAAAATAAACCTTGCCGGTAAACTACCCCTTCCCATTAACCGATCTTCACCAAAAGAATAGGTCTTGAGTACTCTAAAATTCAGGGCTGAATGCAAAAATTATGTGATTCTGTTTGAATTTGCGGCTCTTATCGTTTGCCATAAGAAATACCCTTGTTAAAATATAAAAAGTTGCAAGTAAACTACTCCTTTCCCTTAACCGATCTTCAACAAAATCAACACACCTTGAGTTCAGTATAATTCAAAAAGCTATGCAAAAACGTATTTGATTCTGTTTGAAATTGCGGCAGTTATCTTTCATTATAGAAAACATTACCCTTGTTAAATCAAAAAATGTTGCTGGTAAACTACCCCATTCCCTTAACCGATCTTCACCAAAATCATAAGATCTTCAGAACTCTACAATTTATGACTGTATGCAAAAAACTATTTGATTATGTTTGCATTTGCGGCTGTTATCGTTTGGCATAAAAAAAATCTACAGACATACACCCAGACACACACACAGACACTTTTCGAAAAATGACTTTTTTTTCATGTTTTGAGTATAGTACAATTAGGATCTGCAATAATCTCGAACTAGATTTTTTTTCGCAATCACCATACTTCCATTTCCTTAAGGAACATGGAAGTAAAATTACCCTTGATTAAAAAAAAAACCTTTGCCGGTAATCTACCCCTTTCCCTTAACCGATCTTCACCAAAAACAATAGGTCTTGAGAACTCTACAAATAAGGGCTGTATGCAAACATTTTTTGATTCTGTGTAAAACCATATTCGAAATGAAATATTTCCATAGAAACAACGTTTTTCTTCTTATTGCTTCAGCATTAACCACAGTACTGTGGTCACTAACATATACCACCTCACGTTTTCGCACTCGATTTTCACTGATGATGGCAGTCGATGCCACTGCCGAAAAGTCTGGTTTTGCAGAAAACATTGGACTACGGCTAAACAGCCCGGGAAACAATTTTACCAAATAACTAATTCTTTGTTGCCGATAACGATGTACACATAAAAAATTCTCCCCTCCCCCTTCAACTTAAATTTTCATTTATAAAAAATTACCCCCACCCCGTTCACCTAACCTCTTCATTTATAGATATTTCATCTTCATTTCTACAGTGGATTATTATGAGCTTCTTATCAAGATACTTTATTTATCAAAAATAAGTACTTTACTCTTGTTAAAACATAAAACGTTGCCGGTAAACTACCCCTTTCTCTAAACCGATCTTCACCAAAATCAATAGACCATCAGTCCTCTACAATGCATGTATCCATGCAAAAAATATTTGCTTCTGTTTCAATTTGCGGCAGTTATCTTTCATCATGAAAACATTTCTCTTGTTACAACATAACATGTTACTGGTAAACTACCCCTTTCACTTTACCGATCTTCACCAAAATCAACAGGCCTTGAGTTCTCTACAATTTAAGAAAGTTTACAAAAAATTATTTGATTTTCTTAGAATTTACGGCTGTTTTCGTTCGTCATAGAAAAAATTACCCTTGTTAAAACATAAAAAGTTGCCGGTAAACTACCCCTTCCCCTTAACCGATCTTCACCAAATACAATACGTCTTGAGTACTCTGCAATTCAGGGCTGTATGCAAAAAATTATTTGATTCTGTTTGAATTTGCGGCTCTTATCGTTTGCCATAAGAAATACCCTTGTTAAAATATAAAAAGTTGCAAGTAAACTACTCCTTTCCCTTAACCGATCTTCAACAAAATCAACACACCTTGAGTTCAGTATAATTCAAAAAGCTATGCAAAACGTATTTGATTCTGTTTGAAATTGCGGCAGTTATCTTTCATTATAGAAAATATTACCCTTGTTAAATCAAAAAATGTTGCTGGTAAACTACCCATTCCCTTAACCGATCTTCACCAAAATCATAAGATCTTCAGAACTCTACAATTTATGACTGTATGCAAAAAACTATTTGATTATGTTTGCATTTGCGGCTGTTATCGTTTGGCATAAAAAAAATCTACAGACATACACCCAGACACACACACAGACACTTTTCGAAAAATGACGTTTTTTTCATGTTTTGAGTATAGTACAATTAGGATCTGCAATAATCTCGAACTAGATTTTTTCGCAATCACCATACTTCCATTTCCTTAAGGAACATGGAAGTAAAATTACCCTTGATTAAAAAAAAACCTTTGCCGGTAATCTACCCCTTTCCCTTAACCGATCTTCACCAAAAACAATAGGTCTTGAGAACTCTACAAATAAGGGCTGTATGCAAACATTTTTTGATTCTGTGTAAAACCATATTCGAAATGAAATATTTCCATAGAAACTACGTTTTTCTTCTTATTGCTTCAGCATTAACCACAGTACTGTGGTCACTAACATATACCACCTCACGTTTTCGCACTCGATTTTCACTGATGATGGCAGTCGATGCCACTGCCAAAAAGTCTGGTTTTGCAGAAAACATTGGACTACGGCTAAACAGCCCGGGAAACAATTTTACCAAAAAACTAATTCTTTGTTGCCGATAACGATGTACACATAAAAAATTCTCCCCTCCCCCTTCAACTTAAATTTTCATTTATAAAAAATTACCCCCACCCCGTTCACCTAACCTCTTCATTTATAGATATTTCATCTTCGTTTCTACAGTGGATTATTATGAGCTTCTTATCAAGATACTTTATTTATCAAAAATAAGTACTTTACTCTTGTTAAAACATAAAACGTTGCCGGTAAACTACCCCTTTCTCTAAACCGATCTTCACCAAAATCAATAGACCTTCAGTCCTCTACAATGCAAGTATCCATGCAAAAAATATTTGCTTCTGTTTCAATTTGCGGCAGTTATCTTTCATCATGAAAACATTTCTCTTGTTACAACATAACATGTTTCTGGTAAACTACCCCTTTCCCTTTACCGATCTTCACCAAAATCAACAGGCCTTGAGTTCTCTACAATTTATAAAAAATTACCCCCACCCCGTTCACCTAACCTCTTCATTTATAGATATTTCATCTTCGTTTCTACAGTGGATTATTATGAGCTTCTTATCAAGATACTTTATTTATCAAAAATAAGTACTTTACTCTTTGCGGCAGTTATCTTTAAGTACTCTTTAAGTACTCCAATTTGCGGCAGTTATCTTTCATCATGAAAACATTTCTCTTGTTACAACATAATATGTTTCTGGTAAAATACCCCCTTCCCTTAACCGATCTTCACCAAAAACAATAGGTCTTGAGTACTCTACAAATCAGAACTGTATGCAAAATATTATTTGATTCTGTTTGAATTTGCGGCTCTTATCGTTTGCCATAGGAAATACCCATTTTAAAACATAAAACGTTGCAGGCAGACTACCCCTTTCCCTTAAACGAGCTTCAACAAAATCAACAGACCTTGAGTTCTGTATAATTCAAAAAGGTGTGCAAAAGAGTAGTTGATTCTGTTTGAATTTACGGGAGTTATCTTTCGTAAAAAAAAATTACCCCTCTTAAAACATAAAATGTTTCTGGTAAACTACCCCTTTCCCTTAACCGCTCTTCAACAAAATCAACAGACCTTGAGTTCTCTTTAATTCAGAAATGTAAGCAGAAACGTAGTCGATTCTGTTTGAAATTGCGGCAGTTATCGTTCGTCATATATAAAATTAACCTTGTTAAAATATAAAATGTTGCAGGGAAACTACCCCTTTCCCTTAACCGATCTTCACCAACCCCAATAGGTCTTGAGAACTCTACAATAAAGGGCTGTATGAAAAATATTATTTGATTTTGTTTGTATTTGCGGCTGTTATCGTTTGCCATAGAAAACAATTACCCCTAATAAAAATAAACGTTGCCGGTAAACTACCCCTTCCCATTAACCGATCTTCACCAAAAGAATAGGTCTTGAGTACTCTAAAATTCAGGGCTGAATGCAAAAATTATTTGATTCTGTTTGAATTTGCGGCTCTTATCGTTTGCCATAAGAAATACCCTTGTTAAAATATAAAAAGTTGCAAGTAAACTACTCCTTTCCCTTAACCGATCTTCAACAAAATCAACACACCTTGAGTTCAGTATAATTCAAAAAGCTATGCAAAAACGTATTTGATTCTGTTTGAAATTGCGGCAGTTATCTTTCATTATAGAAAATATTACCCTTGTTAAATCAAAAAATGTTGCTGGTAAACTACCCATTCCCTTAACCGATCTTCACCAAAATCATAAGATCTTCAGAACTCCACAATTTATGACCGTATGCAAAAAACTATTTGATTATGTTTGCATTTGCGGCTGTTATCGTTTGGCATAAAAAAAATCTACAGACATACACCCAGACAGACACACAGACACTTTTCGAAAAATGACTTTTTTTTCATGTTTTGAGTATAGTACAATTAGGATCTGCAATAATCTCGAACTAGATTTTTTTTCGCAATCACCATACTTCCATTTCCTTAAGGAACATGGAAGTAAAATTACCCTTGATTAAAAAAAAAACCTTTGCCGGTAATCTACCCCTTTCCCTTAACCGATCTTCACCAAAAACAATAGGTCTTGAGAACTCTACAAATAAGGGCTGTATGCAAACATTTTTTGATTCTGTGTAAGAAAATATTCGAAATGAAATATTTCCATAGAAACTACTTCTTTCTACTTATTGCTTTAGCCTTAAACCACAGTACTGTGGTCACTAACGTGTACCACCTCACGTTTTCGCACTCGATTATCACTGAGATGGCAGTCGATGGCACTGCCGAAAAGTCTGGTTTTGCAGAAAACATTGGACTACGGCTAAACAGCCCGGGAAGCAATTTTAACAAAAAACTACTTCTTTGTTGCCGATAACGTAGTACACATAAAAAAATTCTCCCCTCCCCCTTCAACTTAAATTTTCATTTATACAAAATTACCCCCACCCCGTTCACATAACCTCTTCATTTATAGATATTTCATCTTCGTTTCTACAGTGGATTATTATGAGCTTCTTATCAAGATACTTTATTTATCAAAAATAAGTACTTTACACTTGTTAAAACATAAAACGTTGCCGGTAAACTACCCCTTTCTCTAAACCGATCTTCACCAAAATCAATAGACCTTCAGTCCTCTACAATGCAGGGATCCATGCAAAAAATATTTGCTTCTGTTTCAATTTGCGGCAGTTATCTTTCATCATGAAAACATTTCTCTTGTTACAACATAACATGTTTCAGGTTAACTACCCCTTTCCCTTTACCGACTTCACCAAAATCAACAGGCCTTGAGTTCTCTACAATTTAGGAACGTTTGCAAAAGTGTAGTTGATTCTGTTTGAATTTGCGGCTGTTATCGTTTGCCATAGAAAAAAATTACCCTTGTTTACAAAAAAACGTTGCAGGTAAACTACCCCTTCCCCTTAACCGATCTTCACCCAAGACAACAGGTCTTGAGTGCTCTACAAATCAGGACTGTATGCAAAATATTATTTGATTCTGTTTGAATTTGCGGCTGTTATCGTTTGCCATAGGAAATACCCATTTTAAAACATAAAACTTTGCTGGCGAACTACCCCTTTCCCTTAAACGAGCTTCAACAAAATCAACAGACCTTGAGTTCTGTATAATTCAAAAAGGTGTGCAAAAGAGTGGTTGATTCTGTTTGAATTTACGGGAGTTATCTTTCGTCAAAAAAATTACCCCTCTTAAAACATAAAATGTTTCTGGTAAACTACCCCTTTCCCTTAACCGAGCTTCAACAAAATCAACAGACCTTGAGTTCTCTTTAATTGAAAAAGGTATGCAAAAACGTAGTCGATTCTGTTTGAAATTGCGGCAGTTATCGTTCGTCATATATAAAATTAACCTTGTTAAAACATAAAATGTTGCTGGTAAACTACCCCTTTCCCTTAACCGATCTTCACCAACACCAATAGTTCTTGAGAACTCTACAATACAGGGCTGTATGCAAAAAATTATTTTATTGTGTTTGAATTTGCGGCTTTTATCGTTTTCCATAGAAAAAATTACAGATAGACACACAGACAGACAAACACACACACAGACACTTTTCGGAAAACGACTTTTTTTCATGTTTTGAGTGTAGTACAATCAGGATCTGCAATAATCTCGAACACGATTTTTTTTGCCATCATCATACTTCCATTTCCTTAAGGAATATGGAAGTAAAAATTACCCCTGATAAAAAAAAACGATGCAGGTAAACTACCCCTTCCCCTTAACCGGTCTTCACCAAAAACAATAGGTCTTGAGTACCCTAAAATTCAGGGCTGAATGCAAAAATTATTTGATTCTGTTTGAATTTGCGGCTCTTATCGTTTGCCATATGAAATACCCTTGTTAAAATATAAAATGTTGCAAGTAAACTACTCCTTTCCCTTAACAGATCTTCAACAAAATCAACACACCTTGAGTTCTCTTTAATTCAAAAAGGTATTCAAAAACGTAGTCGATTCTGTTTGAAATTGCGGCAGTTATCTTTCATCATAGAAAAAATTACCCTTGTTAAATCATAAAATGTTGCTGGTAAACTACCCCATTCCCTTAACCGATCTTCACCAAAATCATAAGATCTTCAGAACTCTACAATTTATGACGGTATGCAAAAAATTATTTGATTATGTTTGCATTTGCGGCTGTTATCGTTTGCCATAAAAAAAAATCTACAGACATGCACCCAGACACACACACAGACACTTTTCGAAAAATGACTTTTTTCATGTTTTGAATGTAGTACAATTAGAATCTGCAATAATCTCGAACTAGATTTTTTTTGCAATCACCATACTTCCATTTCCTTAAGGAATATGGAAGTAAAATTACCCTTGATTTAAAAAAAACCTTTGCCGGTAATCTACCCCTTTCCCATAACCGATCTTCACCAAAAACAATAGGTCTTGAGAACTCTACAAATAAGGGCTATATGCAAACATTTTTTGATTCTGTGTAAAACCATATTCGAAATGAAATATTTCCATAGAAACTACGTCTATCTACTTATTGCTTGAGCATTAACCACAGTACTGTGGTCACTAACGTATACCACCTCACGTTTTCGCACTCGATTTTCACTGATGATGGCAGTCGATGCCAATGCCGAAAAGTCTGGTTTGCAGAAAACATTGGACTACGGCTAAACAGCCCGGGAAGCAATTTTAACAAAAAACTACTTCTTTGTTGCCGATAACGTAGTACACATAAAAAATTTTCCCATCCCCCTTCAACTATAATTTTCATTTACAAAAAATTACCCCCATCCCGTTCACATAACCTCTTCATTTATAGATATATCATCTTCGTTTCTACAGTGTATTATTATGAGCTTCTTATCAAGATACTTTTTTTATCAAAAATAAGTACTTTACTATTGTTAAAACATAAAACGTTGCTGGTAAACTACCCCTTTCTATAAACCGATCTTCACCAAAATCAATAGACCTTCAGTCCTCTACAATGCAGGGATCCATGCAAAAAATATTTGCTACTGTTTCAATTTGCGGCAGTTATCTTTCATCATGAAAACATTTCTCTTGTTACAACATAATATGTTTCTGGTAAAATACCCCCTTCCCTTAACCGATCTTCACCAAAAACAATAGGTCTTGAGTACTCTACAAATCAGAACTGTATGCAAAATATTATTTGATTCTGTTTGAATTTGCGGCTCTTATCGTTTGCCATAGGAAATACCCATTTTAAAACATAAAACGTTGCTGGCAAACTACCCCTTTCCCTTAAACGAGCTTCAACAAAATCAACAGACCTTGAGTTCTGTATAATTCAAAAAGGTGTGCAAAAGAGTAGTTGATTCTGTTTGAATTTACGGGAGTTATCTTTCGTAAAAAGAAATTACCCCTCTTAAAACATAAAATGTTTCTGGTAAACTACCCCTTTCCCTTAACCGATCTTCAACAAAATCAACAGACCTTGAGTTCTCTTTAATTCAGAAACGTAGTCGATTCTGTTTGAAATTGCGGCAGTTATCGTTCGTCATATATAAAATTAACCTTGTTAAAACATAAAATGTTGCAGGGAAACTACCCCTTTCCCTTAACCGATCATCACCAACCTCAATAGGTCTTGAGAACTCTACAATACAGGGCTGTATGAAAAATATTATTTGATTTTGTTTGTATTTGCGGCTGTTATCGTTTGCCATAGAAAACAATTACCCCTAATAAAAATAAACGTTGCCGGTAAACTACCCCTTCCCATTAACCGATCTTCACCAAAAGAATAGGTCTTGAGTACTCTAAAATTCAGGGCTGAATGCAAAAATTATTTGATTCTGTTTGAATTTGCGGCTCTTATCGTTTGCCATAAGAAATACCCTTGTTAAAATATAAAAAGTTGCAAGTAAACTACTCCTTTCCCTTAACCGATCTTCAACAAAATCAACACACCTTGAGTTCAGTATAATTCAAAAAGCTATGCAAAAACGTATTTGATTCTGTTTGAAATTGCGGCAGTTATCTTTCATTATAGAAAACATTACCCTTGTTAAATCAAAAAATGTTGCTGGTAAACTACCCCATTCCCTTAACCGATCTTCACCAAAATCATAAGATCTTCAGAACTCTACAATTTATGACTGTATGCAAAAAACTATTTGATTATGTTTGCATTTGCGGCTGTTATCGTTTGGCATAAAAAAAATCTACAGACATACACCCAGACACACACACAGACACTTTTCGAAAAATGACTTTTTTTTCATGTTTTGAGTATAGTACAATTAGGATCTGCAATAATCTCGAACTAGATTTTTTTTCGCAATCACCATACTTCCATTTCCTTAAGGAACATGGAAGTAAAATTACCCTTGATTAAAAAAAAAACCTTTGCCGGTAATCTACCCCTTTCCCTTAACCGATCTTCACCAAAAACAATAGGTCTTGAGAACTCTACAAATAAGGGCTGTATGCAAACATTTTTTGATTCTGTGTAAAACCATATTCGAAATGAAATATTTCCATAGAAACTACGTTTTTCTTCTTATTGCTTCAGCATTAACCACAGTACTGTGGTCACTAACATATACCACCTCACGTTTTCGCACTCGATTTTCACTGATGATGGCAGTCGATGCCACTGCCGAAAAGTCTGGTTTTGCAGAAAACATTGGACTACGGCTAAACAGCCCGGGAAACAATTTTACCAAATAACTAATTCTTTGTTGCCGATAACGATGTACACATAAAAAATTCTCCCCTCCCCCTTCAACTTAAATTTTCATTTATAAAAAATTACCCCCACCCCGTTCACCTAACCTCTTCATTTATAGATATTTCATCTTCATTTCTACAGTGGATTATTATGAGCTTCTTATCAAGATACTTTATTTATCAAAAATAAGTACTTTACTCTTGTTAAAACATAAAACGTTGCCGGTAAACTACCCCTTTCTCTAAACCGATCTTCACCAAAATCAATAGACCTTCAGTCCTCTACAATGCATGTATCCATGCAAAAAATATTTGCTTCTGTTTCAATTTGCGGCAGTTATCTTTCATCATGAAAACATTTCTCTTGTTACAACATAACATGTTACTGGTAAACTACCCCTTTCCCTTTACCGATCTTCACCAAAATCAACAGGCCTTGAGTTCTCTACAATTTAAGAAAGTTTACAAAAAATTATTTGATTTTCTTAGAATATACGGCTGTTTTCGTTCGTCATAGAAAAAATTACCCTTGTTAAAACATAAAAAGTTGCCGGTAAACTACCCCTTCCCCTTAACCGATCTTCACCAAATACAATACGTCTTGAGTACTCTGCAATTCAGGGCTGTATGCAAAAAATTATTTGATTCTGTTTGAATTTGCGGCTCTTATCGTTTGCCATAAGAAATACCCTTGTTAAAATATAAAAAGTTGCAAGTAAACTACTCCTTTCCCTTAACCGATCTTCAACAAAATCAACACACCTTGAGTTCAGTATAATTCAAAAAGCTATGCAAAACGTATTTGATTCTGTTTGAAATTGCGGCAGTTATCTTTCATTATAGAAAATATTACCCTTGTTAAATCAAAAAATGTTGCTGGTAAACTACCCCATTCCCTTAACCGATCTTCACCAAAATCATAAGATCTTCAGAACTCTACAATTTATGACTGTATGCAAAAAACTATTTGATTATGTTTGCATTTGCGGCTGTTATCGTTTGGCATAAAAAAAATCTACAGACATACACCCAGACACACACACAGACACTTTTCGAAAAATGACTTTTTTTTCATGTTTTGTATAGTACAATTAGGATCTGCAATAATCTCGAACTAGATTTTTTTTCGCAATCACCATACTTCCATTTCCTTAAGGAACATGGAAGTAAAATTACCCTTGATTAAAAAAAAACCTTTGCCGGTAAACTACCCCTTTCCCTTAACCGATCTTCACCAAAAACAATAGGTCTTGAGTACTCTACAAATAAGGGTTCTATGCAAACATTTTTTGATTCTGTGTAAAACAATATTCGAAATGACATATTTCCATAGAAACTACGTCTTTCATCTTATTGCTTCAGCATTAACCACAGTACTGTGGTCACTAACATATACCACCTCACGTTTTCGCACTCGATTTTCACTGATAATGGCAGTCGATGGCACTGCCGAAAAGTCTGGTTTTGCAGAAAACATTGGACTACGGCTAAACAGCCCGGGAAGCAATTTTAACAAAAAACTACTTCTTTCTTGCCGATAACGTAGTACACATAAAAAATTTTCCCATCCCCCTTCAACTATAATTTTCATTTACAAAAAATTACCCCCATCCCGTTCACATAACCTCTTCATTTATAGATATTTCATCTTCGTTTCTACAGTGGATTAATATGAGCTTCTTATCAAGATACTTTATTTATCAAAAATAAGTACTTTACTATTTTAAAACATAAAACGTTGCAGGTAAACTACCCCTTTCTATAAACCGATCTTCACCAAAATCAATAGACCTTCAGTCCTCTACAATGCAGGGATCCATGCAAAAAATATTTGCTACTGTTTCAATTTGCGGCAGTTATCTTTCATCATGAAAACATTTCTCTTGTTACAACATAATATGTTTCTGGTAAAATACCCCCTTCCCTTAACCGATCTTCACCAAAAACAATAGGTCTTGAGTACTCTACAAATCAGAACTGTATGCAAAATATTATTTGATTCTGTTTGAATTTGCGGCTCTTATCGTTTGCCATAGGAAATACCCATTTTAAAACATAAAACGTTGCAGGCAAACTACCCCTTTCCCTTAAACGAGCTTCAACAAAATCAACAGACCTTGAGTTCTGTACAATTCAAAAAGGTGTGCAAAAGAGTAGTTGATTCTGTTTGAATTTACGGGAGTTATCTTTCGTAAAAAAAAATTACCCCTCTTAAAACATAAAATGTTTCTGGTAAACTACCCCTTTCCCTTAACCGATCTTCAACAAAATCAACAGACCTTGAGTTCTCTTTAATTCAGAAATGTATGCAGAAACGTAGTCGATTCTGTTTGAAATTGCGGCAGTTATCGTTCGTCATATATAAAATTAACCTTGTTAAAACATAAAACGTTGCAGGCAAACTACCCCTTTCCCTTAAACGAGCTTCAACAAAATCAACACACCTTGAGTTCAGTATAATTCAAAAAGCTATGCAAAAACGTATTTGATTCTGTTTGATCCATGCAAAAAATATTTGCTTCTGTTTCAATTTGCGGCAGTTATCTTTCATCATGAAAACATTTCTCTTGTTACAACATAACATGTTTTTTAGGTTAACTACCCCTTTCCCTTTACCGACTTCACCAAAATCAACAGGCCTTGAGTTCTCTACAATTTAGGAACGTTTGCAAAAGTGTAGTTGATTCTGTTTGAATTTGCGGCTGTTATCGTTTGCCATAGAAAAAATTACCCTTGTTTACAAAAAAACGTTGCTGGTAAACTACCCCTTCCCCTTAACCGATCTTCACCCAAGACAACAGGTCTTGAGTACTCTACAAATCAGGACTGTATGCAAAATATTATTTGATTCTGTTTGAATTTGCGGCTGTTATCGTTTGCCATAGGAAATACCCATTTTAAAACATAAAACTTTGCTGGCGAACTACCCCTTTCCTTTAAACGAGCTTCAACAAAATCAACAGACCTTGAGTTCTGTATAATTCAAAAAGGTGTGCAAAAGAGTAGTTGATTCTGTTTGAATTTACGGGAGTTATCTTTCGTAAAAAAAATTGCCCCTCTTAAAACATAAAATGTTTCTGGTAAACTATCCCTTTCCCTTAACTCTTTAATTGAAAAAGGTATGCAAAAACGTAGTCGATTCTGTTTGAAATTGCGGCAGTTATCGTTCGTCATATATAAAATTAACCTTGTTAAAACATAAAATGTTGCAGGTAAACTACCCCTTTCCCTTAACCGATCTTCACCAACACCAATAGTTCTTGAGAACTCTACAATACAGGGCTGTATGCAAAAAATTATTTGATTGTGTTTGAATTTGCGGCTTTTATCGTTTTCCATAGAAAAAATTACAGATAGACACACAGACAGACAAACACACACACAGACACTTTTCGGAAAACGACTTTTTTTCATGTTTTGAGTGTAGTACAATCAGGATCTGCAATAATCTCGAACACGATTTTTTTTGCCATCATCATACTTCCATTTCCTTAAGGAATATGGAAGTAAAAATTACCCCTGATAAAAAAAAACGATGCAGGTAAACTACCCCTTCCCTTTAACCGGTCTTCACCAAAAACAATAGGTCTTGAGTACCCTAAAATTCAGGGCTGAATGCAAAAATTATTTGATTCTGTTTGAATTTGCGGCTCTTATCGTTTGCCATATGAAATACCCTTGTTAAAATATAAAATGTTGCAAGTAAACTACTCCTTTCCCTTAACAGATCTTCAACAAAATCAACAGACCTTGAGTTCTCTTTAATTCAAAAAGGTATTCAAAAACGTAGTCGATTCTGTTTGAAATTGCGGCAGTTATCTTTCATCATAGAAAAAATTACAATGTTAAATCATAAAATGTTGCTGGTAAACTACCCCATTCCCTTAACCGATCTTCACCAAAATCATAAGATCTTCAGAACTCTACAATTTATGACGGTATGCAAAAAATTATTTGATTATGTTTGCATTTGCGGCTGTTATCGTTTGGCATAAAAAAAATCTACAGACATACACCCAGACAGACACACAGACACTTTTCGAAAAATGACTTTTTTCATGTTTTGAGTGTAGTACAATTAGAATCTGCAATAATCTCGAACTAGATTTTTTTTGCAATCACCATACTTCCATTTCCTTAAGGAACATGGAAGTAAAATTACCCTTGATTAAAAAAAAACCTTTGCCGGTAATCTACCCCTTTCCCATAACCGATCTTCACCAAAAACAATAGGTCTTGAGAACTCTACAAATAAGGGCTGTATGCAAACATTTTTTGATTCTGTGTAAAACCATATTCGAAATGAAATATTCCCATAGATACTACGTCTATCTACTTATTGCTTCAGCATTAACCACAGTACTGTGGTCACTAACGTATACCACCTCACGTTTTCGCACTCGATTTTCACTGATGATGGCAGTCGATGCCACTGCCGAAAAGTCTGGTTTGCAGAAAACATTGGACTACGGCTAAACAGCCCGGGAAGCAATTTTAACAAAAAACTACTTCTTTGTTGCCGATAACGTAGTACACATAAAAAATTCCCCCTCCCCATTCAACTATAATTTTCATTTATAAAAAATTACCCCCACCCCGTTCACCTAACCTCTTCATTTATAGATATTTCGTCTTCGTTTCTACAGTGGATTATTATGAGCTTCTTATCAAGATATTTTATTTATCAAAAATAAGTACTTTACTCTTGTTAAAACATAAAACGTTGCAGGTAAACTACCCCTTTCTCTAAACCGATCTTCACCAAAATCAATAGACCTTCAGTCCTCTACAATGCAAGTATCCATGCAAAAAATATTTGCTACTGTTTCAATTTGCGGCAGTTATCTTTCATCATGAAAACATTTCTCTTGTTACAACATAATATGTTTCTGGTAAAATACCCCCTTCCCTTAACCGATCTTCACCAAAAACAATAGGACTTGAGAACTCTACAAATAAGGGCTGTATGCAAACATTTTTTGATTCTGTGTAAAACCATATTCGAAATGAAATATTTCCATAGAAACTACTTCTTTCTACTTATTGCTTCAGCCTTAAACCACAGTACTGTGGTCACTAACGTGTACCACCTCACGTTTTCGCACTCGATTATCACTGAGATGGCAGTCGATGGCACTGCCGAAAAGTCTGGTTTTGCAGAAAACATTGGACAACGGCTAAACAGCCCGGGAAGCAATTTTAACAAAAAACTACTTCTTTGTTGCCGATAACGTAGTACACATAAAAAATTTTCCCATCCCCCTTCAACTATAATTTTCATTTACAAAAAATTACCCCCATCCCGTTCACATAACCTCTTCATTTATAGATATATCATCTTCGTTTCTACAGTGGATTATTATGAGCTTCTTATCAAGATACTTTATTTATCAAAAATAAGTACTTTACTATTGTTAAAACATAAAACGTTGCCGGTAAACTACCCCTTTCTCTAAACCGATCTTCACCAAAATCAATAGACCTTCAGTCCTCTACAATGCAGGGATCCATGCAAAAAATATTTGCTACTGTTTCAATTTGCGGCAGTTATCTTTCATCATGAAAACATTTCTCTTGTTACAACATAACATGTTTCAGGTTAACTACCCCTTTCCCTTTACCGACTTCACCAAAATCAACAGGCCTTGAGTTCTCTACAATTTAGGAACGTTTGGAAAAGTGTAGTTGATTCTGTTTGAATTTGCGGCTGTTATCGTTTGCCATAGAAAAAAATTACCCTTGTTTACAAAAAAACGTTGCAGGTAAACTACCCCTTCCCCTTAACCGATCTTCACCCAAGACAACAGGTCTTGAGTACTCTACAAATCAGGACTGTATGCAAAATATTATTTGATTCTGTTTGAATTTGCGGCTGTTATCGTTTGCCATTGGAAATACCCATTTTAAAACATAAAACTTTGCTGGCGAACTACCCCTTTCCCTTAAACGAGCTTCAACAAAATCAACAGACCTTGAGTTCTGTATAATTCAAAAAGGTGTGCAAAAGAGTAGTTGATTCTGTTTGAATTTACGGGAGTTATCTTTCGTCAAAAAAATTACCCCTCTTAAAACATAAAATGTTTCTGGTAAACTACCCCTTTCCCTTAACCGAGCTTCAACAAAATCAACAGACCTTGAGTTCTCTTTAATTCAAAAAGGTATGCAAAAACGTAGTCGATTCTGTTTGAAATTGCGGCAGTTATCGTTCGTCATATATAAAATTAACCTTGTTAAAACATAAAATGTTGCAGGTAAACTACCCCTTTCCCTTAACCGATCTTCACCAACACCAATAGTTCTTGAGAACTCTACAATACAGGGCTGTATGAAAAATATTATTTGATGCTGTTTGAATTTGCGGCTGTTATCGTTTGCATTAGAAAAAAATTACCCCTAATAAAAATAAACGATGCAGGTAAACTACCCCTTCCCCTTAACCGATCTTCACCAAAAGAATTGGTCTTGAGTACTCTACAATTCAAGGATGTATGCAAAAAAAGTTTGATTCTGTTTGAATTTGCGGCTCTTATCGTTTGCCATAAGAAATACCCTTGTTAAAATATAAAAGTTGCAAGTAAACTACCCCTTCCCCTTAACCGATCTTCAACAAAATCAACAGACCTTGAGTCCTGTAATATCAAAAATGTATGCAAAAGAGTAGTTGATTCTGTTTGAATTTACGTCAGTTATCTTTCATTATAGGAAATATTACCCTTGTTAAATCAAAAAATGTTGCTGGTAAACTACCCCATTCCCTTAACCGATCTTCACCAAAATCATAAGATCTTCAGAACTCTACAATTTATGAGTGTATGCAAAAAATTATTTGATTATGTTTGCATTTGCGGCTGTTATCGTTTGCCATAAAAAAAATCTACAGACATACACCCAGACACTTTTCGAAAAATGACTTTTTTTCATGTTTTGAGTGTAGTACAATTAGAATCTGCAATAATCTCGAACTAGATTTTTTTTGCAATCACCATACTTCCATTTCCTTAAGGAACATTGAAGTAAAATTACCCTTGATTAAAAAAAAACCTTTGACGGTAATCTACCCCTTTCCCTCAACCGGTCTTCACCAAAAATAATAGGTCTTGAGTACTCTACAAATAAGGGCTGTATGCAAACATTTTTTGATTCTGTGTAAAACCATATTCGAAATGAAATATTTCCATAGAAACTACGTCTTTCTACTTATTGCTTCAGCATTAACCACAGTACTGTGGTCATTAACGTATACCACCTCACCTTTTCGCACTCGATTTTCACTGATGATGGCAGTCGATGCCACTGCCGAAAAGTCTGGTTTTGCAGAAAACATTGGACTACGGCTAAACAGCCCGGGAAGCAATTTTAACAAAAAACTACTTCTTTGTTGCCGATAACGTAGTACATATAAAAAATTCTCCCCTCCCCCTTCAACTATAATTTTCATTTATAAAAAATTACCCCCTCCCGTTCACCTAACCTCTTCATTTATAGATATTTCATCATCATTTCTACAGTGGATTATTATGAGCTTCTTATCAAGATACTTTATTTATCAAAAATAAGTACTTTACTCTTGTTAAAACATAAAACGTTGCCGGTAAACTACCCCTTTCTCTAAACCGATCTTCACAAGAATCAATAGACCTTCAGTCCACTACAATGCAGGGATCCATGTAAAAAATATTTGCTTCTGTTTCAATTTGCGGCAGTTATCTTTCATAATGAAAACATTTCTCTTATTACAACATAACATGTTTCAGGTAAACTACCCCTTTCCCTTTACGGATCTTCACCAATATCAAAAGGCCTTGAATATCTACAATATAAGAAAGTTTACAAAAAATTATTTGATTTTCTTTGAATTTACGGCAGTTATCGTTCGTCATAGAAAAAATTACCCTTGTTAAAACATAAAAAGTTGCCGGTAAACTACCCCTTCCCCTTAACCGATCTTCACCAAAAACAGTAGGTCTTGAGTACTCGACAATTCAGGGCTGTATGCAAAAAATTATTTGATTCTGTTTAAATTTGCGGCTCTTATCGTTTACCATATGAAATACCCTTGTTAAAATATAAAACGTTGCAAGTAAACTACACCTTTCCCTTAACCGATCTTCAACAAAACCAACAGACTTTGAGTTCTGTATAATTCAAAAAGGTATGCAAAAGAGTAGTTGACTCTGTTTGAATTTGCGGCAGTTATCGTTTGCTATTAATAAAATATCGGTATGGAGGACCATACATGACTTCCATGTTCTAAGATTTATATTTAAAATCATATTCGAAATGAAATATTTCCATAGAAAATACTTCTTTCTACTTATTGCTTCAGCCTTAAACCACAGTACTGTGGTCACTAACGTGTACCACCTCACGTTTTCGTACTCGATTATCACTGAGATGGAAGTCGATGGCACTGCCGAAAATTCTGGTTTTGCAGAAAACATTGGACTACGGCTAAACAGCCCGGGAAGGAATTTTAACAAAGAACTACTTCTTTGTTGCCGATAACGTAGTAGACATAAAAAATTCTCCCCTCCCATTTCAACTATAATTTTCATTTATAGAAAATTATCCCCATCCCGTTCACCTAACCTCTTCATTTATAGATATTTCATCTTCGTTTCTACAGTGGATTATTATGAGCTTCTTATCAAGATACTTTATTTATCAAAAATAAGTACTTTACTCTTGTTAAAACATAAAACGTTGCCGGTAAACTACCCCTTTCTCTAAACCGATTTCACCAAAATCAATAGACCTTCAGTCCTCTACAATTCAGGGATGTATGCAAAATATATTTGCTTCTGTTTCAATTTGCGGCAGTTATTGTTCGTCATGAAAACATTTCTCTTGTTACAACATAAAATGTTTCAGGTTAACTACCCCTTTCCCTTTACCGACTTCACCTAAATCAACAGGCCTTGAGTTCTCTACAATTTAGGAACGTTTGCAAAAGGGTAGTTGATTCTGTTTGAATTTGCGGCTGTTATCGTTTGCCATAGAAAAAAATTACCCTTGTTTACAAAAAAACCGTTGCAGGTAAACTACCCCTTTCCCTTAAACGAGCTTCAACAACATCAACAGACCTTGAGTTCTGTATAATTCAAAAAGGTATGCAAAAGAGTATTTGATTCTGTTTGAATTTACGGGAGTTATCTTTCGTCAAAAAAAATTACCCCTCTTAAAACATAAAATGTTTCTGGTAAACTACCCCTTCCCCTTAACCGATCTTCAACAAAATCAACAGACCTTGAGTTCTCTTTAATTCAAAAAGGTATGCAAAAACGTAGTCGATTCTGTTTGAAATTGCGGCAGTTATCGTTCGTCATATATAAAATTAACCTTGTTAAAACATAAAATGTTGCAGGTAAACTACCCCTTTCCCTTAACCGATCTTCACCAACACCAATAGTTCTTGAGAACTCTACAATACAGGGCTGTATGAAAAATATTATTTGATGCTGTTTGAATTTGCGGCTGTTATCGTTTGCATTAGAAAAAAATTACCCCTAATAAAAATAAACGATGCAGGTAAACTACCCCTTCCCCTTAACCGATCTTCACCAAAAGAATTGGTCTTGAGTACTCTACAATTCAAGGATGTATGCAAAAAATGTTTGATTCTGTTTGAATTTGCGGCTCTTATCGTTTGCCATAAGAAATACCCTTGTTAAAATATAAAAGTTGCAAGTAAACTACCCCTTCCCCTTAACCGATCTTCAACAAAATCAACAGACCTTGAGTCCTGTAATATCAAAAATGTATGCAAAAGAGTAGTTGATTCTGTTTGAATTTACGTCAGTTATCTTTCATTATAGGAAATATTACCCTTGTTAAATCAAAAAATGTTGCTGGTAAACTACCCCATTCCCTTAACCGATCTTCACCAAAATCATAAGATCTTCAGAACTCTACAATTTATGAGTGTATGCAAAAAATTATTTGATTATGTTTGCATTTGCGGCTGTTATCGTTTGCCATAAAAAAAATCTACAGACATACACCCAGACACTTTTCGAAAAATGACTTTTTTTCATGTTTTGAGTGTAGTACAATTAGAATCTGCAATAATCTCGAACTAGATTTTTTTTGCAATCACCATACTTCCATTTCCTTAAGGAACATTGAAGTAAAATTACCCTTGATTAAAAAAAAACCTTTGACGGTAATCTACCCCTTTCCCTCAACCGGTCTTCACCAAAAATAATAGGTCTTGAGTACTCTACAAATAAGGGCTGTATGCAAACATTTTTTGATTCTGTGTAAAACCATATTCGAAATGAAATATTTCCATAGAAACTACGTCTTTCTACTTATTGCTTCAGCATTAACCACAGTACTGTGGTCATTAACGTATACCACCTCACCTTTTCGCACTCGATTTTCACTGATGATGGCAGTCGATGCCACTGCCGAAAAGTCTGGTTTTGCAGAAAACATTGGACTACGGCTAAACAGCCCGGGAAGCAATTTTAACAAAAAACTACTTCTTTGTTGCCGATAACGTAGTACATATAAAAAATTCTCCCCTCCCCCTTCAACTATAATTTTCATTTATAAAAAATTACCCCCTCCCGTTCACCTAACCTCTTCATTTATAGATATTTCATCATCATTTCTACAGTGGATTATTATGAGCTTCTTATCAAGATACTTTATTTATCAAAAATAAGTACTTTACTCTTGTTAAAACATAAAACGTTGCCGGTAAACTACCCCTTTCTCTAAACCGATCTTCACAAGAATCAATAGACCTTCAGTCCACTACAATGCAGGGATCCATGTAAAAAATATTTGCTTCTGTTTCAATTTGCGGCAGTTATCTTTCATAATGAAAACATTTCTCTTATTACAACATAACATGTTTCAGGTAAACTACCCCTTTCCCTTTACGGATCTTCACCAATATCAAAAGGCCTTGAATATCTACAATATAAGAAAGTTTACAAAAAATTATTTGATTTTCTTTGAATTTACGGCAGTTATCGTTCGTCATAGAAAAAATTACCCTTGTTAAAACATAAAAAGTTGCCGGTAAACTACCCCTTCCCCTTAACCGATCTTCACCAAAAACAGTAGGTCTTGAGTACTCGACAATTCAGGGCTGTATGCAAAAAATTATTTGATTCTGTTTAAATTTGCGGCTCTTATCGTTTACCATATGAAATACCCTTGTTAAAATATAAAACGTTGCAAGTAAACTACACCTTTCCCTTAACCGATCTTCAACAAAACCAACAGACTTTGAGTTCTGTATAATTCAAAAAGGTATGCAAAAGAGTAGTTGACTCTGTTTGAATTTGCGGCAGTTATCGTTTGCTATTAATAAAATATCGGTATGGAGGACCATACATGACTTCCATGTTCTAAGATTTATATTTAAAATCATATTCGAAATGAAATATTTCCATAGAAAATACTTCTTTCTACTTATTGCTTCAGCCTTAAACCACAGTACTGTGGTCACTAACGTGTACCACCTCACGTTTTCGTACTCGATTATCACTGAGATGGAAGTCGATGGCACTGCCGAAAATTCTGGTTTTGCAGAAAACATTGGACTACGGCTAAACAGCCCGGGAAGGAATTTTAACAAAGAACTACTTCTTTGTTGCCGATAACGTAGTAGACATAAAAAATTCTCCCCTCCCATTTCAACTATAATTTTCATTTATAGAAAATTATCCCCATCCCGTTCACCTAACCTCTTCATTTATAGATATTTCATCTTCGTTTCTACAGTGGATTATTATGAGCTTCTTATCAAGATACTTTATTTATCAAAAATAAGTACTTTACTCTTGTTAAAACATAAAACGTTGCCGGTAAACTACCCCTTTCTCTAAACCGATTTCACCAAAATCAATAGACCTTCAGTCCTCTACAATTCAGGGATGTATGCAAAATATATTTGCTTCTGTTTCAATTTGCGGCAGTTATTGTTCGTCATGAAAACATTTCTCTTGTTACAACATAAAATGTTTCAGGTTAACTACCCCTTTCCCTTTACCGACTTCACCTAAATCAACAGGCCTTGAGTTCTCTACAATTTAGGAACGTTTGCAAAAGGGTAGTTGATTCTGTTTGAATTTGCGGCTGTTATCGTTTGCCATAGAAAAAAATTACCCTTGTTTACAAAAAAACCGTTGCAGGTAAACTACCCCTTTCCCTTAAACGAGCTTCAACAACATCAACAGACCTTGAGTTCTGTATAATTCAAAAAGGTATGCAAAAGAGTATTTGATTCTGTTTGAATTTACGGGAGTTATCTTTCGTCAAAAAAAATTACCCCTCTTAAAACATAAAATGTTTCTGGTAAACTACCCCTTCCCCTTAACCGATCTTCAACAAAATCAACAGACCTTGAGTTCTCTTTAATTCAAAAAGGTATGCAAAAACGTAGTCGATTCTGTTTGAAATTGCGGCAGTTATCGTTCGTCATATATAAAATTAACCTTGTTAAAACATAAAATGTTGCAGGTAAACTACCCCTTTCCCTTAACCGATCTTCACCAACACCAATAGTTCTTGAGAACTCTACAATACAGGGCTGTATGAAAAATATTATTTGATGCTGTTTGAATTTGCGGCTGTTATCGTTTGCATTAGAAAAAAATTACCCCTAATAAAAATAAACGATGCAGGTAAACTACCCCTTCCCCTTAACCGATCTTCACCAAAAGAATTGGTCTTGAGTACTCTACAATTCAAGGATGTATGCAAAAAATGTTTGATTCTGTTTGAATTTGCGGCTCTTATCGTTTGCCATAAGAAATACCCTTGTTAAAATATAAAAGTTGCAAGTAAACTACCCCTTCCCCTTAACCGATCTTCAACAAAATCAACAGACCTTGAGTCCTGTAATATCAAAAATGTATGCAAAAGAGTAGTTGATTCTGTTTGAATTTACGTCAGTTATCTTTCATTATAGGAAATATTACCCTTGTTAAATCAAAAAATGTTGCTGGTAAACTACCCCATTCCCTTAACCGATCTTCACCAAAATCATAAGATCTTCAGAACTCTACAATTTATGAGTGTATGCAAAAAATTATTTGATTATGTTTGCATTTGCGGCTGTTATCGTTTGCCATAAAAAAAATCTACAGACATACACCCAGACACTTTTCGAAAAATGACTTTTTTTCATGTTTTGAGTGTAGTACAATTAGAATCTGCAATAATCTCGAACTAGATTTTTTTTGCAATCACCATACTTCCATTTCCTTAAGGAACATTGAAGTAAAATTACCCTTGATTAAAAAAAAACCTTTGACGGTAATCTACCCCTTTCCCTCAACCGGTCTTCACCAAAAATAATAGGTCTTGAGTACTCTACAAATAAGGGCTGTATGCAAACATTTTTTGATTCTGTGTAAAACCATATTCGAAATGAAATATTTCCATAGAAACTACGTCTTTCTACTTATTGCTTCAGCATTAACCACAGTACTGTGGTCATTAACGTATACCACCTCACCTTTTCGCACTCGATTTTCACTGATGATGGCAGTCGATGCCACTGCCGAAAAGTCTGGTTTTGCAGAAAACATTGGACTACGGCTAAACAGCCCGGGAAGCAATTTTAACAAAAAACTACTTCTTTGTTGCCGATAACGTAGTACATATAAAAAATTCTCCCCTCCCCCTTCAACTATAATTTTCATTTATAAAAAATTACCCCCTCCCGTTCACCTAACCTCTTCATTTATAGATATTTCATCATCATTTCTACAGTGGATTATTATGAGCTTCTTATCAAGATACTTTATTTATCAAAAATAAGTACTTTACTCTTGTTAAAACATAAAACGTTGCCGGTAAACTACCCCTTTCTCTAAACCGATCTTCACAAGAATCAATAGACCTTCAGTCCACTACAATGCAGGGATCCATGTAAAAAATATTTGCTTCTGTTTCAATTTGCGGCAGTTATCTTTCATCATGAAAACATTTCTCTTATTACAACATAACATGTTTCAGGTAAACTACCCCTTTCCCTTTACGGATCTTCACCAATATCAAAAGGCCTTGAATATCTACAATATAAGAAAGTTTACAAAAAATTATTTGATTTTCTTTGAATTTACGGCAGTTATCGTTCGTCATAGAAAAAATTACCCTTGTTAAAACATAAAAAGTTGCCGGTAAACTACCCCTTCCCCTTAACCGATCTTCACCAAAAACAGTAGGTCTTGAGTACTCGACAATTCAGGGCTGTATGCAAAAAATTATTTGATTCTGTTTAAATTTGCGGCTCTTATCGTTTACCATATGAAATACCCTTGTTAAAATATAAAACGTTGCAAGTAAACTACACCTTTCCCTTAACCGATCTTCAACAAAACCAACAGACTTTGAGTTCTGTATAATTCAAAAAGGTATGCAAAAGAGTAGTTGACTCTGTTTGAATTTGCGGCAGTTATCGTTTGCTATTAATAAAATATCGGTATGGAGGACCATACATGACTTCCATGTTCTAAGATTTATATTTAAAATCATATTCGAAATGAAATATTTCCATAGAAAATACTTCTTTCTACTTATTGCTTCAGCCTTAAACCACAGTACTGTGGTCACTAACGTGTACCACCTCACGTTTTCGTACTCGATTATCACTGAGATGGAAGTCGATGGCACTGCCGAAAATTCTGGTTTTGCAGAAAACATTGGACTACGGCTAAACAGCCCGGGAAGGAATTTTAACAAAGAACTACTTCTTTGTTGCCGATAACGTAGTAGACATAAAAAATTCTCCCCTCCCATTTCAACTATAATTTTCATTTATAGAAAATTATCCCCATCCCGTTCACCTAACCTCTTCATTTATAGATATTTCATCTTCGTTTCTACAGTGGATTATTATGAGCTTCTTATCAAGATACTTTATTTATCAAAAATAAGTACTTTACTCTTGTTAAAACATAAAACGTTGCCGGTAAACTACCCCTTTCTCTAAACCGATTTCACCAAAATCAATAGACCTTCAGTCCTCTACAATTCAGGGATGTATGCAAAATATATTTGCTTCTGTTTCAATTTGCGGCAGTTATTGTTCGTCATGAAAACATTTCTCTTGTTACAACATAAAATGTTTCAGGTTAACTACCCCTTTCCCTTTACCGACTTCACCTAAATCAACAGGCCTTGAGTTCTCTACAATTTAGGAACGTTTGCAAAAGGGTAGTTGATTCTGTTTGAATTTGCGGCTGTTATCGTTTGCCATAGAAAAAAATTACCCTTGTTTACAAAAAAACCGTTGCAGGTAAACTACCCCTTTCCCTTAAACGAGCTTCAACAACATCAACAGACCTTGAGTTCTGTATAATTCAAAAAGGTATGCAAAAGAGTATTTGATTCTGTTTGAATTTACGGGAGTTATCTTTCGTCAAAAAAAATTACCCCTCTTAAAACATAAAATGTTTCTGGTAAACTACCCCTTCCCCTTAACCGATCTTCAACAAAATCAACAGACCTTGAGTTCTCTTTAATTCAAAAGGTATGCAAAAACGTAGTCGATTCTGTTTGAAATTGCGGCAGTTATCGTTCGTCATATATAAAATTAACCTTGTTAAAACATAAAATGTTGCAGGTAAACTACCCCTTTCCTTTAACCGATTTTCACCAACACCAATAGGTCTTGAGAACTCTACAATCCAGGGCTGTATGAAAAATATTATTTGATGCTGTTTGAATTTGCGGCTGTTATCGTTTGCATTAGAAAAAAATTACCCCTAATAAAATAAACGTTGCAGGTAAACTACCGCTTCCCCTTAACCGATCTTCACCAAAAGAATTGGTGTTGAGTACTCTACAATTCAAGGATGTATGCAAAAAAAAATTTGATTCTGTTTGAATTTGCGGCTCTTATCGTTTGCCATAAGAAATACCCTTGTTAAAATATAAAATTTGCAAGTAAACTAACCCTTCCCCTTAACCGATCTTCAACAAAATCAACAGACCTTGAGTCCTGTAATATCAAAAATGTATGCAAAAGAGTAGTTGATTCTGTTTGAATTTACGTCAGTTATCTTTCATTATAGGAAATATTACCCTTGTTAAATCAAAAAATGTTGCTGGTAAACTACCCCATTCCCTTAACCGATCTTCACCAAAATCATAAGATCTTCAGAACTCTACAATTTATGAGTGTATGCAAAAAATTATTTGATTATGTTTGCATTTGCGGCTGTTATCGTTTGCCATAAAAAAAATCTACAGACATACACCCAGACACTTTTCGAAAAATGACTTTTTTTCATGTTTTGAGTGTAGTACAATTAGAATCTGCAATAATCTCGAACTAGATTTTTTTTGCAATCACCATACTTCCATTTCCTTAAGGAACATTGAAGTAAAATTACCCTTGATTAAAAAAAAACCTTTGACGGTAATCTACCCCTTTCCCTCAACCGGTCTTCACCAAAAATAATAGGTCTTGAGTACTCTACAAATAAGGGCTGTATGCAAACATTTTTTGATTCTGTGTAAAACCATATTCGAAATGAAATATTTCCATAGAAACTACGTCTTTCTACTTATTGCTTCAGCATTAACTACAGTACTGTGGTCATTAACGTATACCACCTCACCTTTTCGCACTCGATTTTCACTGATGATGGCAGTCGATGCCACTGCCGAAAAGTCTGGTTTTGCAGAAAACATTGGACTACGGCTAAACAGCCCGGGAAGCAATTTTAACAAAAAACTACTTCTTTGTTGCCGATAACGTAGTACATATAAAAAATTCTCCCCTCCCCCTTCAACTATAATTTTCATTTATAAAAAATTACCCCCTCCCGTTCACCTAACCTCTTCATTTATAGATATTTCATCATCATTTCTACAGTGGATTATTATGAGCTTCTTATCAAGATACTTTATTTATCAAAAATAAGTACTTTACTCTTGTTAAAACATAAAACGTTGCCGGTAAACTACCCCTTTCTCTAAACCGATTTCACCAAAATCAATAGACCTTCAGTCCTCTACAATTCAGGGATGTATGCAAAATATATTTGCTTCTGTTTCAATTTGCGGCAGTTATTGTTCGTCATGAAAACATTTCTCTTGTTACAACATAAAATGTTTCAGGTTAACTACCCCTTTCCCTTTACCGACTTCACCTAAATCAACAGGCCTTGAGTTCTCTACAATTTAGGAACGTTTGCAAAAGGGTAGTTGATTCTGTTTGAATTTGCGGCTGTTATCGTTTGCCATAGAAAAAAATTACCCTTGTTTACAAAAAAACCGTTGCAGGTAAACTACCCCTTTCCCTTAAACGAGCTTCAACAACATCAACAGACCTTGAGTTCTGTATAATTCAAAAAGGTATGCAAAAGAGTATTTGATTCTGTTTGAATTTACGGGAGTTATCTTTCGTCAAAAAAAATTACCCCTCTTAAAACATAAAATGTTTCTGGTAAACTACCCCTTCCCCTTAACCGATCTTCAACAAAATCAACAGACCTTGAGTTCTCTTTAATTCAAAAGGTATGCAAAAACGTAGTCGATTCTGTTTGAAATTGCGGCAGTTATCGTTCGTCATATATAAAATTAACCTTGTTAAAACATAAAATGTTGCAGGTAAACTACCCCTTTCCTTTAACCGATTTTCACCAACACCAATAGGTCTTGAGAACTCTACAATACAGGGCTGTATGAAAAATAT
Organism: Magicicada septendecula; assembly: GCA_034769895.1. Classification (NCBI taxonomy): domain Eukaryota; kingdom Metazoa; phylum Arthropoda; class Insecta; order Hemiptera; family Cicadidae; genus Magicicada; species Magicicada septendecula. The sequence goes on from CM068367.1 coordinate 759,878,475, forward strand.
TATTTGATGCTGTTTGAATTTGCGGCTGTTATCGTTTGCATTAGAAAAAAATTACCCCTAATAAAATAAACGTTGCAGGTAAACTACCGCTTCCCCTTAACCGATCTTCACCAAAAGAATTGGTCTTGAGTACTCTACAATTCAAGGATGTATGCAAAAAATGTTTGATTCTGTTTGAATTTGCGGCTCTTATCGTTTGCCATAAGAAATACCCTTGTTAAAATATAAAAGTTGCAAGTAAACTACCCCTTCCCCTTAACCGATCTTCAACAAAATCAACAGACCTTGAGTCCTGTAATATCAAAAATGTATGCAAAAGAGTAGTTGATTCTGTTTGAATTTACGTCAGTTATCTTTCATTATAGGAAATATTACCCTTGTTAAATCAAAAAATGTTGCTGGTAAACTACCCCATTCCCTTAACCGATCTTCACCAAAATCATAAGATCTTCAGAACTCTACAATTTATGAGTGTATGCAAAAAATTATTTGATTATGTTTGCATTTGCGGCTGTTATCGTTTGCCATAAAAAAAATCTACAGACATACACCCAGACACTTTTCGAAAAATGACTTTTTTTCATGTTTTGAGTGTAGTACAATTAGAATCTGCAATAATCTCGAACTAGATTTTTTTTGCAATCACCATACTTCCATTTCCTTAAGGAACATTGAAGTAAAATTACCCTTGATTAAAAAAAAACCTTTGACGGTAATCTACCCCTTTCCCTCAACCGGTCTTCACCAAAAATAATAGGTCTTGAGTACTCTACAAATAAGGGCTGTATGCAAACATTTTTTGATTCTGTGTAAAACCATATTCGAAATGAAATATTTCCATAGAAACTACGTCTTTCTACTTATTGCTTCAGCATTAACCACAGTACTGTGGTCATTAACGTATACCACCTCACCTTTTCGCACTCGATTTTCACTGATGATGGCAGTCGATGACACTGCCGAAAAGTCTGGTTTTGCAGAAAACATTGGACTACGGCTAAACAGCCCGGGAAGCAATTTTAACAAAAAACTACTTCTTTGTTGCCGATAACGTAGTACATATAAAAAATTCTCCCCTCCCCCTTCAACTATAATTTTCATTTATAAAAAATTACCCCCTCCCGTTCACCTAACCTCTTCATTTATAGATATTTCATCATCATTTCTACAGTGGATTATTATGAGCTTCTTATCAAGATACTTTATTTATCAAAAATAAGTACTTTACTCTTGTTAAAACATAAAACGTTGCCGGTAAACTACCCCTTTCTCTAAACCGATCTTCACAAGAATCAATAGACCTTCAGTCCACTACAATGCAGGGATCCATGTAAAAAATATTTGCTTCTGTTTCAATTTGCGGCAGTTATCTTTCATAATGAAAACATTTCTCTTATTACAACATAACATGTTTCAGGTAAACTACCCCTTTCCCTTTACGGATCTTCACCAATATCAAAAGGCCTTGAATATCTACAATATAAGAAAGTTTACAAAAAATTATTTGATTTTCTTTGAATTTACGGCAGTTATCGTTCGTCATAGAAAAAATTACCCTTGTTAAAACATAAAAAGTTGCCGGTAAACTACCCCTTCCCCTTAACCGATCTTCACCAAAAACAGTAGGTCTTGAGTACTCGACAATTCAGGGCTGTATGCAAAAAATTATTTGATTCTGTTTAAATTTGCGGCTCTTATCGTTTACCATATGAAATACCCTTGTTAAAATATAAAACGTTGCAAGTAAACTACACCTTTCCCTTAACCGATCTTCAACAAAACCAACAGACTTTGAGTTCTGTATAATTCAAAAAGGTATGCAAAAGAGTAGTTGACTCTGTTTGAATTTGCGGCAGTTATCGTTTGCTATTAATAAAATATCGGTATGGAGGACCATACATGACTTCCATGTTCTAAGATTTATATTTAAAATCATATTCGAAATGAAATATTTCCATAGAAAATACTTCTTTCTACTTATTGCTTCAGCCTTAAACCACAGTACTGTGGTCACTAACGTGTACCACCTCACGTTTTCGTACTCGATTATCACTGAGATGGAAGTCGATGGCACTGCCGAAAATTCTGGTTTTGCAGAAAACATTGGACTACGGCTAAACAGCCCGGGAAGGAATTTTAACAAAGAACTACTTCTTTGTTGCCGATAACGTAGTAGACATAAAAAATTCTCCCCTCCCATTTCAACTATAATTTTCATTTATAGAAAATTATCCCCATCCCGTTCACCTAACCTCTTCATTTATAGATATTTCATCTTCGTTTCTACAGTGGATTATTATGAGCTTCTTATCAAGATACTTTATTTATCAAAAATAAGTACTTTACTCTTGTTAAAACATAAAACGTTGCCGGTAAACTACCCCTTTCTCTAAACCGATTTCACCAAAATCAATAGACCTTCAGTCCTCTACAATTCAGGGATGTATGCAAAATATATTTGCTTCTGTTTCAATTTGCGGCAGTTATTGTTCGTCATGAAAACATTTCTCTTGTTACAACATAAAATGTTTCAGGTTAACTACCCCTTTCCCTTTACCGACTTCACCTAAATCAACAGGCCTTGAGTTCTCTACAATTTAGGAACGTTTGCAAAAGGGTAGTTGATTCTGTTTGAATTTGCGGCTGTTATCGTTTGCCATAGAAAAAAATTACCCTTGTTTACAAAAAAACCGTTGCAGGTAAACTACCCCTTTCCCTTAAACGAGCTTCAACAACATCAACAGACCTTGAGTTCTGTATAATTCAAAAAGGTATGCAAAAGAGTATTTGATTCTGTTTGAATTTACGGGAGTTATCTTTCGTCAAAAAAAATTACCCCTCTTAAAACATAAAATGTTTCTGGTAAACTACCCCTTCCCCTTAACCGATCTTCAACAAAATCAACAGACCTTGAGTTCTCTTTAATTCAAAAAGGTATGCAAAAACGTAGTCGATTCTGTTTGAAATTGCGGCAGTTATCGTTCGTCATATATAAAATTAACCTTGTTAAAACATAAAATGTTGCAGGTAAACTACCCCTTTCCCTTAACCGATCTTCACCAACACCAATAGTTCTTGAGAACTCTACAATACAGGGCTGTATGAAAAATATTATTTGATGCTGTTTGAATTTGCGGCTGTTATCGTTTGCATTAGAAAAAAATTACCCCTAATAAAAATAAACGATGCAGGTAAACTACCCCTTCCCCTTAACCGATCTTCACCAAAAGAATTGGTCTTGAGTACTCTACAATTCAAGGATGTATGCAAAAAATGTTTGATTCTGTTTGAATTTGCGGCTCTTATCGTTTGCCATAAGAAATACCCTTGTTAAAATATAAAAGTTGCAAGTAAACTACCCCTTCCCCTTAACCGATCTTCAACAAAATCAACAGACCTTGAGTCCTGTAATATCAAAAATGTATGCAAAAGAGTAGTTGATTCTGTTTGAATTTACGTCAGTTATCTTTCATTATAGGAAATATTACCCTTGTTAAATCAAAAAATGTTGCTGGTAAACTACCCCATTCCCTTAACCGATCTTCACCAAAATCATAAGATCTTCAGAACTCTACAATTTATGAGTGTATGCAAAAAATTATTTGATTATGTTTGCATTTGCGGCTGTTATCGTTTGCCATAAAAAAAATCTACAGACATACACCCAGACACTTTTCGAAAAATGACTTTTTTTCATGTTTTGAGTGTAGTACAATTAGAATCTGCAATAATCTCGAACTAGATTTTTTTTGCAATCACCATACTTCCATTTCCTTAAGGAACATTGAAGTAAAATTACCCTTGATTAAAAAAAAACCTTTGACGGTAATCTACCCCTTTCCCTCAACCGGTCTTCACCAAAAATAATAGGTCTTGAGTACTCTACAAATAAGGGCTGTATGCAAACATTTTTTGATTCTGTGTAAAACCATATTCGAAATGAAATATTTCCATAGAAACTACGTCTTTCTACTTATTGCTTCAGCATTAACCACAGTACTGTGGTCATTAACGTATACCACCTCACCTTTTCGCACTCGATTTTCACTGATGATGGCAGTCGATGCCACTGCCGAAAAGTCTGGTTTTGCAGAAAACATTGGACTACGGCTAAACAGCCCGGGAAGCAATTTTAACAAAAAACTACTTCTTTGTTGCCGATAACGTAGTACATATAAAAAATTCTCCCCTCCCCCTTCAACTATAATTTTCATTTATAAAAAATTACCCCCTCCCGTTCACCTAACCTCTTCATTTATAGATATTTCATCATCATTTCTACAGTGGATTATTATGAGCTTCTTATCAAGATACTTTATTTATCAAAAATAAGTACTTTACTCTTGTTAAAACATAAAACGTTGCCGGTAAACTACCCCTTTCTCTAAACCGATCTTCACAAGAATCAATAGACCTTCAGTCCACTACAATGCAGGGATCCATGTAAAAAATATTTGCTTCTGTTTCAATTTGCGGCAGTTATCTTTCATCATGAAAACATTTCTCTTATTACAACATAACATGTTTCAGGTAAACTACCCCTTTCCCTTTACGGATCTTCACCAATATCAAAAGGCCTTGAATATCTACAATATAAGAAAGTTTACAAAAAATTATTTGATTTTCTTTGAATTTACGGCAGTTATCGTTCGTCATAGAAAAAATTACCCTTGTTAAAACATAAAAAGTTGCCGGTAAACTACCCCTTCCCCTTAACCGATCTTCACCAAAAACAGTAGGTCTTGAGTACTCGACAATTCAGGGCTGTATGCAAAAAATTATTTGATTCTGTTTAAATTTGCGGCTCTTATCGTTTACCATATGAAATACCCTTGTTAAAATATAAAACGTTGCAAGTAAACTACACCTTTCCCTTAACCGATCTTCAACAAAACCAACAGACTTTGAGTTCTGTATAATTCAAAAAGGTATGCAAAAGAGTAGTTGACTCTGTTTGAATTTGCGGCAGTTATCGTTTGCTATTAATAAAATATCGGTATGGAGGACCATACATGACTTCCATGTTCTAAGATTTATATTTAAAATCATATTCGAAATGAAATATTTCCATAGAAAATACTTCTTTCTACTTATTGCTTCAGCCTTAAACCACAGTACTGTGGTCACTAACGTGTACCACCTCACGTTTTCGTACTCGATTATCACTGAGATGGAAGTCGATGGCACTGCCGAAAATTCTGGTTTTGCAGAAAACATTGGACTACGGCTAAACAGCCCGGGAAGGAATTTTAACAAAGAACTACTTCTTTGTTGCCGATAACGTAGTAGACATAAAAAATTCTCCCCTCCCATTTCAACTATAATTTTCATTTATAGAAAATTATCCCCATCCCGTTCACCTAACCTCTTCATTTATAGATATTTCATCTTCGTTTCTACAGTGGATTATTATGAGCTTCTTATCAAGATACTTTATTTATCAAAAATAAGTACTTTACTCTTGTTAAAACATAAAACGTTGCCGGTAAACTACCCCTTTCTCTAAACCGATTTCACCAAAATCAATAGACCTTCAGTCCTCTACAATTCAGGGATGTATGCAAAATATATTTGCTTCTGTTTCAATTTGCGGCAGTTATTGTTCGTCATGAAAACATTTCTCTTGTTACAACATAAAATGTTTCAGGTTAACTACCCCTTTCCCTTTACCGACTTCACCTAAATCAACAGGCCTTGAGTTCTCTACAATTTAGGAACGTTTGCAAAAGGGTAGTTGATTCTGTTTGAATTTGCGGCTGTTATCGTTTGCCATAGAAAAAAATTACCCTTGTTTACAAAAAAACCGTTGCAGGTAAACTACCCCTTTCCCTTAAACGAGCTTCAACAACATCAACAGACCTTGAGTTCTGTATAATTCAAAAAGGTATGCAAAAGAGTATTTGATTCTGTTTGAATTTACGGGAGTTATCTTTCGTCAAAAAAAATTACCCCTCTTAAAACATAAAATGTTTCTGGTAAACTACCCCTTCCCCTTAACCGATCTTCAACAAAATCAACAGACCTTGAGTTCTCTTTAATTCAAAAGGTATGCAAAAACGTAGTCGATTCTGTTTGAAATTGCGGCAGTTATCGTTCGTCATATATAAAATTAACCTTGTTAAAACATAAAATGTTGCAGGTAAACTACCCCTTTCCTTTAACCGATTTTCACCAACACCAATAGGTCTTGAGAACTCTACAATACAGGGCTGTATGAAAAATATTATTTGATGCTGTTTGAATTTGCGGCTGTTATCGTTTGCATTAGAAAAAAATTACCCCTAATAAAATAAACGTTGCAGGTAAACTACCGCTTCCCCTTAACCGATCTTCACCAAAAGAATTGGTGTTGAGTACTCTACAATTCAAGGATGTATGCAAAAAAAAATTTGATTCTGTTTGAATTTGCGGCTCTTATCGTTTGCCATAAGAAATACCCTTGTTAAAATATAAAATTTGCAAGTAAACTAACCCTTCCCCTTAACCGATCTTCAACAAAATCAACAGACCTTGAGTCCTGTAATATCAAAAATGTATGCAAAAGAGTAGTTGATTCTGTTTGAATTTACGTCAGTTATCTTTCATTATAGGAAATATTACCCTTGTTAAATCAAAAAATGTTGCTGGTAAACTACCCCATTCCCTTAACCGATCTTCACCAAAATCATAAGATCTTCAGAACTCTACAATTTATGAGTGTATGCAAAAAATTATTTGATTATGTTTGCATTTGCGGCTGTTATCGTTTGCCATAAAAAAAATCTACAGACATACACCCAGACACTTTTCGAAAAATGACTTTTTTTCATGTTTTGAGTGTAGTACAATTAGAATCTGCAATAATCTCGAACTAGATTTTTTTTGCAATCACCATACTTCCATTTCCTTAAGGAACATTGAAGTAAAATTACCCTTGATTAAAAAAAAACCTTTGACGGTAATCTACCCCTTTCCCTCAACCGGTCTTCACCAAAAATAATAGGTCTTGAGTACTCTACAAATAAGGGCTGTATGCAAACATTTTTTGATTCTGTGTAAAACCATATTCGAAATGAAATATTTCCATAGAAACTACGTCTTTCTACTTATTGCTTCAGCATTAACTACAGTACTGTGGTCATTAACGTATACCACCTCACCTTTTCGCACTCGATTTTCACTGATGATGGCAGTCGATGCCACTGCCGAAAAGTCTGGTTTTGCAGAAAACATTGGACTACGGCTAAACAGCCCGGGAAGCAATTTTAACAAAAAACTACTTCTTTGTTGCCGATAACGTAGTACATATAAAAAATTCTCCCCTCCCCCTTCAACTATAATTTTCATTTATAAAAAATTACCCCCTCCCGTTCACCTAACCTCTTCATTTATAGATATTTCATCATCGTTTCTACAGTGGATTATTATGAGCTTCTTATCAAGATACTTTATTTATCAAAAATAAGTACTTTACTCTTGTTAAAACATAAAACGTTGCCGGTAAACTACCCCTTTCTCTAAACCGATCTTCACAAGAATCAATAGACCTTCAGTCCACTACAATGCAGGGATCCATGTAAAAAATATTTGCTTCTGTTTCAATTTGCGGCAGTTATCTTTCATCATGAAAACATTTCTCTTATTACAACATAACATGTTTCAGGTAAACTACCCCTTTCCCTTTACGGATCTTCACCAATATCAAAAGGCCTTGAATATCTACAATATAAGAAAGTTTACAAAAAATTATTTGATTTTCTTTGAATTTACGGCAGTTATCGTTCGTCATAGAAAAAATTACCCTTGTTAAAACATAAAAAGTTGCCGGTAAACTACCCCTTCCCCTTAACCGATCTTCACCAAAAACAGTAGGTCTTGAGTACTCTACAATTCAGGGCTGTATGCAAAAAATTATTTGATTCTGTTTAAATTTGCGGCTCTTATCGTTTACCATATGAAATACCCTTGTTAAAATATAAAACGTTGCAAGTAAACTACACCTTTCCCTTAACCGATCTTCAACAAAACCAACAGACTTTGAGTTCTGTATAATTCAAAAAGGTATGCAAAAGAGTAGTTGACTCTGTTTGAATTTGCGGCAGTTATCGTTTGCTATTAATAAAATATCGGTATGGAGGACCATACATGACTTCCATGTTCTAAGATTTATATTTAAAATCATATTCGAAATGAAATATTTCCATAGAAAATACTTCTTTCTACTTATTGCTTCAGCCTTAAGCCACAGTACTGTGGTCACTAACGTGTACCACCTCACGTTTTCGTCTCGATTATCACTGAGATGGAAGTCGATGGCACTGCCGAAAATTCTGGTTTTGCAGAAAACATTGGACTACGGCTAAACAGCCCGGGAAGGAATTTTAACAAAGAACTACTTCTTTGTTGCCGATAACGTAGTAGACATAAAAAATTCTCCCCTCCCATTTCAACTATAATTTTCATTTATAGAAAATTATCCCCATCCCGTTCACCTAACCTCTTCATTTATAGATATTTCATCTTCGTTTCTACAGTGGATTATTATGAGCTTCTTATCAAGATACTTTATTTATCAAAAATAAGTACTTTACTCTTGTTAAAACATAAAACGTTGCCGGTAAACTACCCCTTTCTCTATACCGATCTTCACCAAAATCAATAGACCTTCAGTCCTCTACAATTCAGGGATGTATGCAAAATATATTTGCTTCTGTTTCAATTTGCGGCAGTTATTGTTCGTCATGAAAACATTTCTCTTGTTACAACATAACATGTTTCAGGTTAACTACCCCTTTCCCTTTACCGACTTCACCTAAATCAACAGGCCTTGAGTTCTCTACAATTTAGGAAGGTTTGCAAAAGGGTAGTTGATTCTGTTTGAATTTGCGGCTGTTATCGTTTGCCATAGAAAAAAATTACCCTTGTTTACAAAAAAACCGTTGCAGGTAAACTACCCCTTTCCCTTAAACGAGCTTCAACAACATCAACAGACCTTGAGTTCTGTATAATTCAAAAAGGTATGCAAAAGAGTATTTGATTCTGTTTGAATTTACGGGAGTTATCTTTCGTCAAAAAAAATTACCCTTCTTAAAACATAAAATGTTTCTGGTAAACTACCCCTTCCCCTTAACCGATCTTCAACAAAATCAACAGACCTTGAGTTCTCTTTAATTCAAAAAGGTATGCAAAAACGTAGTCGATTCTGTTTGAAATTGCGGCAGTTATCGTTCGTCATATATAAAATTAACCTTGTTAAAACATAAAATGTTGCAGGTAAACTACCCCTTTCCTTTAACCGATTTTCACCAACACCAATAGGTCTTGAGAACTCTACAATACAGGGTTGTATGAAAAATATTATTTGATGCTGTTTGAATTTGCGGCTGTTATCGTTTGCATTAGAAAAAAATTACCCCTAATAAAATAAACGTTGCAGGTAAACTACCGCTTCCCCTTAACCGATCTTCACCAAAAGAATTGGTCTTGAGTACTCTACAATTCAAGGATGTATGCAAAAAAAAATTTGATTCTGTTTGAATTTGCGGCTCTTATCGTTTGCCATAAGAAATACCCTTGTTAAAATATAAAAGTTGCAAGTAAACTACCCCTTCCCCTTAACCGATCTTCAACAAAATCAACAGACCTTGAGTCCTGTAATATCAAAAATGTATGCAAAAGAGTAGTTGATTCTGTTTGAATATACGTCAGTTATTTTTCGTCATAGAAAAAATTACCTTTGTTAAATCATAAAATGTTGCAGGTAAACTACCCCATTCCCTTAACCGATCTTCACTAAAATCATACGATCTTCAGAACTCTACAATTTATGAGTGTATGCAAAAAATTATTTGATTATGTTTGCATTTGCGGCTGTTATTGTTTGCCATAAAAAAAATCTACAGACATACACCCAGACACTTTTCGAAAAATGACTTTTTTTCATGTTTTGAGTGTAGTACAATTAGAATCTGCAATAATCTCGAACTAGATTTTTTTTGCAATCACCATACTTCCATTTCCTTAAGGAACATGGAAGTAAAATTACCCTTGATTAAAAAAAAACCTTTGACGGTAATCTACCCCTTTCCCTCAACCGATCTTCACCAAAAATAATAGGTCTTGAGTACTCTACAAATAAGGGCTGTATGCAAACATTTTTTGATTCTGTGTAAAACCATATTCGAAATGAAATATTTCCATAGAAACTACGTCTTTCTACTTATTGCTTCAGCATTAACCACAGTACTGTGGTCATTAACGTATACCACCTCACGTTTTCGCACTCGATTTTCACTGATGATGGCAGTCGATGCCACTGCCGAAAAGTCTGGTTTTGCAGAAAACATTGGACTACGGCTAAACAGCCCGGGAAGCAATTTTAACAAAAAACTACTTCTTTGTTGCCGATAACGTAGTACATATAAAAAATTCTCCCCTCCCCCTTCAACTATAATTTTCATTTATAAAAAATTACCCCCTCCCGTTCACCTAACCTCTTCATTTATAGATATTTCATCATCGTTTCTACAGTGGATTATTATGAGCTTCTTATCAAGATACTTTATTTATCAAAAATAAGTACTTTACTCTTGTTAAAACATAAAACGTTGCCGGTAAACTACCCCTTTCTCTAAACCGATCTTCACAAGAATCAATAGACCTTCAGTCCACTACAATGCAGGGATCCATGTAAAAAATATTTGCTTCTGTTTCAATTTGCGGCAGTTATCTTTCATCATGAAAACATTTCTCTTATTACAACATAACATGTTTCAGGTAAACTACCCCTTTCCCTTTACGGATCTTCACCAATATCAAAAGGCCTTGAATATCTACAATATAAGAAAGTTTACAAAAAATTATTTGATTTTCTTTGAATTTACGGCAGTTATCGTTCGTCATAGAAAAAATTACCCTTGTTAAAACATAAAAAGTTGCCGGTAAACTACCCCTTCCCCTTAACCGATCTTCACCAAAAACAGTAGGTCTTGAGTACTCTACAATTCAGGGCTGTATGCAAAAAATTATTTGATTCTGTTTAAATTTGCGGCTCTTATCGTTTACCATATGAAATACCCTTGTTAAAATATAAAACGTTGCAAGTAAACTACACCTTTCCCTTAACCGATCTTCAACAAAACCAACAGACTTTGAGTTCTGTATAATTCAAAAAGGTATGCAAAAGAGTAGTTGACTCTGTTTGAATTTGCGGCAGTTATCGTTTGCTATTAATAAAATATCGGTATGGAGGACCATACATGACTTCCATGTTCTAAGATTTATATTTAAAATCATATTCGAAATGAAATATTTCCATAGAAAATACTTCTTTCTACTTATTGCTTCAGCCTTAAACCACAGTACTGTGGTCACTAACGTGTACCACCTCACGTTTTCGTACTCGATTATCACTGAGATGGAAGTCGATGGCACTGCCGAAAATTCTGGTTTTGCAGAAAACATTGGACTACGGCTAAAGAGCCCGGGAAGGAATTTTAGCAAAGAACTACTTCTTTGTTGCCGATAACGTAGTAGACATAAAAAATTCTCCCCTCCCATTTCAACTATAATTTTCATTTATAGAAAATTATCCCCATCCCGTTCACCTAACCTCTTCATTTATAGATATTTCATCTTCGTTTCTACAGTGGATTATTATGAGCTTCTTATCAAGATACTTTATTTATCAAAAATAAGTACTTTACTCTTGTTAAAACATAAAACGTTGCCGGTAAGCTACCCCTTTCTCTAAACCGATTTCACCAAAATCAATAGACCTTCAGTCCTCTACAATTCAGGGATGTATGCAAAATATATTTGCTTCTGTTTCAATTTGCGGCAGTTATTGTTCGTCATGAAAACATTTCTCTTGTTACAACATAAAATGTTTCAGGTTAACTACCCCTTTCCCTTTACCGACTTCACCTAAATCAACAGGCCTTGAGTTCTCTACAATTTAGGAACGTTTGCAAAAGGGTAGTTGATTCTGTTTGAATTTGCGGCTGTTATCGTTTGCCATAGAAAAAAATTACCCTTGTTTACAAAAAAAACCGTTGCAGGTAAACTACCCCTTTCCCTTAAACGAGCTTCAACAACATCAACAGACCTTGAGTTCTGTATAATTCAAAAAGGTATGCAAAAGAGTATTTGATTCTGTTTGAATTTACGGGAGTTATCTTTCGTCAAAAAAAATTACCCCTCTTAAAACATAAAATGTTTCTGGTAAACTACCCCTTCCCCTTAACCGATCTTCAACAAAATCAACAGACCTTGAGTTCTCTTTAATTCAAAAAGGTATGCAAAAACGTAGTCGATTCTGTTTGAAATTGCGGCAGTTATCGTTCGTCATATATAAAATTAACCTTGTTAAAACATAAAATGTTGCAGGTAAACTACCCCTTTCCTTTAACCGATTTTCACCAACACCAATAGGTCTTGAGAACTCTACAATACAGGGCTGTATGAAAAATATTATTTGATGCTGTTTGAATTTGCGGCTGTTATCGTTTGCAATAGAAAAAAATTACCCCTAATAAAATAAACGTTGCAGGTAAACTACCGCTTCCCCTTAACCGATCTTCACCAAAAGAATTGGTCTTGAGTACTCTACAATTCAAGGATGTATGCAAAAAAAAATTTGATTCTGTTTGAATTTGCGGCTCTTATCGTTTGCCATAAGAAATACCCTTGTTAAAATATAAAAGTTGCAAGTAAACTACCCCTTCCCCTTAACCGATCTTCAACAAAATCAACAGACCTTGAGTCGTGTAATATCAAAAATGTATGCAAAAGAGTAGTTGATTCTGTTTGAATATACGTCAGTTATTTTTCGTCATAGAAAAAATTACCTTTGTTAAATCATAAAATGTTGCAGGTAAACTACCCCATTCCCTTAACCGATCTTCACTAAAATCATACGATCTTCAGAACTCTACAATTTATGAGTGTATGCAAAAAATTATTTGATTATGTTTGCATTTGCGGCTGTTATTGTTTGCCATAAAAAAAATCTACAGACATACACCCAGACACTTTTCGAAAAATGACTTTTTTTCATGTTTTGAGTGTAGTACAATTAGAATCTGCAATAATCTCGAACTAGATTTTTTTTGCAATCACCATACTTCCATTTCCTTAAGGAACATGGAAGTAAAATTACCCTTGATTAAAAAAAAACCTTTGACGGTAATCTACCCCTTTCCCTCAACCGATCTTCACCAAAAATAATAGGTCTTGAGTACTCTACAAATAAGGGCTGTATGCAAACATTTTTTGATTCTGTGTAAAACCATATTCGAAATGAAATATTTCCATAGAAACTACGTCTTTCTACTTATTGCTTCAGCATTAACCACAGTACTGTGGTCATTAACGTATACCACCTCACGTTTTCGCACTCGATTTTCACTGATGATGGCAGTCGATGCCACTGCCGAAAAGTCTGGTTTTGCAGAAAACATTCGACTACGGCTAAACAGCCCGGGAAGCAATTTTAACAAAAAACTACTTCTTTGTTGCCGATAACGTAGTACATATAAAAAATTCTCCCCTCCCCCTTCAACTATAATTTTCATTTATAAAAAATTACCCCCTCCCGTTCACCTAACCTCTTCATTTATAGATATTTCATCATCGTTTCTACAGTGGATTATTATGAGCTTCTTATCAAGATACTTTATTTATCAAAAATAAGTACTTTACTCTTGTTAAAACATAAAACGTTGCCGGTAAACTACCCCTTTCTCTAAACCGATCTTCACAAGAATCAATAGACCTTCAGTCCACTACAATGCAGGGATCCATGTAAAAAATATTTGCTTCTGTTTCAATTTGCGGCAGTTATCTTTCATCATGAAAACATTTCTCTTATTACAACATAACATGTTTCAGGTAAACTACCCCTTTCCCTTTACGGATCTTCACCAATATCAAAAGGCCTTGAATATCTACAATATAAGAAAGTTTACAAAAAATTATTTGATTTTCTTTGAATTTACGGCAGTTATCGTTCGTCATAGAAAAAATTACCCTTGTTAAAACATAAAAAGTTGCCGGTAAACTACCCCTTCCCCTTAACCGATCTTCACCAAAAACAGTAGGTCTTGAGTACTCTACAATTCAGGGCTGTATGCAAAAAATTATTTGATTCTGTTTAAATTTGCGGCTCTTATCGTTTACCATATGAAATACCCTTGTTAAAATATAAAACGTTGCAAGTAAACTACACCTTTCCCTTAACCGATCTTCAACAAAACCAACAGACTTTGAGTTCTGTATAATTCAAAAAGGTATGCAAAAGAGTAGTTGACTCTGTTTGAATTTGCGGCAGTTATCGTTTGCTATTAATAAAATATCGGTATGGAGGACCATACATGACTTCCATGTTCTAAGATTTATATTTAAAATCATATTCGAAATGAAATATTTCCATAGAAAATACTTCTTTCTACTTATTGCTTCAGCCTTAAACCACAGTACTGTGGTCACTAACGTGTACCACCTCACGTTTTCGTACTCGATTATCACTGAGATGGAAGTCGATGGCACTGCCGAAAATTCTGGTTTTGCAGAAAACATTGGACTACGGCTAAAGAGCCCGGGAAGGAATTTTAGCAAAGAACTACTTCTTTGTTGCCGATAACGTAGTAGACATAAAAAATTCTCCCCTCCCATTTCAACTATAATTTTCATTTATAGAAAATTATCCCCATCCCGTTCACCTAACCTCTTCATTTATAGATATTTCATCTTCGTTTCTACAGTGGATTATTATGAGCTTCTTATCAAGATACTTTATTTATCAAAAATAAGTACTTTACTCTTGTTAAAACATAAAACGTTGCCGGTAAGCTACCCCTTTCTCTAAACCGATTTCACCAAAATCAATAGACCTTCAGTCCTCTACAATTCAGGGATGTATGCAAAATATATTTGCTTCTGTTTCAATTTGCGGCAGTTATTGTTCGTCATGAAAACATTTCTCTTGTTACAACATAAAATGTTTCAGGTTAACTACCCCTTTCCCTTTACCGACTTCACCTAAATCAACAGGCCTTGAGTTCTCTACAATTTAGGAACGTTTGCAAAAGGGTAGTTGATTCTGTTTGAATTTGCGGCTGTTATCGTTTGCCATAGAAAAAAATTACCCTTGTTTACAAAAAAAACCGTTGCAGGTAAACTACCCCTTTCCCTTAAACGAGCTTCAACAACATCAACAGACCTTGAGTTCTGTATAATTCAAAAAGGTATGCAAAAGAGTATTTGATTCTGTTTGAATTTACGGGAGTTATCTTTCGTCAAAAAAAATTACCCCTCTTAAAACATAAAATGTTTCTGGTAAACTACCCCTTCCCCTTAACCGATCTTCAACAAAATCAACAGACCTTGAGTTCTCTTTAATTCAAAAAGGTATGCAAAAACGTAGTCGATTCTGTTTGAAATTGCGGCAGTTATCGTTCGTCATATATAAAATTAACCTTGTTAAAACATAAAATGTTGCAGGTAAACTACCCCTTTCCTTTAACCGATTTTCACCAACACCAATAGGTCTTGAGAACTCTACAATACAGGGCTGTATGAAAAATATTATTTGATGCTGTTTGAATTTGCGGCTGTTATCGTTTGCATTAGAAAAAAATTACCCCTAATAAAATAAACGTTGCAGGTAAACTACCGCTTCCCCTTAACCGATCTTCACCAAAAGAATTGGTCTTGAGTACTCTACAATTCAAGGATGTATGCAAAAAAAAATTTGATTCTGTTTGAATTTGCGGCTCTTATCGTTTGCCATAAGAAATACCCTTGTTAAAATATAAAAGTTGCAAGTAAACTACCCCTTCCCCTTAACCGATCTTCAACAAAATCAACAGACCTTGAGTCCTGTAATATCAAAAATGTATGCAAAAGAGTAGTTGATTCTGTTTGAATATACGTCAGTTATTTTTCGTCATAGAAAAAATTACCTTTGTTAAATCATAAAATGTTGCAGGTAAACTACCCCATTCCCTTAACCGATCTTCACTAAAATCATACGATCTTCAGAACTCTACAATTTATGAGTGTATGCAAAAAATTATTTGATTATGTTTGCATTTGCGGCTGTTATCGTTTGCCATAAAAAAAATCTACAGACATACACCCAGACACTTTTCGAAAAATGACTTTTTTTCATGTTTTGAGTGTAGTACAATTAGAATCTGCAATAATCTCGAACTAGATTTTTTTTGCAATCACCATACTTCCATTTCCTTAAGGAACATGGAAGTAAAATTACCCTTGATTAAAAAAAAACCTTTGACGGTAATCTACCCCTTTCCCTCAACCGATCTTCACCAAAAATAATAGGTCTTGAGTACTCTACAAATAAGGGCTGTATGCAAACATTTTTTGATTCTGTGTAAAACCATATTCGAAATGAAATATTTCCATAGAAACTACGTCTTTCTACTTATTGCTTCAGCATTAACCACAGTACTGTGGTCATTAACGTATACCACCTCACGTTTTCGCACTCGATTTTCACTGATGATGGCAGTCGATGCCACTGCCGAAAAGTCTGGTTTTGCAGAAAACATTGGACTACGGCTAAACAGCCCGGGAAGCAATTTTAACAAAAAACTACTTCTTTGTTGCCGATAACGTAGTACATATAAAAAATTCTCCCCTCCCAATTCAACTATAATTTTCATTTATAAAAAATTACCCCCTCCCGTTCACCTAACCTCTTCATTTATAGATATTTCATCATCGTTTCTACAGTGGATTATTATGAGCTTCTTATCAAGATACTTTATTTATCAAAAATAAGTACTTTACTCTTGTTAAAACATAAAACGTTGCCGGTAAACTACCCCTTTCTCTAAACCGATCTTCACAAGAATCAATAGACCTTCAGTCCACTACAATGCAGGGATCCATGTAAAAAATATTTGCTTCTGTTTCAATTTGCGGCAGTTATCTTTCATCATGAAAACATTTCTCTTATTACAACATAACATGTTTCAGGTAAACTACCCCTTTCCCTTTACGGATCTTCACCAATATCAAAAGGCCTTGAATATCTACAATATAAGAAAGTTTACAAAAAATTATTTGATTTTCTTTGAATTTACGGCAGTTATCGTTCGTCATAGAAAAAATTACCCTTTTTAAAACATAAAAAGTTGCCGGTAAACTACCCCTTCCCCTTAACCGATCTTCACCAAAAACAGTAGGTCTTGAGTACTCGACAATTCAGGGCTGTATGCAAAAAATTATTTGATTCTGTTTAAATTTGCGGCTCTTATCGTTTACCATATGAAATACCCTTGTTAAAATATAAAACGTTGCAAGTAAACTACACCTTTCCCTTAACCGATCTTCAACAAAACCAACAGACTTTGAGTTCTGTATAATTCAAAAAGGTATGCAAAAGAGTAGTTGACTCTGTTTGAATTTGCGGCAGTTATCGTTTGCTATTAATAAAATATCGGTATGGAGGACCATACATGACTTCCATGTTCTAAGATTTATATTTAAAATCATATTCGAAATGAAATATTTCCATAGAAAATACTTCTTTCTACTTATTGCTTCAGCCTTAAACCACAGTACTGTGGTCACTAACGTGTACCACCTCACGTTTTCGTACTCGATTATCACTGAGATGGAAGTCGATGGCACTGCCGAAAATTCTGGTTTTGCAGAAAACATTGGACTACGGCTAAACAGCCCGGGAAGGAATTTTAGCAAAGAACTACTTCTTTGTTGCCGATAACGTAGTAGACATAAAAAATTCTCCCCTCCCATTTCAACTATAATTTTCATTTATAGAAAATTATCCCCATCCCGTTCACCTAACCTCTTCATTTATAGATATTTCATCTTCGTTTCTACAGTGGATTATTATGAGCTTCTTATCAAGATACTTTATTTATCAAAAATAAGTACTTTACTCTTGTTAAAACATAAAACGTTGCCGGTAAGCTACCCCTTTCTCTAAACCGATTTCACCAAAATCAATAGACCTTCAGTCCTCTACAATTCAGGGATGTATGCAAAATATATTTGCTTCTGTTTCAATTTGCGGCAGTTATTGTTCGTCATGAAAACATTTCTCTTGTTACAACATAAAATGTTTCAGGTTAACTACCCCTTTCCCTTTACCGACTTCACCTAAATCAACAGGCCTTGAGTTCTCTACAATTTAGGAACGTTTGCAAAAGGGTAGTTGATTCTGTTTGAATTTGCGGCTGTTATCGTTTGCCATAGAAAAAAATTACCCTTGTTTACAAAAAAAACCGTTGCAGGTAAACTACCCCTTTCCCTTAAACGAGCTTCAACAACATCAACAGACCTTGAGTTCTGTATAATTCAAAAAGGTATGCAAAAGAGTATTTGATTCTGTTTGAATTTACGGGAGTTATCTTTCGTCAAAAAAAATTACCCCTCTTAAAACATAAAATGTTTCTGGTAAACTACCCCTTCCCCTTAACCGATCTTCAACAAAATCAACAGACCTTGAGTTCTCTTTAATTCAAAAAGGTATGCAAAAACGTAGTCGATTCTGTTTGAAATTGCGGCAGTTATCGTTCGTCATATATAAAATTAACCTTGTTAAAACATAAAATGTTGCAGGTAAACTACCCCTTTCCTTTAACCGATTTTCACCAACACCAATAGGTCTTGAGAACTCTACAATACAGGGCTGTATGAAAAATATTATTTGATGCTGTTTGAATTTGCGGCTGTTATCGTTTGCATTAGAAAAAAATTACCCCTAATAAAATAAACGTTGCAGGTAAACTACCGCTTCCCCTTAACCGATCTTCACCAAAAGAATTGGTCTTGAGTACTCTACAATTCAAGGATGTATGCAAAAAAAAATTTGATTCTGTTTGAATTTGCGGCTCTTATCGTTTGCCATAAGAAATACCCTTGTTAAAATATAAAAGTTGCAAGTAAACTACCCCTTCCCCTTAACCGATCTTCAACAAAATCAACAGACCTTGAGTCCTGTAATATCAAAAATGTATGCAAAAGAGTAGTTGATTCTGTTTGAATATACGTCAGTTATTTTTCGTCATAGAAAAAATTACCTTTGTTAAATCATAAAATGTTGCAGGTAAACTACCCCATTCCCTTAACCGATCTTCACTAAAATCATACGATCTTCAGAACTCTACAATTTATGAGTGTATGCAAAAAATTATTTGATTATGTTTGCATTTGCGGCTGTTATCGTTTGCCATAAAAAAAATCTACAGACATACACCCAGACACTTTTCGAAAAATGACTTTTTTTCATGTTTTGAGTGTAGTACAATTAGAATCTGCAATAATCTCGAACTAGATTTTTTTTGCAATCACCATACTTCCATTTCCTTAAGGAACATGGAAGTAAAATTACCCTTGATTAAAAAAAAACCTTTGACGGTAATCTACCCCTTTCCCTCAACCGATCTTCACCAAAAATAATAGGTCTTGAGTACTCTACAAATAAGGGCTGTATGCAAACATTTTTTGATTCTGTGTAAAACCATATTCGAAATGAAATATTTCCATAGAAACTACGTCTTTCTACTTATTGCTTCAGCATTAACCACAGTACTGTGGTCATTAACGTATACCACCTCACGTTTTCGCACTCGATTTTCACTGATGATGGCAGTCGATGCCACTGCCGAAAAGTCTGGTTTTGCAGAAAACATTGGACTACGGCTAAACAGCCCGGGAAGCAATTTTAACAAAAAACTACTTCTTTGTTGCCGATAACGTAGTACATATAAAAAATTCTCCCCTCCCAATTCAACTATAATTTTCATTTATAAAAAATTACCCCCTCCCGTTCACCTAACCTCTTCATTTATAGATATTTCATCATCGTTTCTACAGTGGATTATTATGAGCTTCTTATCAAGATACTTTATTTATCAAAAATAAGTACTTTACTCTTGTTAAAACATAAAACGTTGCCGGTAAACTACCCCTTTCTCTAAACCGATCTTCACAAGAATCAATAGACCTTCAGTCCACTACAATGCAGGGATCCATGTAAAAAATATTTGCTTCTGTTTCAATTTGCGGCAGTTATCTTTCATCATGAAAACATTTCTCTTATTACAACATAACATGTTTCAGGTAAACTACCCCTTTCCCTTTACGGATCTTCACCAATATCAAAAGGCCTTGAATATCTACAATATAAGAAAGTTTACAAAAAATTATTTGATTTTCTTTGAATTTACGGCAGTTATCGTTCGTCATAGAAAAAATTACCCTTTTTAAAACATAAAAAGTTGCCGGTAAACTACCCCTTCCCCTTAACCGATCTTCACCAAAAACAGTAGGTCTTGAGTACTCGACAATTCAGGGCTGTATGCAAAAAATTATTTGATTCTGTTTAAATTTGCGGCTCTTATCGTTTACCATATGAAATACCCTTGTTAAAATATAAAACGTTGCAAGTAAACTACACCTTTCCCTTAACCGATCTTCAACAAAACCAACAGACTTTGAGTTCTGTATAATTCAAAAAGGTATGCAAAAGAGTAGTTGACTCTGTTTGAATTTGCGGCAGTTATCGTTTGCTATTAATAAAATATCGGTATGGAGGACCATACATGACTTCCATGTTCTAAGATTTATATTTAAAATCATATTCGAAATGAAATATTTCCATAGAAAATACTTCTTTCTACTTATTGCTTCAGCCTTAAACCACAGTACTGTGGTCACTAACGTGTACCACCTCACG
This sequence comes from Magicicada septendecula, assembly GCA_034769895.1. NCBI lineage: Eukaryota > Metazoa > Arthropoda > Insecta > Hemiptera > Cicadidae > Magicicada > Magicicada septendecula. The sequence goes on from CM068367.1 coordinate 759,899,188, forward strand.
TTTTCGTACTCGATTATCACTGAGATGGAAGTCGATGGCACTGCCGAAAATTCTGGTTTTGCAGAAAACATTGGACTACGGCTAAACAGCCCGGGAAGGAATTTTAGCAAAGAACTACTTCTTTGTTGCCGATAACGTAGTAGACATAAAAAATTCTCCCCTCCCATTTCAACTATAATTTTCATTTATAGAAAATTATCCCCATCCCGTTCACCTAACCTCTTCATTTATAGATATTTCATCTTCGTTTCTACAGTGGATTATTATGAGCTTCTTATCAAGATACTTTATTTATCAAAAATAAGTACTTTACTCTTGTTAAAACATAAAACGTTGCCGGTAAGCTACCCCTTTCTCTAAACCGATTTCACCAAAATCAATAGACCTTCAGTCCTCTACAATTCAGGGATGTATGCAAAATATATTTGCTTCTGTTTCAATTTGCGGCAGTTATTGTTCGTCATGAAAACATTTCTCTTGTTACAACATAAAATGTTTCAGGTTAACTACCCCTTTCCCTTTACCGACTTCACCTAAATCAACAGGCCTTGAGTTCTCTACAATTTAGGAACGTTTGCAAAAGGGTAGTTGATTCTGTTTGAATTTGCGGCTGTTATCGTTTGCCATAGAAAAAAATTACCCTTGTTTACAAAAAAACCGTTGCAGGTAAACTACCCCTTTCCCTTAAACGAGCTTCAACAACATCAACAGACCTTGAGTTCTGTATAATTCAAAAAGGTATGCAAAAGAGTATTTGATTCTGTTTGAATTTACGGGAGTTATCTTTCGTCAAAAAAAATTACCCCTCTTAAAACATAAAATGTTTCTGGTAAACTACCCCTTCCCCTTAACCGATCTTCAACAAAATCAACAGACCTTGAGTTCTCTTTAATTCAAAAAGTTATGCAAAAACGTAGTCGATTCTGTTTGAAATTGCGGCAGTTATCGTTCGTCATATATAAAATTAACCTTGTTAAAACATAAAATGTTGCAGGTAAACTACCCCTTTCCTTTAACCGATTTTCACCAACACCAATAGGTCTTGAGAACTCTACAATACAGGGCTGTATGAAAAATATTATTTGATGCTGTTTGAATTTGCGGCTGTTATCGTTTGCATTAGAAAAAAATTACCCCTAATAAAATAAACGTTGCAGGTAAACTACCGCTTCCCCTTAACCGATCTTCACCAAAAGAATTGGTCTTGAGTACTCTACAATTCAAGGATGTATGCAAAAAAAAATTTGATTCTGTTTGAATTTGCGGCTCTTATCGTTTGCCATAAGAAATACCCTTGTTAAAATATAAAAGTTGCAAGTAAACTACCCCTTCCCCTTAACCGATCTTCAACAAAATCAACAGACCTTGAGTCCTGTAATATCAAAAATGTATGCAAAAGAGTAGTTGATTCTGTTTGAATATACGTCAGTTATTTTTCGTCATAGAAAAAATTACCTTTGTTAAATCATAAAATGTTGCAGGTAAACTACCCCATTCCCTTAACCGATCTTCACTAAAATCATACGATCTTCAGAACTCTACAATTTATGAGTGTATGCAAAAAATTATTTGATTATGTTTGCATTTGCGGCTGTTATCGTTTGCCATAAAAAAAATCTACAGACATACACCCAGACACTTTTCGAAAAATGACTTTTTTTCATGTTTTGAGTGTAGTACAATTAGAATCTGCAATAATCTAGAACTAGATTTTTTTTGCAATCACCATACTTCCATTTCCTTAAGGAACATGGAAGTAAAATTACCCTTGATTAAAAAAAAACCTTTGACGGTAATCTACCCCTTTCTCTCAACCGATCTTCACCAAAAATAATAGGTCTTGAGTACTCTACAAATAAGGGCTGTATGCAAACATTTTTTGATTCTGTGTAAAACCATATTCGAAATGAAATATTTCCATAGAAACTACGTCTTTCTACTTATTGCTTCAGCATTAACCACAGTACTGTGGTCATTAACGTATACCACCTCACGTTTTCGCACTCGATTTTCACTGATGATGGCAGTCGATGCCACTGCCGAAAAGTCTGGTTTTGCAGAAAACATTGGACTACGGCTAAACAGCCCGGGAAGCAATTTTAACAAAAAACTACTTCTTTGTTGCCGATAACGTAGTACATATAAAAAATTCTCCCCTCCCCCTTCAACTATAATTTTCATTTATAAAAAATTACCCCCTCCCGTTCACCTAACCTCTTCATTTATAGATATTTCATCATCGTTTCTACAGTGGATTATTATGAGCTTCTTATCAAGATACTTTATTTATCAAAAATAAGTACTTTACTCTTGTTAAAACATAAAACGTTGCCGGTAAACTACCCCTTTCTCTAAACCGATCTTCACAAGAATCAATAGACCTTCAGTCCACTACAATGCAGGGATCCATGTAAAAAATATTTGCTTCTGTTTCAATTTGCGGCAGTTATCTTTCATCATGAAAACATTTCTCTTATTACAACATAACATGTTTCAGGTAAACTACCCCTTTCCCTTTACGGATCTTCACCAAAATCAAAAGGCCTTGAATATCTACAATATAAGAAAGTTTACAAAAAATTATTTGATTTTCTTTGAATTTACGGCAGTTATCGTTCGTCATAGAAAAAATTACCGTTGTTAAAACATAAAAAGTTGCCGGTAAACTACCCCTTCCCCTTAACCGATCTTCACCAAAAACAGTAGGTCTTGAGTACTCTACAATTCAGGGCTGTATGCAAAAAATTATTTGATTCTGTTTAAATTTGCGGCTCTTATCGTTTACCATATGAAATACCCTTGTTAAAATATAAAACGTTGCAAGTAAACTACACCTTTCCCTTAACCGATCTTCAACAAAACCAACAGACTTTGAGTTCTGTATAATTCAAAAAGGTATGCAAAAGAGTAGTTGACTCTGTTTGAATTTGCGGCAGTTATCGTTTGCTATTAATAAAATATCGGTATGGAGGACCATACATGACTTCCATGTTCTAAGATTTATATTTAAAATCATATTCGAAATGAAATATTTCCATAGAAAATACTTCTTTCTACTTATTGCTTCAGCCTTAAACCACAGTACTGTGGTCACTAACGTGTACCACCTCACGTTTTCGTCTCGATTATCACTGAGATGGAAGTCGATGGCACTGCCGAAAATTCTGGTTTTGCAGAAAACATTGGACTACGGCTAAACAGCCCGGGAAGGAATTTTAACAAAGAACTACTTCTTTGTTGCCGATAACGTAGTAGACATAAAAAATTCTCCCCTCCCATTTCAACTATAATTTTCATTTATAGAAAATTATCCCCATCCCGTTCACCTAACCTCTTCATTTATAGATATTTCATCTTCGTTTCTACAGTGGATTATTATGAGCTTCTTATCAAGATACTTTATTTATCAAAAATAAGTACTTTACTCTTGTTAAAACATAAAACGTTGCCGGTAAACTACCCCTTTCTCTAAACCGATTTCACCAAAATCAATAGACCTTCAGTCCTCTACAATTCAGGGATGTATGCAAAATATATTTGCTTCTGTTTCAATTTGCGGCAGTTATTGTTCGTCATGAAAACATTTCTCTTGTTACAACATAACATGTTTCAGGTTAACTACCCCTTTCCCTTTACCGACTTCACCTAAATCAACAGGCCTTGAGTTCTCTACAATTTAGGAAGGTTTGCAAAAGGGTAGTTGATTCTGTTTGAATTTGCGGCTGTTATCGTTTGCCATAGAAAAAAATTACCCTTGTTTACAAAAAAACCGTTGCAGGTAAACTACCCCTTTCCCTTAAACGAGCTTCAACAACATCAACAGACCTTGAGTTCTGTATAATTCAAAAAGGTATGCAAAAGAGTATTTGATTCTGTTTGAATTTACGGGAGTTATCTTTCGTCAAAAAAAATTACCCCTCTTAAAACATAAAATGTTTCTGGTAAACTACCCCTTCCCCTTAACCGATCTTCAACAAAATCAACAGACCTTGAGTTCTCTTTAATTCAAAAAGGTATGCAAAAACGTAGTCGATTCTGTTTGAAATTGCGGCAGTTATCGTTCGTCATATATAAAATTAACCTTGTTAAAACATAAAATGTTGCAGGTAAACTACCCCTTTCCTTTAACCGATTTTCACCAACACCAATAGGTCTTGAGAACTCTACAATACAGGGCTGTATGAAAAATATTATTTGATGCTGTTTGAATTTGCGGCTGTTATCGTTTGCATTAGAAAAAAATTACCCCTAATAAAATAAACGTTGCAGGTAAACTACCGCTTCCCCTTAACCGATCTTCACCAAAAGAATTGGTCTTGAGTACTCTACAATTCAAGGATGTATGCAAAAAAAAATTTGATTCTGTTTGAATTTGCGGCTCTTATCGTTTGCCATAAGAAATACCCTTGTTAAAATATAAAAGTTGCAAGTAAACTACCCCTTCCCCTTAACCGATCTTCAACAAAATCAACAGACCTTGAGTCCTGTAATATCAAAAATGTATGCAAAGAGTAGTTGATTCTGTTTGAATATACGTCAGTTATTTTTCGTCATAGAAAAAATTACCTTTGTTAAATCATAAAATGTTGCAGGTAAACTACCCCATTCCCTTAACCGATCTTCACTAAAATCATACGATCTTCAGAACTCTACAATTTATGAGTGTATGCAAAAAATTATTTGATTATGTTTGCATTTGCGGCTGTTATCGTTTGCCATAAAAAAAATCTACAGACATACACCCAGACACTTTTCGAAAAATGACTTTTTTTCATGTTTTGAGTGTAGTACAATTAGAATCTGCAATAATCTCGAACTAGATTTTTTTTGCAATCACCATACTTCCATTTCCTTAAGGAACATGGAAGTAAAATTACCCTTGATTAAAAAAAAAACCTTTGACGGTAATCTACCCCTTTCCCTCAACCGATCTTCACCAAAAATAATAGGTCTTGAGTACTCTACAAATAAGGGCTGTATGCAAACATTTTTTGATTCTGTGTAAAACCATATTCGAAATGAAATATTTCCATAGAAACTACGTCTTTCTACTTATTGCTTCAGCATTAACCACAGTACTGTGGTCATTAACGTATACCACCTCACGTTTTCGCACTCGATTTTCACTGATGATGGCAGTCGATGCCACTGCCGAAAAGTCTGGTTTTGCAGAAAACATTGGACTACGGCTAAACAGCCCGGGAAGCAATTTTAACAAAAAACTACTTCTTTGTTGCCGATAACGTAGTACATATAAAAAATTCTCCCCTCCCAATTCAACTATAATTTTCATTTATAAAAAATTACCCCCTCCCGTTCACCTAACCTCTTCATTTATAGATATTTCATCATCGTTTCTACAGTGGATTATTATGAGCTTCTTATCAAGATACTTTATTTATCAAAAATAAGTACTTTACTCTTGTTAAAACATAAAACGTTGCCGGTAAACTACCCCTTTCTCTAAACCGATCTTCACAAGAATCAATAGACCTTCAGTCCACTACAATGCAGGGATCCATGTAAAAAATATTTGCTTCTGTTTCAATTTGCGGCAGTTATCTTTCATCATGAAAACATTTCTCTTATTACAACATAACATGTTTCAGGTAAACTACCCCTTTCCCTTTACGGATCTTCACCAATATCAAAAGGCCTTGAATATCTACAATATAAGAAAGTTTACAAAAAATTATTTGATTTTCTTTGAATTTACGGCAGTTATCGTTCGTCATAGAAAAAATTACCCTTGTTAAAACATAAAAAGTTGCCGGTAAACTACCCCTTCCCCTTAACCGATCTTCACCAAAAACAGTAGGTCTTGAGTACTCGACAATTCAGGGCTGTATGCAAAAAATTATTTGATTCTGTTTAAATTTGCGGCTCTTATCGTTTACCATATGAAATACCCTTGTTAAAATATAAAACGTTGCAAGTAAACTACACCTTTCCCTTAACCGATCTTCAACAAAACCAACAGACTTTGAGTTCTGTATAATTCAAAAAGGTATGCAAAAGAGTAGTTGACTCTGTTTGAATTTGCGGCAGTTATCGTTTGCTATTAATAAAATATCGGTATGGAGGACCATACATGACTTCCATGTTCTAAGATTTATATTTAAAATCATATTCGAAATGAAATATTTCCATAGAAAATACTTCTTTCTACTTATTGCTTCAGCCTTAAACCACAGTACTGTGGTCACTAACGTGTACCACCTCACGTTTTCGTACTCGATTATCACTGAGATGGAAGTCGATGGCACTGCCGAAAATTCTGGTTTTGCAGAAAACATTGGACTACGGCTAAACAGCCCGGGAAGGAATTTTAGCAAAGAACTACTTCTTTGTTGCCGATAACGTAGTAGACATAAAAAATTCTCCCCTCCCATTTCAACTATAATTTTCATTTATAGAAAATTATCCCCATCCCGTTCACCTAACCTCTTCATTTATAGATATTTCATCTTCGTTTCTACAGTGGATTATTATGAGCTTCTTAGCAAGATACTTTATTTATCAAAAATAAGTACTTTACTCTTGTTAAAACATAAAACGTTGCCGGTAAACTACCCCTTTCTCTAAACCGATTTCACCAAAATCAATAGACCTTCAGCCTCTACAATTCAGGGATGTATGCAAAATATATTTGCTTCTGTTTCAATTTGCGGCAGTTATTGTTCGTCATGAAAACATTTCTCTTGTTACAACATAACATGTTTCAGGTTAACTACCCCTTTCCCTTTACCGACTTCACCTAAATCAACAGGCCTTGAGTTCTCTACAATTTAGGAAGGTTTGCAAAAGGGTAGTTGATTCTGTTTGAATTTGCGGCTGTTATCGTTTGCCATAGAAAAAAATTACCCTTGTTTACAAAAAAACCGTTGCAGGTAAACTACCCCTTTCCCTTAAACGAGCTTCAACAACATCAACAGACCTTGAGTTCTGTATAATTCAAAAAGGTATGCAAAAGAGTATTTGATTCTGTTTGAATTTACGGGAGTTATCTTTCGTCAAAAAAAATTACCCCTCTTAAAACATAAAATGTTTCTGGTAAACTACCCCTTCCCCTTAACCGATCTTCAACAAAATCAACAGACCTTGAGTTCTCTTTAATTCAAAAAGGTATGCAAAAACGTAGTCGATTCTGTTTGAAATTGCGGCAGTTATCGTTCGTCATATATAAAATTAACCTTGTTAAAACATAAAATGTTGCAGGTAAACTACCCCTTTCCTTTAACCGATTTTCACCAACACCAATAGGTCTTGAGAACTCTACAATACAGGGCTGTATGAAAAATATTATTTGATGCTGTTTGAATTTGCGGCTGTTATCGTTTGCATTAGAAAAAAATTACCCCTAATAAAATAAACGTTGCAGGTAAACTACCGCTTCCCCTTAACCGATCTTCACCAAAAGAATTGGTCTTGAGTACTCTACAATTCAAGGATGTATGCAAAAAAAAATTTGATTCTGTTTGAATTTGCGGCTCTTATCGTTTGCCATAAGAAATACCCTTGTTAAAATATAAAAGTTGCAAGTAAACTACCCCTTCCCCTTAACCGATCTTCAACAAAATCAACAGACCTTGAGTCCTGTAATATCAAAAATGTATGCAAAAGAGTAGTTGATTCTGTTTGAATATACGTCAGTTATTTTTCGTCATAGAAAAAATTACCTTTGTTAAATCATAAAATGTTGCAGGTAAACTACCCCATTCCCTTAACCGATCTTCACTAAAATCTTAAGATCTTCAGAACTCTACAATTTATGAGTGTATGCAAAAAATTATTTGATTATGTTTGCATTTGCGGCTGTTATCGTTTGCCATAAAAAAAATCTACAGACATACATCCAGACACACACACAGACACTTTTCGAAAAATGACTTTTTTTCATGTTTTGAGTGTAGTACAATTAGAATCTGCAATAATCTCGAACTAGATTTTTTTTGCAATCACCATACTTCCATTTCCTTAAGGAACATGGAAGTAAAATTACCCTTGTTTACAAAAAACCCGTTGCAGGTAAACTACCCCTTTCCCTTAACCGATCTTCACCAAAAACAGTAGGTCTTGAGTACTCTACAAATAAGGGCTGTATGCAAACATTTTTTGATTCTGTGTAAACCAATAATTGAAATGAAATATTTCCATAGAAACTACGTCTTTCTACTTATTGCTTCAGCATTAACCACAGTACTGTGGTCACTAACGTATACCACCTCACGTTTTCGCACTCGATTTTCACTGATGATGGCAGTCGATGCCACTGCCGAAAAGTCTGGTTTTGCAGAAAACATTGGACTACGGCTAAACAGCCCGGGAAGCAATTTCAACAAAAAAACTACTTCTTTGTTGCCGATAAAGTAGTACACATAAAAAATTCTCCCCTCCACCTTCAACTATAATTTTCATTTATAAATAATTACCCCCACCCCGTTCACCTAACCTCTTCATTTATAGATATTTCATCTTCGTCTCTACAGTGGATTATTATGAGCTTCTTATCAAGATACTTTATTTATCAAAATTAAGTACTTTACTCTTGTTAAAACATAAAACGTTGCAGGTAAACTACCCCTTTCTCTAAACCGATCTTCACCAAAATCAATAGACCTTCAGTCCTCTTCAATTCGGGGATGCATGTAAAAATATTTGCTTCTGTTTCAATTTGCGGCAGATATCGTTCTTCATGAAAACATTTCTCTTGTTACAACATAACATGTTTCAGGTTAACTACCCCTTTCCTTTTACCGACTTCACCTAAATCAACAGGCCTTGAGTTCTCTACAATTTAGGAACGTTTGCAAAAGGGTAGTTGATTCTGTTTGAATTTGCGGCTGTTATTGTTTGCCAAAAAAAAAATTACCCTTGTTTACAAAAAAACCGTTGCCGGTAAACTACCCATTTCCCTTAACCGATCTTCAACAAAAACAATAGGTCTTGAGTACTCTACAATACAGGACTGTATGCAAAAAATTATTTGATTCTGTTTGAATTTGCGGCTGTTATCATTTTCCATAAGAAATACCCTTTTAAAACATAAAACGTTGCCGGTAAACTACCCCTTCCCCTTAACCGATCTTCACCAAAAAAATAGGTCTTGAGTACTCTACAATTCAGGGCTGTATGCAAAAAATTATTTGATTCTGTTTGCATTTGCGGCTCTTATCGTTTACCATATGAAATACCCTTGTTAAAATATAAAACGTTGCAAGTAAACTATCCCTTTCGCTTAACTGATCTTCAACAAAATCAACAGACCTTGAGTCCTGTAATATCAAAAATGTATGCTAAAGAGTAGTTGATTCTGTTTGAATTTACGTCAGTTATCTTTCGTCATAGAAAAAATTACCTTTGTTAAATCATAAAATGTTGCAGGTAAACTACCCCATTCCCTTAACCGATCTTCACTAAAATCATACGATCTTCAGAACTCTACAATTTATGAGTGTATGTAAAAAATTATTTGATTATGTTTGCATTTGCGGCTGTTATCGTTTGCCATAAAAAAAAATCTACGGACATACACCCAGACACACACACAGACACTTTTCGAAAAATGATTTTTTTTCATGTTTTGAGTGTAGTACAATTAGAATCTGCAATAATCTCGAACTAGATTTTTTTTGCAATCACCATACTTCCATTTCCTTAAGGAACATGGAAGTAAACTTACCCTTGATTTAAAAAAATCTTTGACGGTAATCTACCCCTTTCCCTCAACCGATCTTCACCAAAAACAATAGGTCTTGAGTACTCTACAAATAAGGGCTGTATGCAAACATTTTTTGATTCTGTGTAAAACCATATTCGAAATGAAATATTTCCATAGAAACTACGTCTTTCTACTTATTGCTTCAGCATTAACCACAGTACTGTGGTCACTAACGTATACCACCTCACGTTTTCGCACTCGATTTTCACTGATGATGGCAGTCGATGCCACTGCCGAAAAGTCTGGTTTTGCAGAAAAAATTGGACTACGGCTAAACAGCCCGGGAAGCAATTTTAACAAAAAACTACTTCTTTGTTGCCGATAACGTAGTACATATAAAAAATTCTCCCCTCCCCCTTCAACTTATATTTTCATTTATAACAAATTACCCCCACCCCGTTCACCTAACCTCTTCATTTATAGATATTTCATCTTTGTTTCTACAGTGGATTATTTTGAGCTTCTTATCAAGATACTTTATTTATCAAAAATAAGTACTTTACTCTTGTTAAAACATAAAACGTTGCCGGTAAACTACCCCTTTCTCTAAACCGATCTTCACAAGAATCAATAGACCATCAGTCCTCTACAATGCAGGGATCCATGTAAAAAATATTTGCTTCTGTTTCAATTTGCGGCAGATATCGTTCGTCATGAAAACATTTCTCTTGTTACAACATAACATGTTTCAGGTTAACTACCCCTTTCCTTTTACCGACTTCACCTAAATCAACAGGCCTTGAGATCTCTACAATTTAGGAACGTTTGCAAAAGGGTAGTTGATTCTGTTTGAATTTGCGGCTGTTATTGTTTGCCAAAAAAAAAATTACCCTTGTTTACAAAAAAACAAGTTTGCCGGTAAACTACCCCTTTACCTTACACGATCTTCACCAAAAACAATAAGTCTTGAGTACTCTACAAATCAGGACTGTATGCAAAAAATTATTTGATTCTGTTTGAATTTGCGGCTGTTATCGTTTGCCATAAGAAATACCCTTTTAAAACATAAAACGTTGCCGGTAAACTACCCCTTCCCCTTAACCGATCTTCACCAAAAACAGTAGGTCTTGAGTACTCTACAATTCAGGGCTGTATGCAAAAAATTATTTGATTCTGTTTAAATTTGCGGCTCTTATCGTTTACCATATAAAATAGCCTTGTTAAAATATAAAACGTTGCTAGTAAACTATCCCTTTCGCTTAACCGATCTTCAACAAAATCAACAGACCTTGAGTTCTGTATAATTCAAAAAGGTATGCAAAAGAGTAGTTGATTCTGTTTGAATTTGCGGCTGTTATCGTTTGCTATTAATAAAATATCGGTATGGAGGACCATACATGACTTCCATGTTCTAAGATTTATATTTAAAATCATATTCGAAATGAAATATTTCAATAGAAACTACTTCTTTCTACTTATTGCTTCAGCCTTAAACCACAGTACTGTGGTCACTAACGTGTACCACCTCACGTTTTCGCACTCGATTATCACTGAGATGGAAGTCGATGGCAGTGCCGAAAAGTCTGGTTTTGCAGAAAACATTGGACTACGGCTAAACAGCCCGGGAAGCAATTTTAACAAAAAAAACTACTTCTTTGTTGCCGATAACGTAGTACACATAAAAAATAACCCACTCCCCCTTCAACTATAATTTTCATTTATAAAACATTACAACCACCCGTTCACCAAACATCTTCATTTATAGAAATTTCATCTTCGTTTCTACAGTGGATTATTATGAGCTTCTTATCAAGATACTTTATTTATCAAAATTAAGTACTTTACTCTTGTAAAACATAAAACGTTGCAGGTAAACTACCCCTTTCTCTAAACCGATCTTCACCAAAATCAATAGACCTTCATTCCTCTACAATGCAGGGATCCATGCAAAAAATATTTGCTTCTGTTTCAATTAGCGGCAGTTATCTTTCATCATGAAAACATTTCTCTTGTTACAACATAAAATGTTTCTGGTAAACTACCCCTTTCCCTTTACCGATCTTCACCAAAATCAACAGGCCTTGAGTTCTCTACAATTTAAGAAAGTTTGCAAAAAATTATTTGATTTTCCTTGAATTTACGGAAGTTATCGTTCGTCATAGAAAAAATTACCCTTGTTAAAACATAAACAGTTGCCGGTAAACTACCCCTTCCCCTTGACCGATCTTCACCAAAAAAATAGGTCTTGAGTACTCTACAATTCAGGCAGTATGCAGAAAAAAAATTTGATTCTGTTTGAATTTGCGGCTCTTATCGTTTGCCATAAGAAATACCCTTGTTAAAATATAAAAAGTTGCAAGTAAACTACCCCTTTCCCTTTACCGAACTTCACCAAAATCAACATGCCTTGAGTTCTCTACAATTTAAGAAAGTTTGCAAAAGAGTAGTTGATTCTGTTTGAATTTGCGGCTGTTATCTTTTGTCATAGAAAAAAATTACCCTTGTTTACAAAAAAACCGTTGCAGGTAAACTACTGGACTACGGCTAAACAGCCCGGGAAGCAATTTCAACAAAAAAACTACTTCTTTGTTGCCGATAAAGTAGTACACATAAAAAATTCTCCCCTCCACCTTCAACTATAATTTTCATTTATAAATAATTACCCCCACCCCGTTCACCTAACCTCTTCATTTATAGATATTTCATCTTCGTCTTTACAGTGGATTATTATGAGCTTCTTATCAAGATACTTTATTTATCAAAATTAAGTACTTTACTCTTGTTAAAACATAAAACGTTGCAGGTAAACTACCCCTTTCTCTAAACCGATCTTCACCAAAATCAATAGACCTTCAGTCCTCTTCAATTCAGGGATGCATGTAAAAATATTTGCTTCTGTTTCAATTTGCGGCAGATATCGTTCTTCATGAAAACATTTCTCTTGTTACAACATAACATGTTTCAGGTTAACTACCCCTTTCCTTTTACCGACTTCACCTAAATCAACAGGCCTTGAGTTCTCTACAATTTAGGAACGTTTGCAAAAGGGTAGTTGATTCTGTTTGAATTTGCGGCTGTTATTGTTTGCCAAAAAAAAAATTACCCTTGATTACAAAAAAACCGTTGCCGGTAAACTACCCATTTCCCTTAACCGATCTTCAACAAAAACAATAGGTCTTGAGTACTCTACAATACAGGACTGTATGCAAAAAATTATTTGATTCTGTTTGAATTTGCGGCTGTTATCATTTTCCATAAGAAATACCCTTTTAAAACATAAAACGTTGCCGGTAAACTACCCCTTCCCCTTAACCGATCTTCACCAAAAAAATAGGTCTTGAGTACTCTACAATTCAGGGCTGTATGCAAAAAATTATTTGATTCTGTTTGCATTTGCGGCTCTTATCGTTTACCATATGAAATACCCTTGTTAAAATATAAAACGTTGCAAGTAAACTATCCCTTTCGCTTAACTGATCTTCAACAAAATCAACAGACCTTGAGTCCTGTAATATCAAAAATGTATGCTAAAGAGTAGTTGATTCTGTTTGAATTTACGTCAGTTATCTTTCGTCATAGAAAAAATTACCTTTGTTAAATCATAAAATGTTGCAGGTAAACTACCCCATTCCCTTAACCGATCTTCACTAAAATCATACGATCTTCAGAACTCTACAATTTATGAGTGTATGCAAAAAATTATTTGATTATGTTTGCATTTGCGGCTGTTATCGTTTGCCATAAAAAAAAATCTACGGACATACACCCAGACACACACACAGACACTTTTCGAAAAATGATTTTTTTTCATGTTTTGAGTGTAGTACAATTAGAATCTGCAATAATCTCGAACTAGATTTTTTTTGCAATCACCATACTTCCATTTCCTTAAGGAACATGGAAGTAAACTTACCCTTGATTTAAAAAAATCTTTGACGGTAATCTACCCCTTTCCCTCAACCGATCTTCACCAAAAACAATAGGTCTTGAGTACTCTACAAATAAGGGCTGTATGCAAACATTTTTTGATTCTGTGTAAAACCATATTCGAAATGAAATATTTCCATAGAAACTACGTCTTTCTACTTATTGCTTCAGCATTAACCACAGTACTGTGGTCACTAACGTATACCACCTCACGTTTTCGCACTCGATTTTCACTGATGATGGCAGTCGATGCCACTGCCGAAAAGTCTGGTTTTGCAGAAAAAATTGGACTACGGCTAAACAGCCCGGGAAGCAATTTTAACAAAAAACTACTTCTTTGTTGCCGATAACGTAGTACATATAAAAAATTCTCCCCTCCCCCTTCAACTTATATTTTAATTTATAACAAATTACCCCCACCCCGTTCACCTAACCTCTTCATTTATAGATATTTCATCTTCGTTTCTACAGTGGATTATTTTGAGCTTCTTATCAAGATACTTTATTTATCAAAAATAAGTACTTTACTCTTGTTAAAACATAAAACGTTGCCGGTAAACTACCCCTTTCTCTAAACCGATCTTCACAAGAATCAATAGACCATCAGTCCTCTACAATGCAGGGATCCATGTAAAAAATATTTGCTTCTGTTTCAATTTGCGGCAGATATCGTTCGTCATGAAAACATTTCTCTTGTTACAACATAACATGTTTCAGGTTAACTACCCCTTTCCTTTTACCGACTTCACCTAAATCAACAGGCCTTGAGATCTCTACAATTTAGGAACGTTTGCAAAAGGGTAGTTGATTCTGTTTGAATTTGCGGCTGTTATTGTTTGCCAAAAAAAAAATTACCCTTGTTTACAAAAAAACAAGTTTGCCGGTAAACTACCCCTTTACCTTAAACGATCTTCACCAAAAACAATAAGTCTTGAGTACTCTACAAATCAGGACTGTATGCAAAAAATTATTTGATTCTGTTTGAATTTGCGGCTGTTATCGTTTGCCATAAGAAATACCCTTTTAAAACATAAAACGTTGCTGGTAAACTACCCCTTCCCCTTAACCGATCTTCACCAAAAACAGTAGGTCTTGAGTACTCTACAATTCAGGGCTGTATGCAAAAAATTATTTGATTCTGTTTAAATTTGCGGCTCTTATCGTTTACCATATAAAATAGCCTTGTTAAAATATAAAACGTTGCTAGTAAACTATCCCTTTCGCTTAACCGATCTTCAACAAAATCAACAGACCTTGAGTTCTGTATAATTCAAAAAGGTATGCAAAAGAGTAGTTGATTCTGTTTGAATTTGCGGCTGTTATCGTTTGCTATTAATAAAATATCGGTATGGAGGACCATACATGACTTCCATGTTCTAAGATTTATATTTAAAATCATATTCGAAATGAAATATTTCAATAGAAACTACTTCTTTCTACTTATTGCTTCAGCCTTAAACCACAGTACTGTGGTCACTAACGTGTACCACCTCACGTTTTCGCACTCGATTATCACTGAGATGGAAGTCGATGGCACTGCCGAAAAGTCTGGTTTTGCAGAAAACATTGGACTACGGCTAAACAGCCCGGGAAGCAATTTTAACAAAAAAAACTACTTCTTTGTTGCCGATAACGTAGTACACATAAAAAATAACCCACTCCCCCTTCAACTATAATTTTCATTTATAAAACATTTCAACCACCCGTTCACCAAACATCTTCATTTATAGAAATTTCATCTTCGTTTCTACAGTGGATTATTATGAGCTTCTTATCAAGATACTTTATTTATCAAAATTAAGTACTTTACTCTTGTAAAACATAAAACGTTGCAGGTAAACTACCCCTTTCTCTAAACCGATCTTCACCAAAATCAATAGACCTTCATTCCTCTACAATGCAGGGATCCATGCAAAAAATATTTGCTTCTGTTTCAATTAGCGGCAGTTATCTTTCATCATGAAAACATTTCTCTTGTTACAACATAAAATGTTTCTGGTAAACTACCCCTTTCCCTTTACCGATCTTCACCAAAATCAACAGGCCTTGAGTTCTCTACAATTTAAGAAAGTTTGCAAAAAATTATTTGATTTTCCTTGAATTTACGGCAGTTATCGTTCGTCATAGAAAAAATTACCCTTGTTAAAACATAAACAGTTGCCGGTAAACTACCCCTTCCCCTTGACCGATCTTCACCAAAAAAATAGGTCTTGAGTACTCTACAATTCAGGCAGTATGCAGAAAAAAAATTTGATTCTGTTTGAATTTGCGGCTCTTGTCGTTTGCCATAAGAAATACCCTTGTTAAAATATAAAAAGTTGCAAGTAAACTACCCCTTTCCCTTTACCGATCTTCACCAAAATCAACATGCCTTGAGTTCTCTACAATTTAAGAAAGTTTGCAAAAGAGTAGTTGATTCTGTTTGAATTTGCGGCTGTTATCTTTTGTCATAGAAAAAAATTACCCTTGTTTACAAAAAAACCGTTGCAGGTAAACTACACCTTTCCCTTAACCGATCTTCACCAAAAGAATAGGTCTTGAATACTCTACAATTCCGGCAGTATGCAGAAAAAAAATTTGATTTTGTCTGAATTTGCGGCTCCTATCGTTTGCCATAAGAAATACCCTTGTTAAAATATAAAAAGTTGCAAGTAAACTACTCATAACATCTTCAGAACTCTACAATTTAGGGCTGTATGCAAAAAGTATTTGATTATGTTTGCATTTGCGGCTGTTATCGTTTGCCATTAAAAAAATCTTTACAGACACACCCAGACACACACACAGACACTTTTCGAAAAATGACTTTTTTCATGTTTTGAGTGTAGTACAATCAGAATCTGCAATAATCTCGAACTAGATTTTTTTTTGCAATCACCATACTTCCATTTCCTTAAGGAACATGGAAGTAAAATTACCCTTGATTAAAAAAAACCTT
Organism: Magicicada septendecula; assembly: GCA_034769895.1. Lineage (NCBI taxonomy): Eukaryota > Metazoa > Arthropoda > Insecta > Hemiptera > Cicadidae > Magicicada > Magicicada septendecula. The sequence continues at coordinate 759,915,714 of CM068367.1, forward strand.
TGCCGGTAAACTACCCCTTTCCCTTAACCGATCTTCACCAAAAACAATAGGTCTTGAGTACTCTACAAATAAGGGCTGTATGCAAACATTTTTTGATTCTGTGTAAAACCATATTCGAAATGAAATATTTCCATAGAAACTACGTCTTTCTACTTATTGCTTCAGCATTAACCACAGTACTGTGGTCACTAACGTATACCACCTCACGTTTTCGCACTCGATTTTCACTGATGATGGCAGTCGATGCCACTGCCGAAAAGTCTGGTTTTGCAGAAAACATTGGACTACGGCTAAACAGCCCGGGAAGCAATTTCAACAAAAAAACTACTTCTTTGTTGCCGATAAAGTAGTACACATAAAAAATTCTCCCCTCCACCTTCAACTATAATTTTCATTTATAAATAATTACTCCCACCCCGTTCACCTAACCTCTTCATTTATAGATATTTCATCTTCGTCTCTACAGTGGATTATTATGAGCTTCTTATCAAGATACTTTATTTATCAAAATTAAGTACTTTACTCTTGTTAAAACATAAAACGTTGCAGGTAAACTACCCCTTTCTCTAAACCGATCTTCACCAAAATCAATAGACCTTCAGTCCTCTTCAATTCAGGGATGCATGTAAAAATATTTGCTTCTGTTTCAATTTGCGGCAGATATCGTTCTTCATGAAAACATTTCTCTTGTTACAACATAACATGTTTCAGGTTAACTACCCCTTTCCTTTTACCGACTTCACCTAAATCAACAGGCCTTGAGTTCTCTACAATTTAGGAACGTTTGCAAAAGGGTAGTTGATTCTGTTTGAATTTGCGGCTGTTATTGTTTGCCAAAAAAAAAATTACCCTTGTTTACAAAAAAACCGTTGCCGGTAAACTACCCATTTCCCTTAACCGATCTTCAAAAAAAACAATAGGTCTTGAGTACTCTACAATACAGGACTGTATGCAAAAAATTATTTGATTCTGTTTGAATTTGCGGCTGTTATCATTTTCCATAAGAAATACCCTTTTAAAACATAAAACGTTGCCGGTAAACTACCCCTTCCCCTTAACCGATCTTCACCAAAAAAATAGGTCTTGAGTACTCTACAAATCAGGGCTGTATGCAAAAAATTATTTGATTCTGTTTGCATTTGCGGCTCTTATCGTTTACCATATGAAATACCCTTGTTAAAATATAAAACGTTGCAAGTAAACTATCCCTTTCGCTTAACTGATCTTCAACAAAATCAACAGACCTTGAGTCCTGTAATATCAAAAATGTATGCTAAAGAGTAGTTGATTCTGTTTGAATTTACGTCAGTTATCTTTCGTCATAGAAAAAATTACCTTTGTTAAATCATAAAATGTTGCAGGTAAACTACCCCATTCCCTTAACCGATCTTCACTAAAATCATACGATCTTCAGAACTCTACAATTTATGAGTGTATGTAAAAAATTATTTGATTATGTTTGCATTTGCGGCTGTTATCGTTTGCCATAAAAAAAAATCTACGGACATACACCCAGACACACACACAGACACTTTTCGAAAAATGATTTTTTTTCATGTTTTGAGTGTAGTACAATTAGAATCTGGAATAATCTCGAACTAGATTTTTTTGCAATCACCATACTTCCATTTCCTTAAGGAACATGGAAGTAAACTTACCCTTGATTTAAAAAAATCTTTGACGGTAATCTACCCCTTTCCCTCAACCGATCTTCACCAAAAACAATAGGTCTTGAGTACTCTACAAATAAGGGCTGTATGCAAACATTTTTTGATTCTGTGTAAAACCATATTCGAAATGAAATATTTCCATAGAAACTACGTCTTTCTACTTATTGCTTCAGCATTAACCACAGTACTGTGGTCACTAACGTATACCACCTCACGTTTTCGCACTCGATTTTCACTGATGATGGCAGTCGATGCCACTGCCGAAAAGTCTGGTTTTGCAGAAAAAATTGGACTACGGCTAAACAGCCCGGGAAGCAATTTTAACAAAAAACTACTTCTTTGTTGCCGATAACGTAGTACATATAAAAAATTCTCCCCTCCCCCTTCAACTTATATTTTCATTTATAACAAATTACCCCCACCCCGTTCACCTAACCTCTTCATTTATAGATATTTCATCTTCGTTTCTACAGTGGATTATTTTGAGCTTCTTATCAAGATACTTTATTTATCAAAAATAAGTACTTTACTCTTGTTAAAACATAAAACGTTGCCGGTAAACTACCCCTTTCTCTAAACCGATCTTCACAAGAATCAATAGACCATCAGTCCTCTACAATGCAGGGATCCATGTAAAAAATATTTGCTTCTGTTTCAATTTGCGGCAGATATCGTTCGTCATGAAAACATTTCTCTTGTTACAACATAACATGTTTCAGGTTAACTACCCCTTTCCTTTTACCGACTTCACCTAAATCAACAGGCCTTGAGATCTCTACAATTTAGGAACGTTTGCAAAAGGGTAGTTGATTCTGTTTGAATTTGCGGCTGTTATTGTTTGCCAAAAAAAAAATTACCCTTGTTTACAAAAAAACAAGTTTGCCGGTAAACTACCCCTTTACCTTAAACGATCTTCACCAAAAACAATAAGTCTTGAGTACTCTACAAATCAGGACTGTATGCAAAAAATTATTTGATTCTGTTTGAATTTGCGGCTGTTATCGTTTGCCATAAGAAATACCCTTTTAAAACATAAAACGTTGCCGGTAAACTACCCCTTCCCCTTAACCGATCTTCACCAAAAACAGTAGGTCTTGAGTACTCTACAATTCAGGGCTGTATGCAAAAAATTATTTGATTCTGTTTAAATTTGCGGCTCTTATCGTTTACCATATAAAATAGCCTTGTTAAAATATAAAACGTTGCTAGTAAACTATCCCTTTCGCTTAACCGATCTTCAACAAAATCAACAGACCTTGAGTTCTGTATAATTCAAAAAGGTATGCAAAAGAGTAGTTGATTCTGTTTGAATTTGCGGCTGTTATCGTTTGCTATTAATAAAATATCGGTATGGAGGACCATACATGACTTCCATGTTCTAAGATTTATATTTAAAATCATATTCGAAATGAAATATTTCAATAGAAACTACTTCTTTCTACTTATTGCTTCAGCCTTAAACCACAGTACTGTGGTCACTAACGTGTACCACCTCACGTTTTCGCACTCGATTATCACTGAGATGGAAGTCGATGGCACTGCCGAAAAGTCTGGTTTTGCAGAAAACATTGGACTACGGCTAAACAGCCCGGGAAGCAATTTTAACAAAAAAAACTACTTCTTTGTTGCCGATAACGTAGTACACATAAAAAATAACCCACTCCCCCTTCAACTATAATTTTCATTTATAAAACATTACACCCACCCGTTCACCAAACATCTTCATTTATAGAAATTTCATCTTCGTTTCTACAGTGGATTATTATGAGCTTCTTATCAAGATACTTTATTTATCAAAATTAAGTACTTTACTCTTGTAAAACATAAAACGTTGCAGGTAAACTACCCCTTTCTCTAAACCGATCTTCACCAAAATCAATAGACCTTCATTCCTCTACAATGCAGGGATCCATGCAAAAAATATTTGCTTCTGTTTCAATTAGCGGCAGTTATCTTTCATCATGAAAACATTTCTCTTGTTACAACATAAAATGTTTCTGGTAAACTACCCCTTTCCCTTTACCGATCTTCACCAAAATCAACAGGCCTTGAGTTCTCTACAATTTAAGAAAGTTTGCAAAAAATTATTTGATTTTCCTTGAATTTACGGCAGTTATCGTTCGTCATAGAAAAAATTACCCTTGTTAAAACATAAACAGTTGCCGGTAAACTACCCCTTCCCCTTGACCGATCTTCACCAAAAACAATAGGTCTTGAGTACTCTACAATTCAGGCAGTATGCAGAAAAAAAATTTGATTCTGTTTGAATTTGCGGCTCTTATCGTTTGCCATAAGAAATACCCTTGTTAAAATATAAAAAGTTGCAAGTAAACTACCCCTTTCCCTTTACCGATCTTCACCAAAATCAACATGCCTTGAGTTCTCTACAATTTAAGAAAGTTTGCAAAAGAGTAGTTGATTCTGTTTGAATTTGCGGCTGTTATCTTTTGTCATAGAAAAAAATTACCCTTGTTTACAAAAAAACCGTTGCAGGTAAACTACACCTTTCCCTTAACCGATCTTCACCAAAAGAGTAGGTCTTGAATACTCTACAATTCCGGCAGTATGCAGAAAAAAAATTTGATTTTGTTTGAATTTGCGGCTCCTATCGTTTGCCATAAGAAATACCCTTGTTAAAATATAAAAAGTTGCAAGTAAACTACTCATAACATCTTCAGAACTCTACAATTTAGGGCTGTATGCAAAAAGTATTTGATTATGTTTGCATTTGCGGCTGTTATCGTTTGCCATTAAAAAAATCTTTACAGACACACCCAGACACACACACAGACACTTTTCGAAAAATGACTTTTTTCATGTTTTGAGTGTAGTATAATCAGAATCTGCAATAATCTCGAACTAGATTTTTTTTTTGCAATCACCATACTTCCATTTCCTTAAGGAACATGGAAGTAAAATTACCCTTGATTAAAAAAAACCTTTGCCGGTAAACTACCCCTTTCCCTTAACCGATCTTCACCAAAAACAATAGGTCTTGAGTACTCTACAAATAAGGGCTGTATGCAAACATTTTTTGATTCTGTGTAAAACCATATTCGAAATGAAATATTTCCATAGAAACTACGTCTTTCTACTTATTGCTTCAGCATTAAGCACAGTACTGTGGTCACTAACGTATACCACCTCACGTTTTCGCACTCGATTTTCACTGATGATGGCAGTCGATGCCACTGCCGAAAAGTCTGGTTTTGCAGAAAACATTGGACTACGGCTAAACAGCCCGGCAAGCAATTTTAACAAAAAACTATTTCTTTGTTGCCGATAACGTAGTACACATAAAAAATTTTCGCCTCCCCTTCAACTATAATTTTCATTTATAAAAAATTACCCCCCACCCGTACACCTAACCCCTTCATTTATAGATATTTCATCTTTTTATCTACAGTGGATTATTATGAGCTTCTTATCAAGATAGATTATTTATAAAAATTAAGTACTTTACTCTTCTTAAAACATAAAACGTTGCAGGTAAACTACCCCTTTCTCTAAACCGATGTTCACCAAAATCAATAGACCTTCAGTCCTCTAAAATGCAAGGTTGCATTCAAAAAATATTTGCTTCTGTTTCAATTTGCGGCAGTTATCGTTCGTCATGAAAACATTTCTCTTGTTACAACATAACATGTTTCAGGTAAACTACCCCTTTCCCTTTACCGATCTTCACCTAAATCAACAGGCCTTGAGATCTCTACAATTTAGGAACGTTTGCAAAAGAGTAGTTGATTCTGTTTGAATTTGCGGCTGTTATCGTTTGCCATAGAAAAAATTACCCATGTTTAAAAAAAAACCGTTGCTGGTAAACTACCCCTTTCCCTTAACCGATCTTCAACAAAAACAATAGGTCTTAAGTACTCTACAATTCAGGGCTGTATGCAAAAACTTATTTGATTCTGTTTGAATTTGCGGCTCTTATCATTTGGCATATGAAATACCCTTGTTAAAATATAAAACGTTGCAAGTAAACTACCCCCCGCTTAACTGATCTTCAACGAAATCAACAGACCTTGAGTTCTGTATATTTCAAAAAAGGTATGCAAAAGAGTAGTTGATTCTGTTTGAATTTGCGGCTGTTATCGTTTGCTATTGATAAAATATCGGTATGGAGGACCATACATGACTTCCATGTTCTAAGATTTATATTTAAAATCATATTCGAAATGAAATATTTCCATAGAAACTACTTCTTTCTACTTACTGCTTCAGCCTTAACCACAGTACTGTGGTCACTAACGTATACCACCTCACGTTATCGCACTCGATTTTCACTGATGATGGAAGTCGATGGCACTGCCGAAACTTCTGGGTTTGCCGAAAACATTGGTCTACGGACAACCAGGACGGGAAGGAATTTTAACAACAAACTACATCTTTGTTGCCGATAACGTAGTACATATATAAAAATTATCCCCTCCCCAATCAACTATAATTTTCATTTATAGACAATTACCCCCATCCCGTTCAACTAGCCTCTTCATTTATAGATATTTCATCTACGTTTCTACAGTGGAGTATTAAGATATTCTTATCAGGATACTTTATTTATCAAAATTAAGTACTTTACTCTTGTTACAACAAAAAATGTTTCTGGTAAACTACCCTTTTCACCTAACCGATCTTCACCAAAATCAACGGGTCTTGTGTCCTCTACAATGTAGGGAAGTATGCAATACATTATTTGATTATGTTTGAATTTACGGGAGTTATCGTTCGTCATAGAAAAAATTACCCTTGTTATCACATAAAACGTTGCCGGTAAACTACACCTTTCTCTTACCCGATCTTCACCAAAAACAACGGTCTTGAGTACTCTACAAATCAGGAATGTATGCAAATAATTATTTGATTCTGTTTGAATTTGCGGCTGTTATCGTTTGCCATACAAAATACCCTTTTAAAACATAAAACGTTGCAGGTATTTCCTTAGTCCTTTTCAATTCAGGGATGCATACAAAACATTATTTGATTCTGTTTGAAATTGCGGCAGTTATCGTTTGTCATAGAAACAATTACTCTTGTTAAACATGAAAGGTTTCAAGGTAAACTACCCCTTTCTCTTCACCGATCTTCACCAAAATCAACAGGCGTTCACTTCTTTGCAATTCAGGACACCACGCAATAAAGTAGTTGATTCTGCTTGCAAACACGGCAGTTATCGTTCGTCAAAGAAAATATTACCCTTGTTAAAACATAAAATGTTGCTGGTAAACTACCCCTTTCCCTCAACCGATCTTCACCAATACCAACAGGTCTTGAGGACTCTACAATTCAGGGCAGTATGCAAAACATTATATGATTCTGTTTGAATTTGCGGCTATCGTTTGCCATAGAAAAAAAAATCTTTGATACATAAAAAGTTGCAGGTAAACTTCCCCTTTCCCTTAACCGATCTTCACCAAAAACAAAGGTCTTGGGTACTCTACAAATCAGGAAGTATGCAAATAATTATTTGATTCTGTTTGAATTTGCAGCTCTTATCGTTTGCCATAGTAAATACCCTTGTTAAAATATAAAACGTTGCAGGTAAACTACCCCTTTCCCTTAACCGATCATCAACAAAATCAACTGACCGTGAGTTCTGTATAACTGAATTTCCGTCAGTTATCGTTCGTCATAGAAAAAATTACACTTGTTAAAACATAAAATGTTGCACGTAAACTACCCTATTCCTTTAACTGATGTACACCAAAACCAGCAGGTCTTGAGAACTCTACAATTCAGGGCTGTATGCAAGACATTATTTCTTTCTGTTTGAATTTGCGGCTGTTATCGTTTGCCATAGAAAAAATTACCCTTGATTAAAAAAAAAACCGTTGCCGGTAAACTACCCCTTTCCCTTAACCGATCGTCACCAAAAACAATAGGGCCTGAGAACTCTACAAATCAGGACTGTATGCAAAAACTTATTTGTTTCTGTTTGAATTTGCGGCTGTTATCGTTTGCCATAAAAAAAATCTACAGACAGACAGACACCGGTCACACAGACACACACACAGACACTTTTCGAAAAATTACTTTTTTTCAAGTTTTGAGTGTCGTACAATCAGAATCTGCAATAATCTCGAACACGATTTTTTTTCCATCACCATACTTCCATTTCCTTAAGGAACATGGAAGTAAAATCCATATTTTGACATTTTTGAAGTGTCCATACACCCCAAGAAGTGGTGATACAGGAGCAGATTCAGCTGCATTTAAAAATTATATGAATTGATTTTTTTGTATTTTTAGTTAAGAAGCTCTTCAGAAATTTCTGTATTATGTTAACGAAATTTGAAAACGATAATATCGGTATGGAGAACCATACATGACTTCCATGTTCTAAGATTTATATTTAAAAACATTTTCGAAATGAAATATTTCATTGGAACTACTTCTTTCTACTTACTGCTTCAGCCTTAACCACAGTACTGTGGTGACTAACGTATACCACCTCACGTTATCGCACTCGATTTTCATTGATGATGGAAGTCGATGGCACTGCCGAAACGTCTGGGTTTGCCGAAAACATTGGTATACGGCCAAACAGGACGGGAAGGAATTTAAACAACAAACTATATCTTTGTTGCCGATAACGTAGTACATATATAAAAATTATCCCCTCCCCAATCAATTATAATTTTCATTTATAGAAAATTACCCCCATCCCGTTCAACTGGCCTCTTCATTTATAGATATTTCATCTACGTTTCTACAGTGGATTATTAAGATATACTTATCAGGATACTTTATTTATCAAAATTAAGTACTTTACTCTTGTTACAACAAAAAATGTTTCTGGTAAACTACCAGATGCATACAAAACATTATTTGATTCTGTTTGAATGTGCGGCAGTTATCGTTTGTCATAGAAACAATTACTCTTGTTAAAACATGAAAGGTTTCAAGGTAAACTACCCCTTTCCCTTCACCGATCTTCACCAAAATCAACAGGCGTTCACTTCTTTACAATTCAGGACAGCATGCAATAAAGTAGTTGATTCTGCTTGAATGTACGGCAGTTATCGTTCGTCAAAGAAAATATTACCCTTGTTAAAACATAAAATGTTGCAGGTAAACTACCCCTTTCCCTTAACCGATCTTCACCATCACCAACAGGTCTTGAGGACTCTACAATTCAGGGCAGTATGCAAAACATTATATGATTCTGTTTGAATTTGCGGCTATCGTTTGCCATAGAAAAAAATTACACTTGAAAAAAAAAAGTTGCAGGTAAACTTTCCCTTTTTCCCTTAACCGATCTTCACCAAAAACAAAGGTCTTGAGTACCCTACAAATCAGGAATATATGCAAATAATTATTTGATTCTGTTTGAATTTGCGGCTGTTATCGTTTGCCATAAAAAAATACTCTTTTAAAACATAAAACGTTGCCGGTAAACTACCCCCTTTCCTTAACAGATCTTTACCAAAAACAATAGGTCCTGAGAACTCTACAATTCAGAACTGTATGCAATGAATTATTTCATTCTGTTTTAATTTGCAGCTGTTATCGTTTGCCAAAAAAAAAAAATTACCCTTGATAAAAAAAAAAGTTGCCAGTAAACTACTCCTTTCCCTTAACCGAACTTCACCAAAAACAATAGGTCTTGAGTACTCTACAATTCCGGGTTGTATGCAAAAAATTATTGATTCTGTTTGAATTTGCGGCTGTTATCGTTTGCCAAAAAAAAATCTACAGACACACACACAGACACTTTCCGAAAATATCGGTATGGAGAACCATACATGACTTCCATGTTCTAAGATTTATATTTAAAACCATATTCGAAATGAAATATTTCCATAGAAACTACGTCTTTCTACTTATTGCTTCAGCATTAACCACAGTACTGTGGTCACTAACGTATTCCACCTCACGTTTTCGCACTCGATTTTCACTGATGATGGCAGTCGATGCCACTGCCGAAAAGTCTGGTTTTGCAGAAAACATTGGACTACGGCTAAACAGCCCAGGAAGCAATTTTAACAAGAAACTACTTCTTTGTTGCCGATAACGTAGTACACATATAAAAAATTATCCCCTCCCCAATCAACTATAATTTTTAATAATAAAATATTACCCCCACCCCGTTCACCTAACCTCTTCATTTATAGATATTTCATCTACGTTTCTACAGTGGATTATTATGAGCTTCTTATCAGCATAATTTATTTATAAATATTAAGTACTTTACTCTTGTTAAATCATAAAATGTTTCAGGTAAACTACCCCTTTCTCTTAACCGATCTTCTCCAAAATCAATAGACCTTCAGTCGTCTACAATTCAGGGATGCATGCAAAAAAATATTTGATTCTGTTTGAATGTGCGGCAGTTATCGTTCGTCATGGAAACATTTCTCTTGTTACAACATAAAATGTTTCCGGTAAACTACCCCTTTCCCTTAACCGATCCTCACCAAAATCAACATACCTTGAGGTCTTTACAACTGAGGCAAGTGTGCAAAAAATTATTTGATTCTCTTTGAATTTTCGGCAGTTAACGTTCGTCATAAAAAAAGTTACCCTTTTAAAACATAAAACTTTGATGATAAACTACACCTTTCCCTTAACCGATCTTCAACAAAATCAACAGACCTTGAGAACTCTACAATTTAGGGCTGTATGCAAATAATCATTTGATTCTGTTTGAATTTGCGGCTGTTATCGTTTGCCATAGTAAATACCCTTGTTAGAACATAAAACGTTGCAGGTAAACTACCCCTTTCCCTTAACCGATCTTCAACAAAAACAACAGGTCCTGAGAACTCTATAATTCAGAGCTGTATGCAAAAGAGTAGTTGATTCTGTTTGATTTTGCGGCTCTTACCATTTGCCATAAAAAAAAATTACCCTTGATTAAAACAAAACCGTTGCCGGTAAACTACCCCTTTCCCCTAACCGAACGTCACCAAAAACAATAGAGCCTGAGAACTCTACAAATCAGGACTGTATGCAAAAACGTATTTGTTTCTGTTTGAATTTGCGGCTGTTATCCTTACCCATAAAGAAATCTATACACAGACAGACACCAGTCACAGAGACACACACACACACACACACACTTTTCGAAAAATTACTTTCTACAATCAGAATCTGCAATAATCTCGAACACGATTTTTTTTCCATCACCATACTTCCATTTCCTTAAGGAACATGGAAGTAAAATCCATATTTTGACATTTTTGAAGTGTCCATACACCCCAAGAAGTGGTGATACAGGTGCAGATTCAGCTGCATTTTAAAATTATATGTAACGATTTTTTTTGTATTTTTAGTTAAAAAGCTCTTCAGAACTTTCTGTATTATGTTAACGAAATTTGAAAACGATAATATCAGTATGGAGATCCATACATGACTTCCATGTTCTAAGATTTATATTTAAAATCATTTTCGAAATGAAATATTTCCATAGAAACTACTTCTTTCTACTTACTGCTTCAGCCTTAACCATAGTACTGTGGTGACTAACGTATACCACCTCACGTTATCGCACTCGATTTTCACTGATGATGGAAGTCGATGGCACTGCCGAAACTTCTGGGTTTGCCGAAAACATTGGTCTACGGCCAAACAGGACGGGAAGGAATTTTAACAACAAACTACATCTTTGTTGCCAATAACGTAGTACATATATAAAAATTATCCCCTCCCCAATCAACTATAATTTTCATTTATAGAAAATTACCCCCATCCCGTTCAACTAGCCTCTTGATTTAGAGATATTTCATCTACGTTTCTACAGTGGATTATTAAGATATTCTTATCAGGATACTTTATTTATCAAATTAAGTACTTTACTCTTGTTACAACAAAAAATGTTTCTGGTAAACTACCCTTTTCCCCTAACCGATCTTCACCAAAATCAACAGGTCTTGTGTCCTCTACAATGTAGGGAAGTATGCAAAACATTATTTGATTATAATAAACTACCCCTTTCCCTTAACCGATCTTCAACAAAATCAACATACCTTGAGTTCTCTTTAGTTGAAAAAGGTATGCAAAAACGTAGTTGATTCTGTTTGAATTTACGGCAGTTATCGTTCGTCATATAAAAAATAACCCTTGTTAAAACATAAAATGTTGCAGGTAAACTACCCCTTTCCCTTAACCGATCTTCACCAACACCAACAGGTATTGAGAACTCTACAATACAGGACTGTATGCAAAACATCATTTGATTATGTTTGAATTTGTGGCTGTTATCGTTTGCCATAGAAAAAAATTACCCTTGATAAAAAACCGTTTCAGGTAAACTACCCCTTTCCCTTAACCAATCTTCACCAAAAACAATAGGTCTTGAGTACTCTATAAATCAGGGCTGTATGAAAAAATTATTTGATTCTGTTTGAATTTACGGCTGTTATCGTTTGCCATATTAAAAAAATCTATAGATAGATAGACAGACAGACACATATACAGACAGACACACACACAGACACTTTTCGAAAAACGACTTTTTTTCATGTTTTGAGTGTAGTACAATCAGAAACTGCAATAAGCTCGAACACGATTTTTTTTGCCATCACCATACTTCCATTTCCTTAAGGAACATGGAAGTAAAAAAATAGAACAAATTAACTGATGTTTGTTGATTGAAATAGAGTACTGGTTGCAAACTTACTTATCTAACATTGCATGGATAATTTAGGAATAACACAAAAATGCATTTAAACATACACAAACATACACAGGTGTTTAAAAATTTAGACTTGTATTTTCAAAATACAGAGATTACAAAACTGAACATCAGTGTACTTGTGTAATGTATTTAAGTAAGGCTAAAAAACATTTTCGACCGTGTCCCCTCGCAAAGATTTCTAGTACTTCTTCGGTTGACATAGAAGAATATCCTGATGGACGTCGACGTTTAATCGATCTTTAATTTATTGTAGATCTTAAATAAATTTTAAGTCGACGTAGCGCCAAAAAACGTTCTGCCATGCCAGTTGTAACTAGTAGTGTACGTATGATTTGAAAAAGCACTCTGGTATTAGGTAAACCTGATGCGATCTTGTACGCCTTCCCAGGATATTTGGGAAAGTTTGTTAATATCGATGTCCATCTCTGCTTCCAGATCTTGAGTTCTCCTTTTCAGAGCAAGAAACCAAGAAACAACGTAAATCGCCCTCATACAATTCAGCCCCCTGCACAACGGAATCATCATAATGTTCTAAAAATTCTGTTGACAGGTTTTAAGTATGCTCAATTTGTAGCATTCTTGGAATCTACAATAATGTTCTTTGATCAGCTAATCTAGAAAAGGAAGGTACAAAATCAACGAAAATATTCTTCTACAGAATATAGCTGTACATTGCATTTGTTTTAACATGATAATGTTTTTAGGCTGGGGGTCATTCCACAAAATGCGTGATGCAAAATGTGTAACGTCATCGAAAAATGTAACGCTCCAGGTGATGTTAACACTATATTTTTTCCAGACTTTCGATTCCCCACAGTCTAGGATTGTATCATGTAAATTGTATCTAAAACCATTAACATGCTTCGATGTTTCGGTTTCGTCGAAATTTTTCAAAATATTTTTGACATGATAATGTCTTTTGGCTGGCCATCATTTGAAAATTTCTGTAACGCTGTAAACTGTAACGCATCACGCTGCATGACGTCATTCTTGCGTGACGTCATTGGGATTGTTGTAAATAAACGTTTGTTTTGATACGTCGCAATATATATAATGTGTTAAAAATAATATCACTGCAAACAATTAAACCAGATTTATAAAGCGTCCTGAAAGTTTAAAATCAAGTGTTAGCACAATTTACCAGCCGGGAATCGTTAACTAAAACCGCGACCGCTAACATGCTAACGTCGTCGCAGATTAAAGACCTAACAAGCAAACAACACTGCATAGCTGTAGATAGGTTATTGGGGTTATTGTCTCTAGTTAATGGTTGTCTTCGTATGTGATTCAGCTAACGATCTATTCATTAAAATATTTGTCATCGTAAATGCAAATCTACTGTTCTTTATATTTAATTACTCACCGCAGAAATGTGAAGTATAACACAGATACATAATGTCATTGGGATTGTTGTAAATAAAGGTTTGTTTTGTGTTGTGGTGAAATACACTGCTGCTGGTATATAGTAACCATATTATTATGGTTACTGACTGACTGATTGTTTCCTTTCTGCAAATGTTGCGTTTAGCTGGCGGCCGAAAGACATTATCATGCTCTTTAGCTTTTGCCACTAGGCAGACGGTACTTGAATTTTTTAAATAAAATATTTTAATACGTACCCTAATCTGTAGTTAACAATTCCATATTTCTTCGAATTCTGGTACTGTTGGCTTTTTTATATCTGTTTCCCGTTTCAGATGCCAAATCTTTAGACTTTTAGAAAAGTTGTTTGGTGTGGTTAATGCTATTATGTGTTGCTCCTGCAAGCGGCGGTTGCCAACGTCATGGCCTCAGTGCGTCCGTTTCTCTGCTTGCAACTTTCGAGACTCAGTTTTTCAAAAAAATGAGTACAAATATAGTCGTCTCATTATTATTATTATTATTCATTATTTTTTAAGTAAACAGTCTTATCTGATAAGTTATATGACTCTTCAATGAATCGTCAATAACACTGCAAGTTTTCTGATATGGGAGCTTGACGCTAGCACTGCCCCTCACATATAACTGAAATGCGCAATCAAAACAGTCCACGCCATTGTCTGGAGTTCGCGAAGTGCTCAGCATATGCATACTTATGAATTACGTGTTACTTGCTGAATTGTTGGAATTTAAGCAATGGGAGACCGAATGAATGGTATTTAATAATCGTAAAGTTGGATCCAGCAACGCCACGACCCGCCGCCTAGCGAAGCTTATCGTCTCCACCTATGTGGTGCCGATGGTTACCTACGCGATACCCGTTTGGGGCTACTTGGCCAAGACCCACAAGCGAAAGCTTCTGTCTCTCCTTGACCGAGGATTGCGCTGTGCATGTAAACCCCATTACCTAACATCTAACAAAACGATCCGAGACTCCTTGCGTGTCCGTTCCCTGGACGCCACTATACGGACACTGTCCCGAAACTTTTATCGCCGCTCCGCCCGATTCCAGGCCAACCACCTGATTAGCGCCCTCGGTCGCTACCAATCTGTGCCAGGAGAATCATGGACCCGGCCTCGGCGCACACTCACCCTCAATTAAGTAATTAATTGAAAACCCACGGCCGGTAGCAGGCTACACACTAAATCCAGACCTATCAGTCGTCCCTGCGGCAGGAGCTCTATTTGAAGCTCGGAACGTAGTATATGAGCGGGCGACGGGCAAGCCCTTCGTTCCGCACAGCCATTGAACTTGTACCTACAACGTACAAATCTGATTCTAACATTTCCATTACGATAGCCAATACGTTACGCGGAGCGAGGCGTCCACGATCAACATCCGATCTAATAGATATAGGTGGTAACTTTTTCTGAGAGTTGGATATATCATTTTTTCTGCTTGTTTTTGAAGCTCACATTTACAGTTCTTGCGTTTAGTCTCAATATCTGTTTTCTTTGCATAAAGGGAGCTACAACTACTCGCTGGACGCTGTTCTATTTAAAGCTTTGCGTTCGTACGCCAAATATACAATTATTTAAATTTATGTTATAATTATTAAGTATAGAATGCTGGGCGCCAGAGGTAATTAGGAATCTCAGGGTTTGTTGTTAATAACAACTCTTATGTTCAGATGCTAAATAAACAATACTATATTTATCACTTGTATACATTTAAATAATATAACATATAACATTATTATCATTACAAATTGACAGATTAAATAACTTCTCAATTGCTACTAAAATTCTTTATCCCTTTCTAATCGTCACAAGAGATTCATGAACACATTGAATATCATTTATCATTGATAAGGAATTAGTTTACACATTGAGTATCATCTATCATTTATGAGAGCTTAATTAGTCCATTGACTATTCTCTATAATTTATGAGATTAATTAACACATTGAATATTATTTATAACTTGCTAAGTTACTCTTGGAACTAGAAATCTCCTTCATTCTCATCATAAATTAACTTTGATCAACGACATGACATAAGATCTAACATATCATAAATATCGAACTATCATTCAAATTTATATTAAATATTTAAACTTTGTACTCTGATTCTATGTCGTAAGATATAAAATACACTTCAGCATCTGAACGTCTTCATGGGTTCTTCTAGAATGAAACGGGTTAAACGTAGGTAGACAACAAATTGGTTTCTACATGAAATTATTTGATTACTACATTTTAATTTGATACGATTACTTGAGTTTGATTATCCATTATTCCGTCCTGCTCGTTCCACATTTTACACCTCACAACACAATTGATCTTACTCTGCTTTTTATTTACACACTATCGCGATAACCATTCATCTCCACGTCCTCCGAAACTTTGACTTTCTCATACGGCCACGTACATGATAAATAATACTGCTTCGCTCTTGATGCCGCGTACAAGATAAATAATACTGCTGGACTTATTAATGACCGCTTGTTCTTTTCTTCACTTCCTCCTAACTACTTACTTTACTTCTTCATGACGATAACTAACTGGTTGGTCTAATGACCGAATACTGATTGACTGAATGAATATGTTGCAGACTGTTTTATATTGCTTAATGATTGTTTAAGACATAACTTCTAACTCTCTCTAACAACAACCAGCAAAAACTGCCACTAACAAACTTCCACGGACTGACTGCTTGCTAACTGGTAACTGACTGACTGATTCTCCCCTAAGTTCCTTCACGAGTTACTTTAATAGTTTCACATAGCCTTCCCATACTGCCGCTACTCTTAAGATTACCATCATTGGCCATAATTCAAACGTGTTGCCGGTAAGTTTGAAATTATCCAGTTAACACTCGAAATAACTTCCCGCGCAGAGGTGACGCCATCCCTGATTGGAGAACTCTTATAGACGCGCACTTCTTTCCGCCAGACCGTTATCTCGTTAAAAAGAGAAATTTGTTTTCTAAAACCACCCCTGTTATAACGTATCACTCTTTGTATTTTGAAGGTCGAAAACACCCTGTTTCTAACGGTACTTCATATTTTTTGCTGTTTTGTGCAAACAAAGCGTTTTTATATCTTTACGACTTAGAAAGTTGTACATACAATACAATTTTACACTTGCTCGGCGCCAACGTGTCGCCTCGCTAGTACACACCTCTTACTTATATAACAAATACTTGGTACAATTCTCATCTGTATGTCTACTTACTAACATTACATCTATTAATATTAATAGTCTAAATCAGAATATACTATTGATATAAATATGTTTTACCATACAACTGGCTGTAACCGGTAGTGTTACGTTACATTGTCCCCCAAAATGATTTGTTAATAATTATTGTCAGAATTATGATAAACATTTTGTATGCCTCTAGATTCATTTATTCACTATTCAAAACATAGTTTGTTTACATTCCTTCACTTGACCCACTTTTTCGTTTTGACACCAACCGGATTGCCACCCTTCGTCACTAACTTTCGCTTACTACCTGCTGTCTAGTCCCAAACCCCGGTCATTCACATCACACATGTGTTCTTATCGTATTTACTCTCACTCAGCCCCTCTCAATTCATTTCACTTCTTATAGCTACTTTACAAAGTCCTTACTCTATTACATCGTTACGATTTTGTTATTAAGGAAATCTAAATTTATTTAAATCCCCATTGATTAATTTCCCAGACAATTAAATTTTTACATACAGTCCTTTTTTTTCATTTTAATAATTACATATTAGATTTACAAATCCCCATTTCTCATTCTCACCTGGACCCATGGTGGTATTGTTTTAACTGCCGAACATAAAAGATACCCCGTACTGTTTCAGGTTTGTTGATCTCTGAGACCTCGTACGTCGCGCCTCCCTTAATGCTGGTTACCTCATATGGTCCTTGGTACAACTCACGGAATTTTGCTGTTACCTTATTTACCGCGTCTGAGATTGGGTTTGTCTTTACTAGGATTATGTCTCCTACCTTGAACTTTAATTTGTTGCTTTCTTCATTCTCCTTCCGTGCTCTTTGTTCACCCTTTCTTTTCATTTTTTTATATAGTACATTATGGTGATTCTTCATCTCTTCTTTCATCAATTCACGGTCAACGTAGGATTCCCATACTCTTTTCGGTTTGGTGCTCCATTGCGCTTGATATGGCGTCATTTCAATGGTATCACGGTAAGTCTCATTGATGCACTTTTCAACGACCTTAACATACTTCGCCCATTTCGTATGGTGTCCTCCTACCATTACCCTAAATATATTGCCCAGTTGCCGATTTACTCTTTCCGTCAAATTTGTACAAGGGTTTCGGATGGCCGTATATTTAGGTTTGATTCCCAGATCTCCTAAACTCTTTATCCATGATCTGCTTGTGAATTGGGTGCCATTGTCGGTTAAGATTGACTTTGGTTTACCCACTTCTTGAATATACAACTTTAGTTTATTTAATGTGATGTCCGTTGTCGCCTTCTTCATGGTGTATAACTTAACATATTTCGTAAAGTTATCAACGACTACTAATATGTATTTCACACCACTTGTTGACGTAAGCAATGGTCCATAATAGTCCATACTGACCATTCCTCTCTCTTTCGGTAGTATCGGCTGTGTCTCTCCAATACCTCTGCTGCCGTGGTCCTTACATCTCTGGCATATTTCACACGTTTTAATCATTTGTTTAGTAAATTTATGGAAATGATCCCCTGTGAAATATTCCTTAAACACTTCGTACGTTCGCCTTACTCCACAGTGTCCGTACAGATCGAGTATCTCCTTGATCAATCCCTCGCCGATCTCTTTAGTAAGCATAACTTTCCATATCTTCCTTTCTTTTCGATATAACTTATTGTTATACCACGTATATATTTTCTGTAGTTGTTTATTTGTATTACCTTGTAATTGGTTTATAATATTCTTTAATTTCTGATCCTTCTGCTGGTGTTGGGATATGTTAGTTAGCTGATTTTTCAATTGTTTGTTTAGTCTGATACCTACAGCACAAATCTCCAGTTCTCCTTCTCCGTCCTTTCTCATCTCCTGTTGCGAATCCACTGGGTATCGACTCAGTATGTCAGCTACTATATTCTCGCTCCCTTTGCAGTGCATTACTTCAAAATCATACTCTTTAATCGCGAGTATCCATCTCGTAATTCGCGAGCATGTTAAATGGTATTTCTGCATGAACGTCTACGCTTTATTATCTGTAATGATCGTGAGCGGACGTCCTAGCACATATGTTCTGAATTTTTTAAGGCAGTGTACGACGCTCAATAATTCAATAATTCTAGCTCTGTCGTAAAATAGTTCAACTCGGCGCCTCGGAATACTCGACTGGTAAACGCGATTACCCCGATTTGACCGTCTTCATCTATTTGATATAGTTGTCCTTCCAATGCGTATTTACTAGCGTCTGTCTGTAAATAAAACCGCTTGTTCGGGTCAGGATGTCTTAACATTACTGTATTTACAAATAGTTGTTTCACTTTTTCGAATTGTTCATTTAACTCTTGGGTCCATTTAAACCGTACTCCTTTCTTCAATAATTGTAAAAGTGGTCGCGTCGCCTCAGCATATCGACTGGTGAATTTATTATAGAAGTTTGTCAACCCAAGGAATCCCTTTAATTGCTTTGGGTTTTTTGGCTTCGGAAACTCTAATATTGCCGCTACCTTGTCTGCTGAAGCACTGATGCCCTTCGTTGATAATTCGTATCCTAAGTCTTCTATTTTTTCTCTGAAAAACTTCGATTTGCGAAGATTTACTGTGAGGTTAGCTTTCTTGAGATCTTCTAGCAACAACTCCAGTTGGACGAGATGTTCCTCTGTGCTTCCAGATACACACAAGCAATCGTCGACGTAAATAATCGTAAACTTCTTTACCTCTTCTGACAGCACCTGATCTAATCATCGGGTTGAGCTTGCCAGACTTGTTTTTAAACCAAATGGAGTGACAGTATAATGATAGCAACGTCCTTTATATAAGAAACCGGTAAAATCACGGCATTCTTCCGCTAACGGTATTTGCCAGAAGCTACTCGTCAAGTCAATACTACTCATCACTTTGATGTTTCCACAGCTCGCCAACACTTCATTAATCGGCATCGCTCCTTCATAGTCTGGGACCGTCACGGCATTGATTCTCCGCGTATCCAAGCATAGTCGTACCGACTGATCCTTTTTGAAGACGGTTACGATCGGATTAATATATGGACTCGCAGCTCGCTCGATCACTCCGCACGCCTCCATCTTCTTGATTTCTTTGTCTACGGCTTTTTGATATTTCAGAGGAACTTGTCAACCCTTCATGCAGTATGGTGTGGTATCCGCCACAATAAATTTGTATTCATAACTCGTAATTCTCCCTGGTTGCTCCCTGAAGATCTGGTGGTTTTTTCTTAACACTTCCTCTAACTCCTTCTTCACCTGCGCCTCGACTCCTGTAATTTCTTCCAGTTTTTCACGAATCATCTCCCCAATCTGCTTCTCTTCTTGATTTACTTCTATTGCTAGAATTTCAACGTATTCAGGTGCATCTTCCCCTGCTTCATGTCTATTAAATGTTATATGATTCTCTTTTAAATTAATGATACATCTACTCCCTTGCAGCAACCCGATTCCTATTATGCATTCCCGGATTAGATTAGGTACTATTAAAAATACACCGTCAATGCTGTACTGGCCGATTTTCACATCCAACAGTAATTGCTGAGTTATTTGTTTAGACTTTCTCCCGACCGCTCCTTTCACTATCATATTTGTTACCTTCAATATATATTTAGTCTTCCCATCTGGCATTTGTGTTTGTGATACCACTCTGCCGAGATTGCATTTATTTGACTACCCGTGTCAATTAAGGCGACCACCGGTATTCCGTTTATGCATATGTTTAACTCTGAGCATTTAATTTTGCGCGTATTGTTAATTTCTAGATCTTCTTCTAATAAAGCGTCCCTTATCTCTATGAAAGTAGTGCTAATTTCCTTATAATTATAACCTACATCTACCTTATCTTTACTAGAAAGCTTAATTAGTTTTTTGAGTTTGTTGCTGACGTGTCGACAATATGTGAAGGTCTCTGTGTACCGCTAGTCCCTGCGATGGCGTTGACCTGAGACTCGTATACCCGTTTGTTTGCCGCCACCCTGGTTTCTGGCGATAAGTTGCCTGTCTATCACTTTTATTGTTATTCCAAGGCCGACCCCCGCTTTCATGTTGTTCCGGCTTCACCGCTACTTGTACTCTATAATTGTCAGAGCTGTCTTCCTTCTTCTTGCGTAACGCCGCAAATTCCATCAGCAACATTTGAAATTCTGTGATGTTTTCTACCCCCCTTGTAATACATGCCACCGCTATGTCATTGTGGTAGTGTCGCGCCAATTTCCGTATTAGATGCCAATGTCCGATATCGGTGGTATTAGTTGTCAATTTTGCAGTATACATCTTTCCATGTACTGCACCATACTTAATCCACTCTCCGGGCGATATCTCCCGAACTCTAATCGGTCGCGTACACCCTCTTGTATCATCTGGTTCCAGTATTTTGCTATAAATGCTTCCTGGAATTCTTGGAACGTCTTAATATTATTTTTAATCAATTTCCACCAAATGGCGGCTTCCCCTTCTAAGTGCCTGGAGACCCAGTTCACCCCTTCACTCATGTAGTACTCCCTGTGAATTTCGTCCAACTCCTTGACGAACTCCATGGGGTATTCCCCTTCTCCATTGAACGTGGCGTTCTTGATGTGTTCTGTCGTCATCCTGCGTTGCATCGGTGACCTCTCCATTTGCATCAATTTTGTTCGTACGTCCTCCCTTATCTGCGTCAGTTGACCGTCAATTGAAGTACAGTTGTTCTCATATAACTCGGTAAGTTTCTGTATCTGCTCTCCATTCTTTTTGTTATTATTATTTACTTTGTTATTCAGGGTTTTTATTTCTTGTGCTACGACGACTTGGTGCTGTCTGAACACTTGATCGCTTTTTTCTAAGCGCTCCTTCACCTCTGCCTGGACCGTCTCCATTTCTTCTCTGACGACCTCCTTTGTTTCAGATCTAATCTTCGTTGTGAACTCCTGGTTTTCCTGTCTTAATTCATTAATCTGTTGTTCTACGTGTGTTCTGTGTTCGTTTAGCTGTTGTGTGACTTTTAGTTCCATATTCTTTTCGATCTTGTCGACTTTTTCTGTTAATTGTTTTAATTGTTCATTATTTTCTGTTAATTTTTCTGTCATTTCCTGTGTTATTTGTTGTCGTAATTGTTTATTGTTTTCTGTCATTTTTTCTATCAAGTTTTGTTCTAATCGTTTACTGTTTCCTGTCACTTGTTTATTGTTTTCTGCCATTTGCTGTGTCATTTGTTGTAGTAATGTGGCTATATCTATATTTATTTGTGTTTGTTGTACTTCGCTGCGGACGTCTTCTTCTCGTCGTCCCCTTGCCTCTGAAAGAACCGTCGGGATCTCATTGTCGGTCGATTTTTCCCATATTCCGGTCTCTCCCATTTGGTTATTGACCTCGAATTCCACCTCATTACCACCATTATCCCCGTTATTCGCTGCCATTTCTATTTTACGAGTATTATGCATTTAAATTCCCTTAATTTTCTACTTCTGCTACGAGTTAACATCTACTTACATTAACATATATCTTACTTATTGTCTATCCCGTTTTATTCTACCGAGCTTATTAATTTACTAAATTAAGCTCCACGTTGTTGGGCGTCAAATATAACTACTCGCTGGACGCTGTTCTACGAAAGCTTTGCGTTCGTACGCCAAATATACAATTATTTAAATTTATTTTATAATTATTAAGTATAGAATGCTGGGCGCCAGAGATAATTAGGAATCTCAGGGTTTGTTGTTAAACAATTATAAATCATAAATTAACATTCTCATCATAAATTAACTTTGATCAACGACATGACTTAAGATCTAACATATCATAAATATCGAACTATCATTCAAATTTATATTAAATATTTAAACTTTGTACTCTGATTCTATGTCGTAAGATATAAAATACACTTCAGCATCTGAACGTCTTCATGGGTTCTTTTAGAATGAAACGGGGTAAACGTAGGTAGACAACTATACTACATGAAATTATTTGATTACTACATTTTAATTTGATACGATTACTTGATTATCTTGTTGGTACATTCTCTTCATTCACTTTTTTAAATATTATATTATATATATATTAAACTTTCACTGTGAACACTTACTTTTTGGTTTTGTTTCCCAGACGTTTCGACGTGGTGTTCGTCTTCCTCAGTGGGATTTAAAATACTGAATGTCTGTACAAAGCAACGGTTATGGGTTGTAGGTGTTTTCCAGCGCCAATTCCCTCCCACCAGCTACCCCCACCACACACACCTACAACCCATAACCGTTACTTTGTACAGACATTCAGTATTTTAAATCCCACTGAGGAAGACGAACACCACGTCGAAACGTCTGGGAAACAAAACCAAAAAGTAAGTGTTCACAGTGAAAGTTTAATATATATATATATATATATATATATATATATATATATATATAAAACGATTACTTGAGTTTGATTATCCATTACTCCGTCCTGCTCGTTCCACATTTTACACCTCACAATACAATTGATCTTACTCTGCTTTTTATTTACACACTATCGCGATAACCATTCATCTCCACGTCCTCCGAAACTTTGACTTTCTCATACGGCCGCGCACATGATAAATAATACTGCTTCGCTCTTGATGCCGCGTACAAGATAAATAATACTGCTGGACTTATTAATGACCGCTTGTTCTTTTCTTCACTTCCTCCTAACTACTTACTTTACTTCTTCATGACGATAACTAACTGGTTGGTCTAATGACCGAATACTGATTGACTGAATGAATATGTTGCAGACTGTCTTATATTGCTTAAATGATTGTTTAAGACATAATTTCTAACTCTCTCTAACAGCAACCAGCAAAAACTGCCACTAACAAACTTCCACGGACTGACTGCTTGCTAACTGGTAACTGACTGACTGATTCTCCCCTAAGTTCCTTCACGAATTACTTTAATAGTTTCACATAGCCTTCCCATACTGCCGCTACTCTTAAGATTACCATCATTGGCCATAATTCAAACGTGTTGCCGGTAAGTTTGAAATTATCCAGTTAACACTCGAAATAACTTCCCGCGCAGAGGTGACGCTATCCCTGATTGGAGAACTCTTATAGACGCGCACTTCTTTCCGCCAGACCGTTATCTCGTTAAAAAGAGAAATTTGTTTTCTAAAACCTCCCCCGTTATAACGTATCACTCTTTGTATTTTGAAGGCCGAAAACACCCTGTTTCTAACGGTACTTCATATTTTTTGCTGTTTTGTGCAAACAAAGCGTTTTTATATCTTTACGACTTAGAAAGTTGTACATACAATACAATTTTACACTTGCTCGGCGCCAACGTGTCGCCTCGCTAGTACACACCTCTTACTTATATAACAAATACTTGGTACAATTCTCATCTGTATGTCTACTTACTAACATTACATCTATTAATATTAATAGTCTAAATCAGAATATACTATTGATATAAATGTGTTTTACCACACAACTGGCTGTAACCGGTAGTGTTACGTTACAGAGCATAAGGGTATTTCTGCTAAAGGAGCAGTGGAACACTCTGGACGGAAATATTCTGAGCTTTCGAAACACGATCCCCTTTATTAACGATCCCCCTTTACTCCTTGTTACAGCTTTTAACTTCAGTTAAATCTTCGTCATTATTAGACGTCTTGTGATTGGCTTCTGAGAACTCTAAGACAATATCAGGTTCATGTTCATCATCTTCTTCTTCTTCTACGTTGGTGTCGTTTGTGCTGTGTTCAACTAAATTCTATTTGAAAAATGAACGCTGTTCTTCTAGCTTCTTTTCTTTGGCAACATTTTGAGGCAAAACATAGTCAAATGGTTCGTTTTTCGGCTTAACGCCAAACATAAATTCACTCATCAACAAACGTAACTTACTTTCAAATTGAACTTTTATTTTATAATACAAAACAGCAACCGTGTGTTAGGACAAGCATTCATGAAACAGATCAAACTGACAATGAAAATAAGCTTCACTGTAGTCTGTTGCGGGGTGGAAGGGTGTCTGACATGTTGCACTGTGCTTGAGGTGGCGAGGAATAGTCAGTCTCGTTACTGACTAAATGTAAAATCCGCAATTCGCGAAGCGAGTAAAACAAAACATTCACTCTGCGGAATGGGTATTTTGATTTCCACAATCCCCGAAATAGAGATTAATTTTGAACAGTGTTAAATCAAAATACCCAGTCCGCGGAGTGCGAAATAAATCTCGCCCGTTACTCGAAACAAAATGCTCACTTCACGAAGTGAGTATTTTGCCACATGCACTGCGCGGAGGTGAACACACACGCGCGCGCGCGCACGCACACACACACATATTTTAGAAAATAATTGAATCGTATTGTAGCATTGCAATCTCGCTATCTATTCATCTTGACTTTCTTTTTCGTTCTCCTCTTGTTTTACCACTTGTTTTACCTTCATCAGCTAAGACTCGTGGGTATCCTCTTCCTCTTCTATGACGATACTGACAATTTCTGCGTGATCAGATGCTTAAAAA
The DNA here is from genome assembly GCA_034769895.1 of Magicicada septendecula. Lineage (NCBI taxonomy): Eukaryota > Metazoa > Arthropoda > Insecta > Hemiptera > Cicadidae > Magicicada > Magicicada septendecula. Next base: position 759,941,031 of record CM068367.1, read on the forward strand.
GAAAACTCCGATTCACAGGATCCGCCTTGGTCCACACCTGCATTTCAGTTTGTTTTTTTTTACTCACCGCTATATTTTATGAGTACATAATATTGCTTATTGTAATAAAAAATATGTGTAGCTAAAACATCACAGTTCATTAGCTATCAATATTGTAGGCCTACTTAATATAGTAAATATAAAAGAAATACATTTTTTATATTAATATTATGGTGTGCCTCAGGATCTACGTGAGGGTACGTGAAATTCTATGGGCAAGTTTATGCTCTTGCATTGTACGCTGGCACTACTTTGGATTCGCTTCACAACTCTACTCATCATGACTGAAAAAAATTAAAGTAGTGGTTTAGTAAAAAGTTTATGGTTTGAAGTGAAAAAACTAAATATATATGATTTTCAGTTTGAGAGAGAAACTGAATTTTCACGTTATTTGTTCTATAATGAATCATCATGTCAAAAAGAATTTGACTGTAGGTGCTTGGTGATTGAACAAACTAAACAACTGAAGAATCTTGGTCTAATAAGAGTAATCTCTCATAGAAACGTCATATTAGTAAAGTGAAGAAAGAGTTGTGTTCATCCTTGCAAAAATTATATTTCTTACGAGATTATTGTCCCACAAAACCACTGATCACAATCTATCATGCATTGGTTGGAACAAAAATAAATTACGGAATTAATTGTTAGGCAAGAACGTATATTTTATCGTAAAGCCAGTTATTGTATCACAAAAGGCAATCATTAAAACTATTTCTAAGAAACGTAAATTTGAGCACTCTTGACCACTTTTTCAAAAGTTTGGAATTCTTTCCTTAAAGCATCTGTATGTTTTTAAAATTCTTAGGCTCTTTTATATTAGAAATGATAATAAATATAAATTTAAAGATAAAGACTACGATCTTCGAAAAAGCCATGCTGTTGTTATTCCGCCGTCAAAATTAACAGACCATCAGCAGTTTTACACTAGTAATGCTGCACCACGCTTCTATAATGTACTAATACCACGTGTCAGTCTTAGGGACACTCTAGTCGAATTCCTGAAATCTCTGAAAATATGGTTGCTCTCAGTTCCAATTATTGATGAGTTTTAAAAATTGTTGAATAAGAAAAAAATAAATAAATAATTTATTTAAAAAATTATAATGTAAATTTGTAGAATATTGGCTATTGTAGAATTATATTATTTCTTCTATATTATATCGTATTTTCTTGCATTACTGAATTATATTGTATTTATTTTAATACAGCTTATTCAATTTGTGTTTTTAATTTTAACAATGTTTTTTAAAAAAATCAATAAATTTAATTGGTTTGTTGTTTGTGAAGCAGCAAGCCGAGGGAAGGCCCAAGACAGTAATTTCTAAGGGGCTCCTATTTTGTTTCAACAATCTAGTGTGTTGTTGTACTACTGTGATGAAAGAAGATAAAAAAAAATGTTGTAGGCATTGAAACACGACAATCAAATTAAACTTAGTAATTTGATACCCTATGGTAGTTAAGCTTATTTTCTATGTAAGTAAATTCACTGGCTGCGACAAATTCTACGAAAATCAGTGGTTTTATCTAATCAGATGTGCCGAGGCTATGCTGACTATTCATAACACATGAGGAGAAGCAACGGGATTCGAACACTAGTTCGGAATGACATTTGCTCGGAATGTACGTGTGTTATCAACGAGATGATAAAACCCGGGCGTGAAATCACTCGCTCACACACACACACGCACAGGCATACACAAACAAACAAGTAGGCCTTCTTTGAAGATCCCCACACTCTTCATAAGCCGCATTTGTTTTCACTGCAGTCTACTATGTACTGACGACTGTTGAAAATGTCGGTGAACTCCATATGTCTCAGTATACAGTACGTATGTATCAGTGTGCAGTCTGCATTACACTGATCAACACACAAAGTCTTGGAAACAAGAACAACACCGTCGCTTGATAGTTTTTACACTATGATCAGCAGGAAATTATTTCCTACTGAAATGCAGAAGTAGGAATGTACTTCCTGAAATGTACTGAAGTAGGAAAAGCCCCTCCGACGAATACACACATATATTATGTGTAAGTATATATAGTTATAGTTAATCATTTATGATTAAATAACAATTACAGGATATCGTCTCACAACCTCAACATGTAAAGAATATTCTTTTGTAAATTCTAAAGTGTGGCGAAAAGTGCTCATGGGTGAAGCACTTCATCCAGAAGCATCCAAATTTTACAAATGTTTGTTTGTGTGTACACTCAACAACAACAATATAATAGCGGTAATAAAATAATAATAACAGCGTCAAACAATAATAATGCGTTTACTGTTAATAGAAAAAGTTCAAATAAAGAATGTATATATAATTAATTATAATTATTGGTAGTATAATTATGTTAATTATATTATATAATTATTAATATAATTGTATTTAATTACAGTTAATACAATTAAAACTTTCAAAAGTTACAAGTAAAAATATAAAAAATATACGGAATTTGCCACAAACAACTAAAAGAGCAGGAAATTGTCAAACGGTAAGTTGAATGTCTTCAATATGAATGTTTCTTTTTACTTTCCAATTAACTGTTAGATGAAATAAAGTAAAGAACTTATATCTGCTTAACATCATACTACACTTCCTGGAATCGTTATGAATTTTCTAGAACAATTATTTTTCCGAGCAAATGTCACTACATATGATCTCCAAGCAAATGTCATTCCGAGCAAGTGTCATGACTTCAGAAGCAACACCTTAGTTTGACAATGAAGTCTATCATAATACAAATGATTTTCGTTTTAAAACAATTTCCTTTTGAATTCATGATAGTAGACATCTTTACTCACTAATTCATTATAAAATTAAAAATTCAAGTTTGAAACTCATATACTCTCATTGCAAACAAATACAAATTTGTAAAGCTTTCCACACTTCTTCATTGGGAATGGCGCCGTAAAGTGTTAAACTCAATAATTCTTCACGTAGAAGGAAACTTGTAGCCATAACAGTAGTATGCTTCATTGATTAGTTTCTCTGTGTGTTAATAGGTGACGTGTTGGTGTAACTAGTAATGAGTGCAGTCTACACGACACGTACGTGCGTTGTCAATATTATTTTCTAAATGACGTAATCAGCGTTACAAGTAATTGTCAGCTACGCAAGAACGTGTGAGGCATAGCCTACATTCCGAATGCAGTGAAACATCAAAATTTGTGTTTTGTTTTGTCACGTATTTAAAGTGGATACAAATTATATTTCATGTGTTGTAAACATACTTCCGTCCGTTATTTATTTCATCCGTAAACATAAAGTACGTCCAGATAGATAGATATACTATATTCAAACACTTACTGCCAAACGCAAGCGAAAATTGGCTACCACCCCGCCTCCGCCCCCTCCTACACATTGTGGCACCACTCCTGGTAACAGGCGCACTCGCCTGACTCAGCCTCCTTCTAAAACTGTGTCTCAGCCCAAGATTCCTTCGATTGTCATTCCCGACAATCAGAACTATCGAGAAATTCTTCACGCCCTCCAGAACCTTCTTCCTTCGGCCAAACTTGAGGCCAATTGCCAAGACGTCTCGCTGAGAATTGCGGCCACCACAGTTCCAGACTTCCGATCAGTGCAGACTTTCCTCACTGAGAGGAAGATTCCTTTTCATACTTTTGCCCTCCCTTCTGAATGGGAAATCAAAATTGTGATTTCCGGGATCCCTTCCTTGTGATTTCCGTGTCAAGGACCGCTCCCGACTACATCAGGCAGGAGCTATACGCCGACGGTGGTAAGCGTACTGCATGTCGGAAAGGGAAATGATCGCCGGCCCGTCAATAGTTTTATGGTGAAACTACTGAAAGTAGGCTCTTTCGAGGAGGTCTATGGCTTCCAGGACTTCCTGCACCTTCGGGTACAAGTCCGCACCTTCGAACCGCGACCAGGCCCCTCGCAGTGTTTTAACTGCCAGAGGTTTGGTCACTCCAGCCTTTTCTGAAACCATCCGCGTTCTGTGCGATGTGTTGCACCCCAACGTGACTGTGATAAGCCGACTACAGGTTTCACAGCCATCTGCTGCAGTTGTGGTGGAGACCATCCGGCAAACTACAGAGGATGCCGTGACTACATCGTCGCAATGAAGTGTAGCCCTGGGCGTAGGCACACCGTGTTGCAGGTCCTCCTCCCAACCGCCGAAAGGCCTTCCCCCCTCTCTCCGGAGCATCATCTCAGGCCCTGGCAGCAGCTCCGGCTGCTCCCAAAGCTACAGTTCCGCCTCTAGTCGCCGCTTCGGAGCCGCCTGCAACAGCCCCAGTCCCGGCGCCTACCGGAGCGCCCGGTCCTTCTTATGCGGCTGTAGAGCACTTCTGTCCAGCCTACATCTGTCCAACCTTCCGCTCCTCGGAGCACTAAGAAGCGCACTCGTCGCCGCAGGCGACGGGATCCTCAGGATTTGCCTGTAAAACCTCAGCGGGCGACGCCCGCCCCCAGACATCATCGCATAAGTCCTACAGAGCAGACAACCTGTCCGTCCACAAGCCCTGAGCCGTCTACGACCCCGACCGAGACCAGTCGGGCACGTCTTCCGGAATCTCGGAATTCTTCCCGGGCCCCGGGTGATCCCCTGACTACCTGGGCCGAAAACTTGGTTGCCAGAATCAGGTCTGTTCCTGACACTACCACGGTTCTCGCCCTGGTATTTCAATCCTTGTCAGACCTTTATCCTCTTCTTCCTTTGAATGGCTAGTAGTCTCAAGATCGTTGCGTGGAATGCCCATGGGGTAGTCCCACGACGACCTGTACTGATGACTTTCGTAACGGAGTACGACGCTGATGCGAGACTCATCTGGCTCGCTACCATACATTTACCCTGCCATCTTACATCTGTTTTCGTTAGGATCGTGCCCAGCGGCACAGATGTACTAGTCCACAGGCGGATATCCCATAAGCCACTACCCCCTCAAGACACATCTCTTATTGAAGGTTGTGCTGTGGCGATCGAAGCAGACGAATCGGAGTTGCGCCTTGTTGCGGTGTATCTCCGGCCTGGCCTGCGGACACCGACCCCACCCGAGGAGTGGGACGCTCTCATCGACCATCCCCTAACAACCATTGTAGCCGGCGACCTAACGCCAAGCATCCCTCTTGGAACAGCAGAGTAGCCAACGCCTACGGAAAATCTCTGTACCAGTTCGTCTCTGACGACCCGGTACTTCAAGTTATCAGCCCAGAAAACCCTACCCACTTCCTCTTTTCCGGTCATCGACCGGACGTCCTTGACATTGTTATTGCCAAGGACGTGACCCATCACATCCAGGTCTCGTCTGTGTCGGACCTCTCGTCCGATCACAATCCCCTCTTTATAACTGCCCGTGAGATGTCGGCTTCACCCCGACCTCCTCCTCAGATTGTTAGGAGAGTCAATTGGCGCTCCTACCATAATGAGCTCTCTCGGCGGTTACCAACACTCTCCGCGGACCCGATCGTCACTCGTGACGATCTGGATCTCCGAGCCACTCATCTTCAGGAGTTGGTCCAAGGTGTCATGAATCGACACACCTACGCTCTCAAGGTGAATCATCCACGTTCGGCCCTTCCTCCGGAAGCTCTCCACGCCATCTGGCTACGGCGCAAGCTCCGCCGCAGATAGCAACGAACCCGTGATCCCGGCGTCAAACGACGCTTTCAGGCCCAATCTCTTTACGTCCAGTAGTTACTGCGGGGCGTAAACTCTGATCGATGGGACTTATATCTTGTTGAAGTCGACCACGCCTCCGTTTGGAGAGCGGCGAGTAGACTGACCCGCGAGAAGAGAACTCGCAACCCGCTTGAAACTCCGAACGGGGTTGTGTCTTCGGCAGAAAGCAAGGCTGAGGTCTTCGCCGACTGCATGGAGGCACAATTTACTCTTCACCAAGGCGTCTCGGACCCTGTCCACTCGGCAGAAGTTCGAGACTTCCTATATGGACATTTTTCGTGCCCTCCCGATGCCCCACTCGTCCCGTCCGACAGGGATGAATTCGTTTCATCCATGTGCGACTAAATCGCCGTCGCGCCCCCGGTCTTGACCGGATCGGAGCCGCTGTACTCCACCATCTCCCGGCCTCAGGCGTTGACCTCGTTATTAAGCTGTTTAACTCCTGTCTCCGGCTACAGTACTTTCCCCGCCTGCGGAAACCAGCCAATATCGTAATGATTCCCAAGCCTCGTAAGCCGCGCATGCTTTCTGGAAGCTATCGCCCTATCGCTCTTGCCAGTCATCTCGAAGGTGTTCGAGGTCTCCTGCTTGCTCGCATCTCACTGCTGTTGGATGACTTCATTCGCTGCGAACAGTTCGGATTCCGCAGAGAACACTCGACCACTTTTTAATTGGTCCGCGTTATTACGCACTTGTCAGACGCCACCAACAGGCGAGCGGCTACGGCCGCCGTATTTTTGGATGTGAGCAAGACCTTTGACAAATTCTAGCACGAAGGTCTTCTATTCAAACTTGCCCATTCTCCTCTACCATCGTCCATAGTGTTTTTTCTTCGGTTGTATCTCAGCGACCGCACCTTCAGAGTGACCGTCGATGGGTCTGTTCTACAGTTCGACCTGTCGCCGCCAGCGTATCTGTCCTCGGCCCCGTTCTGTACCTCGTGTACACGAACGACCTGCCTGTCTTGCCCGGAGTCACATTGTCTTTGTTATCTGACGATGCTATGTATCACTGCAGCTCCCAGTCCCCGCGTTTTGCGAGTACAAAGCTGCAGCGTCAGTTGAACCTGCTTCCGGACTGGCTACGGAAATGGCGAGTGACGATCAATACGGAGAAATCCGAAGCGATCTGTTTCACGCGTAAGTCCATCTCCCGATGCCACCCCTCTCCCCATCGCCTACAAAGAGTCGGTGAAATATCTAGGCTTTCGGCTTGACCGGCGCTTTGCTTTAAATCCTCGCCAAGGCTCGCGGCGTCCGAGCCAAATTATCTCCATTTCTCTCGTGTCGCAGCCACCTGGCCATACGCACGAAGTTAACCATATATCTTTTATTTCTCAGGTCAGTACTGACCTATGCGGCTCCCGCATGATGGTGTCTTTTGTCCACCACCAACAGCTGTAGGCTGGAAGTTTTCCAGTCCCGAACCCTCCGATCCTAGTCGGGGTCCCCTTGGTTTGTGAGGAACAACGTGATTCGAAGGGGTTTCCGAGTTCCTACCTTGTCTGCCTTTGTCCAATCGCTGGCTGTAATTCTCTTTGATGCAGCCTCGACCTCAACCTTCCCTTACCTGAGAACTATCAGCGCATCAGAACCACCACCGCCAATTCGGGTCAAGCGCCCTCAGGCGCTTCTTGATGACCCGCCATAAAGTCATCCTCGTACTCACATCAGCCCACAGCCCCAGAGTTCACTAATAAAACTGACCTTCATTCCTTCCTGACCGCCTTCTAGTACGCTGAGTCAGCTGCTTGTTGCTGTTACCTTGATCACCGACACGGAGGCTCTGTCTCGCGGGGAGCGACCGACGCATCAACTCAAGGCGTCTGCTGGCTGGGCTTGAGACGGGCAACATCTGTTGCTCGAATCGGTTCCAGCGGCAGTGGCACAAAAGTAAAGTTTTCATTCTCCCTACCTTCTGCGTTATCGCGTTGGTGGTTTCCTTCTCCACTTTTAGGTCACCAGTCGACTAGAACCAGACTATGTATAGGCTATCTATTGGCAGCCATTGGACTCGATCCAGATGCTGCAGTCAAGCCACGAGTGCAAGGACACCCCGCACCCACAATGCAATGCAATGCAAACACTTACTGCTACAGTTCTTTTCTTCGTACGTAAATTACTTTATACTACACTAACATACAATCAAGATGTTTTTCCTTACTTGAAACATGTTTTGAGCATTAAGTAGTACGCTTATCGTCAGCCATGTTGGTTTTTAGTCTAGTGAAGTATCTGTGCGATGGCTGTTGCTGTTCTTGGCGTTTGGTTGGACTTTGTTGATTGGGGCTTGTTCGCGTTATTGGGATCAGATATGGTGTATAAATTTTCTCTTTGAGTACTTCAAATGTTTAGTGTTTACATAAAACACAATTTTGTAAAACACTAAATACTGGAAGTACAGAAATAACAAATTTATACACGATATCTGATCCCAATAACATGAACAAGCCACAGTCAACAAAAACCAACCAAAAGCCAACAGCAGCAACCAAATACAACACAGATACTTGTAGATGTGGTATACTACAGTAAAAACCAACATGGCTGATGACAAGCGTACTACTTAATGCTCGAAAATGTTCCAAATAATGAAAACATCTTGATTTATACCAAGGATATGTGCTAGTATATCACACGTTTGTATACACTTCAGGATATGACTAAAGCTTGTTAAAACTACTGCGTCGTAAACATGTTTCTCATTATTATAACTTTGTCGAAAAATTCAGCTTTACTTGTCTAAGTTGTAATTTGTACATTTCATCTATGATTTTTATTACTAAGAATTCCGTTTACTGCTTAATACAATTTTTTAAGACACTTTATATTTCTATCTAAAAAAGTCTTTGATCACAAATAGTACAAACAAAATTGCTTAGGAATGCAGAAAACAATCAGTATGTTTATTTCAAAGGAAAAACCATTAATATTAAGTCTAAAACGGAGAATATTATTACTTATTATCCAGTAAGTAGTAAAATTGTACAGTGATTATTATGGAGAAGTTGGTAGTTGTTGGACATATTTTTGTAATTCTCAAGTTTGCGCGCATGCTATTTACTTAAAAATCATTTACTCAAATATTACAAACCAGTGAACGGCATACGGTACTGAATACTGGCGCAGTTGTTGGTTACTATGCTCATACCGACTTGCTGTTTCAGTTTGTTTATGTTTACTGTATGCCACCTCGCTTTGGCAGCCTACTTGATGTACCGTAGTCTTGACTATCAAGTTAATTTCTACAATTTCATAAGGGAAAATTAAATACTTGGAATAATAAAAAACACTTGTTTACAACAGTACTCATTGTTCTACGTTTCGGCAAACGGCGTGTGAGAGCCTAATAGGCGTCTCCCATATGCAGCCAAACTGATTGCAAAATACAAGTGGCGCTTATTAAAATCACGCTAGCATTTCATAAAGCGATTGGATTACGATGGCTGACTCAATGACGCAAAGTCCATAGATCTGGTAGTCTGTTTCAATAAAATGGCTGAGTCAATTATCCAGCAAGACACAGTGACGATTTTCTTAAGAAGTCGTGTACTGGCAACTATATAATCGCACTTATTATTTACTCTGTATCTGATTATAATACTGAACGTATCATTTTGCGAGCACATTCTCACGTTTGTCGTATAGAAATGCGGCCGGTGTAGTACGCAGCACAGAAGTCAAGTTCTCACAACACAATAAACACTCTGACTGACTCGGCTATGCTGAGACACATTTTTAACACTCGCTTCTTTATCCTGTTAATGGTTAATAGGGGAAGTTAGGTTTTGTTTATACCTAGTACGTACCATTTCAAATTTCAATCCAATATTTAAGTCATGCAGTTGATATGTAACGTAGGTCGCTCACTCTGTTTATGTATATAATATTCTCGTAATACAATAATAATTTACACATCTCTTACGGCATTTATTACACTACCTGCTTCTTAGAACGAAGTCGGTTTATTTTCGCAAATTCTTTGACTAAGTACCTTTGTCATTTCTAATGGTTAGTTTGTGTTCTCCTCATTCTATTATTTCTGACTTGTCTTTAATTTTACTATTTTATCCTGTTATTAACTACCAAATCTCATTTTAGTTCCAATTCAGAATTACTTACACCTCTCTGGACCCCACTGATGTTACTTATTCAAAAACCCCTTCCCTACGAGTTACTGACGGCACAAGTAATCCACTGTAGCCACTGTAGGTTCAAGTAGAAAGGACGACTTGCCAAACATCTGAATATCGTTATACATCTGTATTCTCAATGTGCGACATACGTTTAAAATATATATTCTGGCGTTAAAATAAAGGATAGTTAAAGACAGTACTGCGACCAGGGTGAATTGTAAAAATAAATAAAATAATTAGCTCCAAGGTTCGGCATTACATGATTGATGGAGAAAGTATTTTCAGTAACAAACTTTCTATTACTTTTAACCTTGACCGTTCTCGTAATTTAGTTGTTTCACATATGTTGTGTTAACAGAATTTAATTGCTAGAGCTGTGTATGGAAATATTTAAGTTTCATTAAATTTCAGAAATGAAAGCAAATTTAAATAGTTAATTGCCTATGATTTCAGTAATGAATGTCTTCATTAATCCTAAAATTTATCGTTGAAATATGTAGAAAGCTTAAAACTTTCCAAATAGTGTAAACGAAATATATGACGTTTTATGAAACACTCTTAGTAATGTTTACTTGACTCGTGGACATTGGGCTGGCTTGCCGTACTTGGGTCGGTTGCCAACAAAGAATTGTCACACAAATAATGCGGAACGAAATAATTTTATTGGAAATAATTTAATTTTGTACACATTAGTGTTTAGTAAAGTTATTTTTTGATTTGATGAGTGTATAGTTCAATAATTGCGTTTACAATAAAGTTGAATTATTTTGTTGTCAGAAATGTAGACAAGTCACTTATATATAACGGTTACATGTGGAGTTTTTTGTACGTTCGTTGGACTTCTTACGGATTATTTTGTCAAAAGCTTAACCAAACTGCGGATTAGTTGTGACTTCATAACTACTGCAGTTTTCATAGTGCTTAGTATACTATAAATTTACTTTTTATTTAAAATATCCTTCTTTAAATATTTACATCTTTTTTTTTAATTTCGTTTACTCAAGCAACTTTTTATCAATGACAGATTTTAATGAACTGGGCTTTATAATTCAAAATTTTCAAAGAAACATCTTAGACGTATACTTTAGTTTTTTCAATCGTAGGTTAGAAAACTGTTTTTAGATAGTGGCAACAATTATATTCTTGGTTATGGCACTAAATAATAATTATTTTCTGCAAAAAAAAAAACATTACATTGTTCTATATTAATCGTTTTTACATTTGCCCTTCGTGTTTTTGGTTTTTCTTATGTATAAATGACACTATACTCTGTCGCACGAAACACTTGTTTATATTATTTCTCTGCGTAAAGTTAATACTCAATTCTGTATTTCCATTCCACTCATTTTCTGACTTTCTTAACTGTTGGAGGCTGTCAAATAAATAAACCTTTTCATCTCGATGACATAATCAGACAAACATAGAAGAGTAGAAGACACAGCAAAAAAAAAGATTTAATGCAAATAGAAGCGTTTTTTCCCTTTTTCGCTTAAGGTGTCGTCCTGTCGACCTTCTTACTAACCCCCATCCACATTTCTTTCACACGTATAAAGAAATTGCTATAGAAAGTCAAATTTATTTCAAATTTTTATTCGGTTATTTAAAAAAATATTTTTCAAAGTAAATATAACGTAACGTTAATGTGGTTATATATTATTCATAAATCGAGAATAGATGGACCGACCGATTTTTATGCCGGTTTCATCACACGCACTAACACTTTCAGAGAACACTCTCATCTATACGTATAAAACAACATTTCAAGGGTTTAACCGTAACGATTATTATATATTTGAAAAGAAAAACAATTTTATATCAATACAGTGACTGCAGTTAATTGATATAACATATAGCATAATTCACTAATTAATCGATAAACGAAATTAGTAAGTATGTGGTTCAAAATTCTACATGGATCTCGACGTAAAATAATTTCTTTGTACAATATGAAAACTTTTACTTTTCAAGGAATAAACCATGTATTTGTCTTTAGGGTGTAGATTTCCGAGTGTCTTTTTTTGCTGACTTTCAACGGCCGAACCGAGTTACGTAGGCCGTTTACACTGAACGATTAACAACTACTTCCAAAAAGACGTTTCTGTAAGTCTTACTATTGAATTTTGTCCATTAATTGACTTCACGAATTTTAAATTCAAACATCTAACAATTATGAGAATTAAAATTTTGTTGCAATGAATTCTAACTATGTGTAATTATTGATACACAGAGACGATCGATTTTTCTAGTTTGATAATACTGAATGTACATTAAAATTTGTTTAATAAATAGATTCTGTTTCTAGGCAGTTACCTACAAAGTAAATTTTTAAAACAAATACAATTAAGAGACATCTATAAAATTGTTTCTATAATTTCTTTGAAGAATAACCTTAAACTAGATTGGATTTGCCTATACGAAATATATTAGTTTTTGTCGTAAAACTCGGTTACGCTGTTTAATGTAGGTAGCGAACTCATGTTACCGAATACGTACGGAATGTTCTAAAAGTTCTAGTATTCGGTAACTTAACAGAGCAGCTCTAATAGTCACTGTGATATTATATTTTTATAAAAGTTAAGATATCTCGTCAAGATTGTTCACATCAAACAATTTTTATTTCTCGAATTGGACGTAACTGCAACTATTTTTCCTATATTTTGTTTTTAATTCACCAGATGCTCCAGATCATTGTTAGAACTAAAAGTAATTATTTCATAAATATATTTTAATTACGTTCAATGAACGCAACGCCGATTCGGCAAAAACCCGTATCCCTCTTACGCAGTCGGGTGGAACTACTAGCGTATTCATTTCAATGTTTGAACCGTGAAACAGAGCTACAGTAATGTTCGATTGTCACTGAGACTTCTCTGCCTTTCGACACATTAGTATCCTTTTAGTGTTCACGGTATTGTCGTTATGCAGTATTTCGTACTTATGCAAACTTTAATGACCAAACATTTCTAACACTTAGTGACCTGGAAACTGTACGCTTCAACTAATTATGAGTAGGACATACGAAATCATACTCGTAAAATTTTAAGTCTTCCGAAATATTCATACTCCAGACAAGTACTACTCCAGAAAAGTAGAAAACACTATGGCAGAAACCAAATTTTCACTGAAAACGCTGAATACATATATCAGCATCACTATCTTCATATTTCCATATGTGTGAATTATCTGCATACAGTTTCACTTTGTATATTTTCAGCGAGTATTGTAAAATATGAACATATGCCAGCATTGTTAGCATTGCTAGAGTATCTCTTCAACTGTGAATCATTAGAAAATTGCGAACCGTGCACAGTGATAGAAAATATCGGTATGGAGAACCATACATGACTTCCATATTCTAAGATTTATATTTAAAATCATTTTCAGCCAAACAGCCAGGCTGTGTCTTACCTGCCTTTTTATTGCTGTATTAAATGAAAAATATTATATTACATTAAAATGAAAAAATTATAATTTTATTGCCTGGCAACAAAATTATTTTATTTTTAACAATTACCATTGTTTCAAAAAGTTTAAATAAATTTTCAAGTACTATACTCTTGTTAAAACGTAAAAGGTTGCAGGTAAACTACCCCTTCCCCTTAACCGATCTTCACCAAAATCGAAAGTCATTGAGACCTCTACAATTCAGGGATGTATGCAAAACATTATTTGATTCTGTTTGAATTTGCGGCTGTTATCGTTTGCCATAGAAAATACGCTTGATAAAAAAATGTTGCAGGTAAACTACCCCTTCCCCTTAACCGATCTTCACCGAAAACAACAGGTCTTGAGTACTCTACAAATCAGGGCTGTATGCAAAACATTATTTGATTCTGTTTGAATTTGCGGCTGTTATCGTTTGCCATAGAAAATACCCTTGTTAAAAAAACGTTGCAGGTAAACTACCCCTTTCCCTCAACCGATCTTCACCAAAAACAATAGGTCTTTAGAACTCTACAATGTAGGGCTGTATGCAAATAATCTTTTGATTCTGTTTAAATTTGCGGCTGTTATCGTTTGCTATAGGAAATACCCTTGTTAAAACATAAAACGTTACAGGTAAACTACCCCTTTCCCTTAACCGATCTTCACCAAAATCAACAGATCTTGAGAACTCTACAATTCAGGGCTGTATGGGAAACATTATTTGATTCTGTTTGAATTTTCGGCTGTTATCGTTTGCCAAACAAACAAAATTACCCTTACTAAAAAAAAACTGTTGCAGGTAAACTACCCCTTTCCCTCAACCGATCTTCACCAAAAACAATAGGTCGCGAGTACTCTGCAAATCAGGGCTGTATGCAAAAAATTATTTGATTCTGTTTGAATTTGCGGCAGTTATCGTTTGCCATAGAAAAAAATCTACAGACAGACACACACACAGACACTTTTCGGAAAACGACTTTTTTCATGTTTTGAGTGTAGTAGAATCAGAATCTGCAATAATCTCGAACACGATTTTTTTTGCCATCACCATACTTCCATTCCTTAAGGAATATGGAAGTAAAATCAATCAACATCACACCATTTATCTACATGATCTGTATAGCCTACTGTTTATTCTTTTAGCCGAGTATTTCTCGAGTGTGTAACATTGAATCTTGTCAATCCTAAATACTTGAATACGATTCATTATGAAACGGGTTAAATCATCGTCGTTCGTACGGTTTCGTGATTATGATTGTCAACAACAAACCTTTTTTTCCAGTTTGACAATCGTTGTCTTATTAGTTTTCTTTTAAATGCCAGATGTTGTGCCCACAATACGATGAGGCATACTCACAGTGGCGGCTCGACCATAAGGTTCAAGGTTCAGTGAACCCCCCTAAATAATTTAAATATGTTTAAGGATTTGTTGAGGTAATGGTTTCTATTTAAATAACAAGACTTGCGAGATTCATGTTGTTGACTGAACATTAATGGATTTGCGTAATAGGCGAATTGCTCGTTACTATTGCTTGAGGTGCAAAGGAGCTCTCAACACCTCCTAGACTGTGTAGACAGCTTTGGAGGGGGAAATCAGTACACGCAAAATTACATTCAACGGTCGCTAAAGCCGAGTGTTAGCGACAGAGACGAATAGTTCCGACGAGGGCCGAACCGCACTGATCGGGAATTTTAACATTTTCAAAGTACCGCCATTCGCCATTAGTCCTAGTATGATTTTTACCACATGATTTGTCCGTTTACCTTCAGTTTTGTGTCAGATTTCTCTATTTCATTTAGAATGCAATGAAAATGAGTGCAGTAAAGTCTTAAAATCAAATAAAATAGTGAAGTAATTGTATTCCGAAAATAAAGTGTGTTTAATGTAGTTATTAAATAATTATAGTAACGTTAAGCTGACCGAAGGGTGTATAACCTTCAAAGTATTTGTGGTATTTTTGTGTGTTAAGTGTTCAGGTATTTCTTATTTTTGTGTTCAACTCATTGATTTGGTAAAATGAATAGTGTTCAATCTATTTAAAAAACAAAATAGATTTTCTTCTCTCTCTGTTAAAGATAAATGCAAAATTAAGGAATTCGGTAGGCCGCTTCCCGTTTTAAATATTAAACAGAAATATTTAACTATCCTTTTATTTTAACTATAGCTTTTAGAGTAATTTGCAAACATCATAAACACAACTTAATATTAGGCCTACTAAAAGTTGTCAATAGTTATGTCTTCATGTTGACCCACCCCGTGTGTTATTTGGAATGGGATAATTGCTCTTATCTTAGTAGAAACATTCAGACATTGAACCCCCAACTGTCAGAACTGCGAGCCGCTATTGCATACTCAATAGTTCGCCTGAGACTATAACCGGAAATAAAGTTGTTATTATCTGTTAACGTAACTGTGAAGTCACTGTGTCGTTCGAGGTCACTTCGCTTCAGCTGCTCGCTCTGGACGGACCTGCTCTCTCTCTGGACGACATCGGAAGCTTTCTCGCTGTTTACAGCTGCTGCCCTGCTGCCTTCGATTTGAGGACAGACACACATCTGCTGCCCTGCTTGCTGGACACCTTGCCTCAGAAGAAGACAGAAGACTGCAACTCAGCTGGCTGGTGAACTGAGTAGCCAGCACTACAGCTGAGTTCGTTCGTCGGACCTTCTAAGGGCCACCAGCCAAGTGACCCTTTTCAGGACCACCAACCGCCGTGGGAAAGGAAGCAATTCCAGCCTGCCAGAGCTGTTGGTTGCGCAGCGCATCTAGCCCGCTGACGCTCAGGCTCTTAGGTAGCGCTGCCTAGGACGATCCTTGCGAGCCCCCACCAGTGGTAAGCGAGCTTGGATATCGCCTAGGTAAAGAGGCCGGTGGACACCTCTCTTGGTAAGGGGAGGTATCTAACGAAGCCGGTCATTTGCCCAGCTCATAGACAGCCTGAGCGTTTCAGTCCCGCTTGCGATCCGGCTCGGGCCGGACCCTAGGTCCCTGGTTACCGCCGGAGGCAGCCTGGCTGCCTCTGGTCGGCAAACCTCCCGCTCGTTGGCGGAAATGCCCGCTCCGGGCGCGTCAACGAGCACGCAGTCGCTCGCCTCTTCCATACCCCACACGAGCGATTCGCCGTGTTCTCCGGCTATGGATGCGGACCAAGCTGTCGATCCCCGGACAGTTCCGCTGCCCGGTGACGAGACCGACGCTTTCGTGGCGGTTGGGCCACGGGGGCGCCCGGTTAAGAAACCGAGGCGGAACCGGTCCTCCTCAACCTCTTCCTCGGCGTCCGCCATGGAAGTTGTCCCCGCCGATGGCGAATCCGGCTCGGGGCCGACTGTGCCCGGCGCTGCCCAAGCACCGCCGGTCATTCGTCGCATCCCGCCCGTGTTCGTTCACGGCGTGAACAACGTCACCGGTTTTTACCGGCGACTCATAGTGGCTCCCGGACTTTCCCCGGCCAGCGTTGACCTGAAGCTCCTTGGGGGCGACACTGTCAAGATCGCTGTCCGCGGAATGGACGAGTACCGCAGCGTCATGGCGTTCGTCGAATCAGCCAACCTGCGACACCACACCTTTACCCCGAAACACGTGAAGCCTCTGTCCCTCGTGCTCAGAGGCTTAGACGTGGACTCTCCTCTCGAGGAAATCCTCGATGAGCTGCGCGAGCTGGTGGTCGAGAACAGCGAGGCAGGCGCAAGCCTACTCTCTCTTACGCGGCTTTTTGGTTTCCGCGTAAAAGTGGAAAGAAGCCGCGCTCCCGGGGCTCTGCCTCAATGCTACAAGTGCCAACGCTTCGGGCACCATTCAGAGACTTGCTCTAACGCTCCGGCGTGCGTGAGGTGTTCTTTGCCTCACGCCAGTAAACATTGCGATGCTCCAGCTTTTAAAAGGTGCATCAACTGCGGCGGAAGTCACCCCGCCAACTACCGGGCATGTCCGGTGTTTCAGCGGGAGCTCGAGCGGCGAAAGCCGAAAGGGCGCCTGCCACCACCGAGGCATCCGGAAGCTGGTTCCAGACCTGCAACCGAGCAGCCAGGCCCTGCGCCTCCTGCTACGGCTGCCGTGTCTTTCGCCGCAGTTGCCAACAGGCAACGTAAACGCAGCAAAGGCCCGAAGCAGACACCTGTAGTTCAGGCATCTCCATCTCAGGCTCCTTCCCAGGCCCCTGTCCCGCCTCAGGCGAAAAAGCGCCGCAATCTCGCGACTTCTAAAAAAAGTGAGACAGACCAGCCACTGCCAAACATCTCGGTTGTGGAGCCTGAGAATACTCAACCCTCCCCAGCACCGGAGCATCCTGCCCCTGCTTTAGAAGCAGCCTCGCCAGACCTCCCGCCCCCGCGGTTCCCTAATGCAGGCAAAAAGAAGCGGCAACGTAAGCCCCGTGGCGCTAGATCCCGGGCTCCTGCCAACCCAGCCGCACAGTCCAGACAGCCTGCGCAGCGCGTGAAGACCGACGTTATCGCATCTGTCCCTCTTCCTAGCACCTCCGCTAGAGGCGCTACACCTGGCCCTAAGAAACCCCTGGCTTCCACCAATCCCCCGATTGACAAGCCTCGGCGCTCTTACGCGCAAACAGTCTCCGGGCACTCTGCCTCAAAAACCGTTCCTGACGACTATCAAGTCGTCAAAGACTTCCTTGCGGAATTTGACCTCCGCAAAGTTGCCCAGACCTTCAGGTCCATCCGCTCCCGCTTGGAGACTGCCGATACAACCGAGAGATTCATGCTCTTGGTGGAAGCCGCCACTTGTGTAGGTTTTCTATGAGTCGGGTCCTCAAACGAGATCTCTCAATTCTTTCCTGGAACGCCAACGGGTTGTCCAACAAGATCCAGGAACTCCAAGAATTACTGGCCCGACTCAAACCCGACGTAGTCCTTCTCAATGAGACCCACTTGACTCCTGCGAGTCGGTTACGACTGGCCAACTATGTGTGCTATCGAAACGACAGGCCGGGCACTGCTGGTGGCGGTACTGCCGTCGCGGTGAGGCTCACTCTCGAGCATCACCGAGTCGTCTTGCCTGCAATGACTCACCTCGAAGGCACCGCTGTGGAGTTGTTAAACACTCTAGGCGGCGTACAGATGGTCGCGGCGTATAAAGCGCCGCAAAAAGAGCTCCTTCACCCCGATCTAGCGGTCGCGTTCGATGCACACAGGAGGGTCATCATGGCCGGCGACCTGAACTGCAAACATCGCGATTGGAACAGTCGCTTGACTGCCCCAAACGGGAAACGTTTGCGCAGGTTTGCCGATTCTCGCAGGATTCAAGTGATTGGGCCTACCCAACCTACGTTCTACCCCTCACAACGCAACGCGGCTCCCGATGTCTTGGACATAGCGGTGATTCAAGGAATTGACTGTCCGGTCCATGTGTCCGTGCTAACGGAACTATCGTCCGATCATCTCCCCATCCTGATACACGTCGCTACCCAGCACGTCGTACGCAGAGATGTCAGGAAGGTGGTAGAATGGGACCGCTATGGCCCGGCGTTAAGTCGCCGATTGCCAGACGCGGGACCACTCGAAACCGTCCGCCAAGTCGACGAGGCAGTTGCCGCGTTTGACGAGGCTGTCGTATCTGCGATCGACGCGTCTTCCAGGATGAAGCCTGGTGTCACGCCCCACTGGCAGCGGATCCCAGAGGAGACGAGTGCTCTCGCTTGCGAGAGAAATCGCCTCCGGAGACGCTGGCAGCGGACCCGTGATCCGGCCGACAAGGCAGCGTACAACCGGGCGACCGGCATTTTACGTCGTGAAATGCAGGCCTACCGGAGACGCTGTTGGGAACTCGCCGTGGCCCAGGCAGGGGACGGATCGCACGAAAGTAGCCCTTACCGGATACCTTCGGCGTTGGTAGGGAAGAGGCGCCGGCCTCGCATCCCGGCCATTGCTGGACCTTTCGGTCAAATCCTGGCTCGCCCGGAGGCGAAGGCCGAGTACTTGGGCGCGTGTTTTGAGCGACAGTTCGCACCTAACCCGCCCATGGACTGGGACTTCGACGAAGAAGTCGAGAACGAAGTGGAAGACTTTCTATCTCTTCCGATCACTTCGGAGCCCGAACCCATTACTAGGGAAGAGGTCACAGATCGGCTCGTTGAACTCGTGCCGAGAAAAGCTCCTGGCCCGGACGGCGTCTCGAACGCCGCTCTTACTCGACTCCCGGAGCGAGGAGTACTTTTCTTGGTCGCGCTGTTCAACGCGTGTCTTAGACTGGCCTATTTTCCCCAGAAATGGCGTAAGGCAACGGTCATAGTGATCCCGAAGCAGGGAAAGGACGCTTCCCGTCCCGGCAACCTCCGGCCCATTAGTCTACTGTCAGCCACGTCAAAGGTCCTCGAACGTCTCGTACAACGGAGAGTACTAGATCATCTACGAAACTTCGATGTACTGGTCCCCGAACAGTTCGGCTTTCGTGTGGGGCATTCCACCACTCATCAACTGATGAGACTGGTGGAATACATCACGGACGCCGGGTGTCGGAAAGAGCAGACTGTCGCCTGTTTCCTAGATGTGGAAAAGGCCTTTGATAGTGTCTGGCACGACGGGCTCTTGTTCAAGCTCCGGGAAATCCAGCTCCCAGATTGCTACCTTCGCTTGATTGCTAGCTTTCTGACGGAGAGGACTTTCTGCGTGCGAATAGACGACCACGTCTCTTCCGAGAGACGTATCACAGCCGGGGTACCTCAAGGTAGCGTGCTAGGGCCTCTCCTGTTCTCCGTGTATGTCAACGACGCACCCAGAGAGCCTGGAGTCCAGATGGCTTTGTTTGCCGACGACACGGCGGTCTATACCGCCGATCGGAACGCAGACTTTGCTATCCCACGACTTCAGCGCGCACTCGATGCGTATTCGACGTGGACGGAAAGCTGGAAAGTTGCCGTCAACGAAACCAAGAGCTCCGCGGTGCTATTCACAAAGCGCCGGAAAGAACCACGAGGCCGAGTGAGACTCGGTAGAACGTACCTGCCCTGGTCGAGGGAAGTTAAGTACCTCGGTGTCCACCTTGATCGTCGGCTCACCTGGCGTACCCACGCTGAGACGATGCGAAAGAAAGCGTCCGCTCGTCTCGGTCAACTGTTTCCGATACTTGCCAACAAGGCTATGACCCGCAAGCTGGGTAAGTTGATTGTCAACGCGTATCTGTTGCCGATCATTACCTACGCTCTTCCCGTCTGGGGTTACCTCGCAACCGTTCATAAAAGAAGGTTGCAAAGCGTTCTCGATAGAGGGCTTCGGCTAGCGGCCAAAGTCCCCTATCGGTTTTCTTCTCGTCTCCTGAGAAGAGGACTCGGTGTCCGCTCCTTGGATGACACCGCAAGGCGACTTGCACGTAAATTTTACGTCCGAGCTGCGAGGACCCAGACAAACCCACTCATAGCTGGCCTTGGCAGGTACCGAATACGTCCAGGTGAATCTTGGAAACGGCCTCGACAAATACTGTACTAGTCGACCTAGTACGAGCATGTCGTTGTAGCGACCATTAAAAATTAATTAACAATATTCCGTCTGGACAGGACCACTAGGCAGGAGCCCCTACCGGAGGCTCGGTACTAGGAAACCATTGGGTCGTCTCACGACGCTCAACCCAACAGCTCTGACCACTTGGCAAGTCACTGTGAACTCAGTTGGCACATGCTCTGTCATCGGGGTCCTACATTTTAGTTTTTATATAGAAAGCGCATCAAAAAACTCTCTGAATATTGTCAAGCTTTTGTACAGTTAGAGGTGTTAAGATTACATTCCCCACTCTGTTATGAAAACTGTATTGTATAAAGTATTCGGTATAATATAAAGTATTATAGTTACTTATTCGGTATTTGGTTGATGTCAATACGAGGAGCCGAAGTGTTAATTTAAGCTGGTCTTTTTAACGGTTGTCGCAGTAGCTCAATAAACCAGCACTAATCAGTTCATCGATCCGGTTTCGTTGGGTCGGTGATCCAGCTTTCCACACATAATTAATGAAGAACTACAGTCAAAGTGCCGAGACTCGCCCTACCCATTCGTCCGGATTCACCATGTTATAAATGAGTTGTGTTCAAACACACATTTAAGAATCTTAAATTGAAAACACGTTCAAAGTGCCAATCTCTAAAATTGTTTACACACTTATAAATATCGACCACATATGTTTTGGAAACTATCTTTCATCTTGAATGTCAGTGTCATTGTTAATGCAAAAATTGTATTAGAGGCATATCTCTGTATGTGTTGCTAAAAGAGCGAGAAGATTAACATTCGGGAGTCTTTGATATAATAAAGCGTTTGTAATTACGCAGCATTTCCCGGAACTGCCTCTGAGAAACCAATCAGATTACACGGCTAGTAAGATGAGATTGTCGTTTTGAGTTCACGTTGACGCGAGGTTGCCACAATTAGTGTTCATCAATCAAATTAGCCTTCAACAACGTAATTCCACTGATGCGAGATATAAACTTAATTACCACGATAACGGTTGCTTTGATGCCGACTGTCAACCTTCTAAGCGAGAGAGTAATTCTGTGCGAGATTTGCTTTAAAAGTTAATGTGTAACTAGTACAGTACAGTACTTGTACACTGTCCATCGTTTGTTTTTGTAGAATCAGAAGACGATTCTTTTACAAGCGAAAGTAAGTTAAAAGTAGTTAAAAACGATACAAGTTGAAAACAAAATAAGTTAAAATCATTTGAATTAAAAAAAATAATATTAAACAAAGGACCTAATATGTCGTAGCTGTAAATAACGTTTTTTTGGTAAATGGAAGTAGATTGAATGTTATTATCCTTATTAAAAGATTAGTAGTACTTGACGCATCAGTAGTAAAAGTAAGCAGTTGCTTTTTTACCTACGGTTTCTGCTTTAATTAAATACAGGAAATAAGGTATACGTTTGTATAACAGAAGTTAGTGTCCAATGATCGCTGGAAACTGTAAATGAACACAGTCAGGAATAAAAATGGGAATCTGATAAAACACGAATTCTCAGCCTGACTTATATTCGAGTCAAAACAGTAGTATCCTATTGATATACCAACGTTTAACATAATGACGTGGATACATTCATATTGTGGCATACGATTATAGTCAGAAATCCAAAGTTATTTACGTTTTTTACAATATTTAAGCCATAAAGGCTGTTTATGAAGGATAGTGTATTCTGTCGTTTATTCACTACAGAGTGTCACTGTGTAGAATGGTCTGGTTTAACCTACCGATAAATACATTGAGGACTTAATAACTTTTATGAACTTATGACCTTTTATAATCTGTTTAAAATTATAGAGGGACAAAAGCGAATCGTAATATCTGTTGCGGAGGGAGAGGTAGGAGCGATACGGGCAAAGTAGCTTTCATAAAATACGTATTGCTCAAGTAAGGAGACAACGCAAGGTCAAGGTAGCTGTTAGTAGTGGAAAGAAAAGAAAACGAACAAAATGGTAACCCCGCGTCGCTAAATGTTGCAAGCTCAAGAAATGAACACCTAAACTTCGTTATCAGCGACTATTTATCTTCACGCAAGTCACTAATGAGATGCACAAAGAAGAGGAAAAAAAAGAATAATACATTATACGAAAAAACATGTTTTTTTGTACCAATCGTACCGTAAATATTGCTAATCTGTAAGTTGGTAAACAATAATGAAATGTTTATTATTTTCATTTGAGACGTGACCGATCATATAAGAATCACCTTGGTGAATTGGCTTATACCACGTAGGCCTTATTACACGTATAGGCATAGTTATAGTCGCCCTGTGCGTCCCTAGATATTATTAGTTTATTAGTTACAGTCCTACACTCAGCGAATTTCACCGCAAATGAAATCTCGCGAAGTGTCCTATACGCTGTCCAGGCAGTGAAGGCGGCTAGAGGATTAGGAGACCCTCACTCACACACACTCACACTGACAGGCCGCCTAACAATAGACAGGGACAGGCCTTTGACCTGCGCTGCTGTCTTTTTAGTTACAGTCTACTACAATAAATTAAATTTTATTGTCATGCTTAAACTTTTAATTTTGATTGTTCCATTGAATTCAGACTGTAATTTCATTTAAAATAAGTCCAAACACGAAGTTTTTGTGGCGATATTCAAATGTTTTACATTTATTTGTTTATTTTGAACTATTGTTATTGTTAAACTTTAGAACACCATCTAAGCGACTATTATTAAAAACCAAGTTACTGGTCATCTTATTTATTTTTCAACTGTTTTTCTGTGACACTCCCTTTAATATGTAATATTTTTACAAATTGATTTTTGATTTTACAACTTGACCTCGAAATTACGAGAATCTTAAAATTCCTGGCGTCGGCCTTGGCTTTTTTTTTTTTAAACTGTTCCGATTCACCGATTGTGATACTCGATAAAGAGCAGATTGACGACCTACCTCTTTATTGTTATAATACTGAAAAAATTAATCAACATATTTAACGGATTTTAATATATAGATATAAAGATTATTTTCAAACCTCATATTTTTATTTCAAATAAACAATATATGAAATAATAGTTGTTATACGTAATCGAAATAAATGTTTGTCTTTTTACTATCACGAACTTTTAAAAATGTTATTTATTACAAAAATATTATATACGCGTATTATTGTTTTACAGACACATAAAATGAAATGTGATATGTATCTATGTAAATATATTAAAAATTTACTGTCCATGTTATTAAACTTTAACTATAACTTGAGAGGACGAGGTAGCGCGTCAGGAATTAAATGTGTATTATTGTATCACGTAATTTGGAAAATAATTACCGGTATTACAGATTTCAGTAACATGCAAGAGAGACGTCCCTTCCTTACTTGGTTTACACTTGGTCGCTATAGTCATTTTTCCAGATAGAGAGGGTGATTCGCCCTCAAACCAACAAACAGTAGAGGTCATTGCTCGTGTACCGGGTACCCCGAGTGAGTCACTGATTACCCGCTGATTAGTCGTTAAATAGCTTGCACGGGGTAGTGAGGCCAGCCAGTCTTGTCAGAGAGCAGATCTGTCGCGTATATTGTGAATGAATCAGTTCATTTGTGGTTAGTGTATAGTTGATTTGTGATTATGAGTTCTTGTAAAAAACGCCAAGTTTTACATACTCAATGCAGAACAATGATTGCTTCTGTTCTGTTCTATTTTGAGAAAGAGAAGAATAACGGAGGTCCTTTACTTGATACTAAGAAAGTAATGCAGAGAACAGCAGATGCTTGTGGCATTTCGTTGAGAACAATACAACGTATCAACGCAGAGATTAAAAAATTTTGGAAAATCAAGAAGATCCCTGTGTAGTTGAAGATATTGATTTAATCACAGCTGAGGACGATCAACAAGATAACACCTTAAACAGCACCAAGAGGGAAAATATTATTATTCCTACTCCTCGGAAGAAAAGTTTGAAGAGAAAGCGGCCAGTAACAGACATGGATGACTTCGACAAAAGGAGCTATTCGACGTCACATATTGAGCTACTATGCTCGAAAAGAAGCGCCTACCCTCAGACAACTTTGTGTGTCACTTCAAGAAGCTGGACTGTATATGAGAGGAAAATCTTCACTGAGCTCGCTATTATCAGACATGGGATTTCAGTACAAGAAATTTAGCAGCAGAAAAATCCTCATGGAAAAGTCGTCAGTGGCCCTGTTAAGGTGTCGTTTCTTAAGAAAGATGCGTGAAGTAAATATTAAAAACACTATATTTTTGGACGAGACCTGGATAAATGAAAACACGAGAAAGGACACTGGTTGGACTGATGGCACTATCCAAGGAACTCTCGGCGACCCTCTGGGTAAAGGCAAACGATTGATCATCTGTCATGCTGGTCGCTACGATGAATATACAAAAAGCCAGCGAGATCGGCCGCTGGAAGTTCTCAGTGTCATTTGACGGGCCGATTTAATCGGCCGCTAGCAGTTCCAACAATGAACCACAGGGCCATTTAACCGGCTTCTGGCATCCAAAGGGAGTGTCTCAGAAAAATAGTTGAAAAGTAAATTAAATGATCAGAATCTTAGTTTTTAATAATAACATTTTTTTAATAACAGTCGCGTAAATAATTCTCAGAAGTTTAGCAATCACAATATTTCAAAATAAACAATAAGAGTAAAACATTTGAAAATCGACGTATAAACTTCGTGTTTGGACTTATTTTAAATGAAATCACAGTCTGATTTAAATGGAACGACCAAAACTATAAGATTAAGCAGAATAACAAAATTTAATTTATTATAGTAAACTGTATTTAAAAAGACAGCAGCTCAGATCAAGTGCCGGCCCCAGTCTATTGTTAGGCGGCCTGCCAGTGTGCGTGCGTGAGCCAAGGGTCTCCTAATCCTCTAGCCGCCTTCACTGCCTGGACAGCGTATAAAAGCCAACCATTTTTAAATGAATTTTGAAAAATACAATCAGAGAAGTACAGATATGTTAAAGTTGGTAACTTGTAGTTATTTTGTCTTTAGTTCAGTAAACGTACACAAATGAAAGTGATAATCCGTCAAAGATTTTCAGTACCTTAATCTTCGCCTGTCTGTCTATCTGTCTTTCTCCTGTTTAAGTGTACAAACACACAGATACGATCACTAACATATTTGCCTAGAAATTATTTTCTTTTTTTAATATCAAAACAACACCATAATATGTTACTACTGAACGTGGCGCGCTAGTGTGAAATTGTTTGTGTGTTGATATGATACGAACGTTGTCAAGTTTACCTTTGACTTTTAACAGACATCTGTCTATGACCACCGAGCAAGCGCGCTCATGTAGGTACGCGTGTGTGATGTGGTGCGTATAAAAGGTGAGTTGAGGTTTTTCTAGCTTCACCTTTGACTTTTAAGTAGCCATCAGTTATCGGCATACTACTAACGAGATAAGCGCTGAACGAGTCCGTTTTTCTGGAACAGGTGTGTAATTTGATTGTCAAGTTGATTGAGTTTTTTGCCTGATACCAGCTTAAAAAAATTCTGAGAACATAAATTGACCATCACATTCTTACAGTAGAAAAACATGTCACTATTAGAAACTATAAATTCGTTCGAAGCAATAATATCCGATACCAGAGGTCGGTAAAAAGACATTAAGTTCTGTGAACATTTTATTTCTATATAAACTCGTACGTGGATACCAATGTGTGAAGTGAAAGTTCAGCTCAACACCAGTAATAGTAAATTAATCACTAGTTTAGTGAATCATTCTTATCCAAATCACATTTAATTCAACAATTTTTCTTCTCAAATTCAATAGTCCATAACACTTATTCACAATAAACAACACTATTCACTGAAATCGCTAGGTCGCTAAGTCGCAAATAATGGCACTTTAACACACGCGCGCGCGCGTACCGTCGAGGGCACCACTGACACATTAAAGAATCTAGTCGCTTCGTAAACTTCTCGTAAAAGGTTCAGAAATATTCTGTGCTACTTATATCTTCGCATTTTGTATGCTATTAATAGGATCGAACTGTTAATTTGGTGTCATAACATTGCATAACGTAATCACGAACAAAATACTAGTTATTTTATTTCGTTTTTTGCATCTCCGTGACGCTGCCCTTCCCTAAGCACATTTTACCGAACAGCCAAATCGTTCTCTAATTCAAACTGTGTACTTTAGTTATATTATAACTCTGGATTGTCTTGTTCCAGTCGAGAAAGTGTTTTTCTTCAGCAAAGTAAACTGCGTTTCCTTTTGTTCAATGAACCTTCCCAATCTTTGTTCGTTTCCCTTCAAGACCTTGTGTGACATCCTCTTCAGTGCTCTTCGGCTTTGCTGAAACTATGTTTTTCGTAACGACATACTCTTCTGTGCCCTTGCTTCCGGTATGTCTATTTATTCTGCCCGTAACTTCTGTTCGAATGAGATAAATTCTTCGTGTTCCGAAAGTTCTAGTCGTGGGGTTCTTTAACTCATAAACAGGTAGTCTACTGAGCCGAATCTCCTATGACGATCTCCCTAAATCCTTTCAATTAATTCTCTGTCATCAGGAGCAGATGATTTGTCGACCGTCTTTCTGGTCTACTTGCGTCTCCATACCCAACATGAAGATTCAATTTTTCTGCGTCAGATGACTGCTTTGTCAACCAATGGCACTTACTTAATCAAATAGATCGACGTTTCTATATTTATGTGACGCCAAGTATCAGCCAACCGCAGGACGTCATCTTTAAATCCAATATAAACCCATATGTGTGCTCAGTGTTGTGCTTGATGGACAATGTCGTTGAAGCGACAACGAATTCTTGAACACTCAAATTACCTCTGTTCATATGAAGTAGGGAAACTCTATACTGAAGAGAGGATTCGTTTCTACAGCCAGTTTTATAGAATACAAACAATCTATTTTAGGATGAATACGTTTCCCTTTCCATGTTTATAACACTTGTCCACGGTTTGGATCGTTGTGATTCTACTAAACGTTTAGCTATAAATAGATAGTTTTTATTCTGTATAAATTGTTGCAACGACAATATCATATTTTTAGCACATTTTTCATCACAATTTTATAAAATAAGCTCACTTTTATAACATCCGCGTAGAAAAGAACATAGCCTAATCCTGGTTCCGTGTCATCGTTTGCTATGGTAAACTGCATTCAGCAGTCCTTTGGTATGCCAGTCTACTCAATCATTTGATCTACCCTTGTCTCCGCGACACTGTGGTTTCGGTTTTACTTGTGAATGGTATATATCGCCCATATATAGCCCCTGTACCATAGTTCCAAAGCCCTTTTCGCCACTGAGTAAAGGGATATACTTTCTGTACCCTGTCTATGGCAGGCTTTTTAAGAGATAAAACGAGTGAGAGAAGGTATAACTATTGTTTTGCTCACGAAGCTTTAAAATGTTGAGTATAAGTTACCCAGTAGGAGATTCCACCAAACGTTGGTGCTTTCGGGTGAACGGCTTACAGTACAGGCAATGCTTTTTTGCTCTTATTTTCTCCACTTGAAAAACATTTTTGTAATTGGTATTGCTTTAGCTGCCTTGTTTAACGCATATAGGTATATAGTCTTTGATCAATTGTTCATGTTCAGGTAGAAAGTTTTTCTTAACACTAGTAGATTATTCCATAACTTGTAACAGATTTTCATACTTTAGTTACTCCAGTTTTCCAGTAATAGTAACTCTTCTGTGGAATGCTCTTGAGTCTGTCTGTTATTATATCAGTGCCTTAATAAATTATTTTTAAGCTTATGTTTATCGTTCTCTGACTTTTGTGTTTCGTTTTGCCGCTTTTCTGCTTCTTCTGTTTTCTGCTGATGTTTATCTTTCTACCGTTCTGCTAGGTCTTGCTCGTAAACTTTCTACCACAGATATCTGATCAGCATCCATTATATTAAATTATTAGGCAACTCATAGTAAAAACTCCTGTGGTCTGTCATATCTCTGGTATCCAGCGACAAGGATCTCGCATCTATCACCAGGACAGAAAGCTTTCAAATGAAAACTCAAACAACACAATTGATATTTAACAATCACCAGTAATACGGATCAGCAGTTAGTCAGATCACATTTACTTTGACAATTCGTATTCGTAAATTCAATAATAATACATTATGCACTTTCACAGTAAACCATAACCATTAGTAAAGACAGTAAGATAAGTAAATCGCAAGTAAAAAATTATTATTCATAAATTTGCACGAATCACAAGACTCAAATTGACTTCTTTAAAACAGTTACACAGTAAGGCACGAAACGATCCAGCACCATAGGAATTATTTCGGTAAGGTTCGCCGCGCACTGTCAGTTGATGCGTATCTTGTTCCATCACGTTACAATCAACATCACTGTCTACGTTTCTAAACGTATATTTAACTTTCTGCTTTAATGTGACAACACTGCAGGGTTAAGAAGTACAGACGTTAATGTATAGACGTTGGGTCTGTTAGGAAAAAGTTTTACTGTGGAAAATAGGTTTGCGGTGACTTAAACTGACCCCTCTGAAAAACGACTACACAGCACGAATATATTTAGCACAAAAATTGTCATAGGCGTACATTAAACTATCTGTTAACCGAAACCCCATTATCCAGCCAGCTGACAGCTGTTTTTAAAATTTCCAGTTATCGGAAGAAAAGATTTTGTTTATCCACACACAAATTGTAGTAATAATAAAAATTGTATAAAATAATAATATAATATAATAATAATAATAATAATATAATATATAGTATAAAAATAATATAAAATTACTTTAACGTAGTACAACAATAAAATAAAAATAAGACAAAAACTCGGTGGTATTTTATTTGAGAACTCTAATTTAAGTATAAAGGGTACAGATGATAGTTATTGCTTTTATCGTGAAATGTTGATTTTGTAAATTAGTATTATAATTTAAATAAACGCCCAAACCCAAACAACTGTTTATTGTAAAGGACAGTATGAGTCATTTTCTAACTTTTGACAACAGGAAGCATTATTTATTTAGAAACCGTGTACTCTTTTACCTCGGCAAACGGACGTTCTACTAGTATGCATTCAGTATAATACATTTTTCCATGAAATTAAATCAAAAACCCTTGATTTACTCTATAATACACCTCTATAATGCATCTAAGAAAGTTACGTGCGTAGATGAACACAGTATTTTGACAAATCAATAATTTAAAAAATTAAATAAACTTGTTTTTAAATCAAGCTTGTGAGTTTATTTCACTTATAATGCTTCTTAATATTAAGAAAGAACTTGCAAACTCAGAAATGGTTGTCTAATGATCTAACGTTATGGGATGGTGCTGAGCGGAAGGTCAAATTTTAACACTTGTACAACACGACTAAACCTCCAGTTCTAAAATCATTATTAAAACAGCCTTGAGATATTGTGTTTGCAAAAAGCAATGCTGAAATTCAATATATTACTGTAAACTTTGTAAGGAATTAAATTCTTATTTAATGCCGTACGAAAAGTCTTGGATTTGTTGACACAGTGACATTGTTACGTAAAGAACTGTGTTGGGTTTGTGTATTACAGTACGTACAATGTGGATATGTAGTGTATTGAATTAAGTTCTGAACTAAAACAGACGAATAATAAAGTAGACCTATAAGCTAATGAGTGCGATATTACTGGTTATGTTACTGATTGTAATTACAAATATTTGTACTACGTACAATGTGGATATGTAGTGTATTGAATTACGTTCTGAACTAAAACAGACGAATAATAAAGTAGACCTATAAGCTAATGAGTGCGATATTACTGGTTATGTTACTGATTGTAATTACAAATATTTGTACAATGAGTAATATTAAATAGTATTTTTTGTCATTAATAGTAACTCATAAATTATTTAATTTATCATACTTGAAAATAAAATAGCATATATTCAAACGCATGTTACCTTAGGCTTTAAAGTATTTTTAAAGTATAGGGTTTGGAAGATTATTAATATTCAGTTTAACAGATGGATGTAAACCAATAATCTACCACATCTTTAATCCATGTAGAAACGTTTGTTACCAACGTCAGATAAACGTTCTGTAACATTTCCCCCAACGAGATTACGTAACAACGACTAACTACGAATAAATAAACTTTCTGTTCAGTGGTAATACACGATTAAGTAAAGACTTGGTAAGAAAGCTAGTTGTTATTAAGAAATAAATAATTTATCTGGTTAGGAAACAAAGGAAAACAATATCGATACATCTAGCCTTGTTACAACAGTACACATTATAGTGACATAATTTTCATCTGTTTTCTGTGCCAACAGTCTAATAAATACTTATTGTACGTGCTGTTGGCATCTCATAATTCACATCTACTCCCTGTAATCTTGTTTTCCGTCCTGTTACGGCATTACTCCACACGTACCACATCCTCTTGACATGATCATCATCAACACATTGTACTTTCATGAATTTGGCAATGTGTAAGTCATTAAGCTATACATTATCTTAAATCAGTTTGAACCTTATTCGCCATCTATCTTCCTCTTTCTAATGTGGTTCATAAATTTGTCTCACAACGTTTCTCTCAAATGCATGCCTTTCATGCTCATGAAGTGGCCTGTATTTCACACGGACTATTGCTCTGTATCAATGCTTTTGAGTACTTACATATATATTAGTTTAGATGTGCGCACAATTTTTATTCCTACGGTCCAGTTTTGTCATGTGATTCTTATTCCTACCACTCTGGCTTTGTCTATACTTATTGTCAGATTATTTATCGATTTAAGATTCTAGTTAGTTTTGTCCACTTTCTTTCAGGTGCTTCTATATTGTCCGTTATAATGTCACGTTCAGATAAGTATGTCACTCTTGTTTTTATTTTGTGAGCACGATCAGTTTAGATAATGTGCTTTCCTTTATTACATAATCCAAGAAAATGTTACGATTTAAGGACATTCATCGTTCTTAAATTGTCTAAAGTTCTCTTCCCCCGATGTATAACTAAGTTTGGAAGCCTTGTATCATATTCCCATGCTTTCTCGATTATTTAGTGACTATAAGTAGCAGAACTTAGGGGTTGTACCACCCTAAACGTCTTTGGAACCTCAGAGATCTTTTCTGTAGTATAATAATAAACTAGCCACATACGTACACAAGGGAATATCTCTGTAACTCAGTAGTAAGGGTTTATACAACACAATAACAATAGTGAACGTAGGCGGATGACTTTTGCCATCAAATATTACAATGGAATAAGATAAAAGTGAAGAAACGAGAAAGGATGGTGAAGGAGGGATATCCCGAGGAAGAATATTCCAAGAGAAGGAGAGAGAAGAGAAGACACTGGGGCGATAAGCAATCACTGCTTGAAGGTAAACAACGATAGATGTAGCTTGCTGAGAGGTTCTAGTCGCGTGGAAACCAGGTAACGTTTCGTTGTGGTATTTAGAGAGAGATATATCAAAGGGCAGGAAACAGCAGGGCCGCTGAATAGGGAAGGGCTGTCTCACGGCGCGCGGGAAGTTGTACCCACTGCTGCTCGGCTGTGACGTCACTGCTCAGACACTGCCGCGCCACAGCTCTGCGTTAGCTAGGCTGCAGACACACGGGCCACTCTGTGGCGCCACTCAGTCGCGCAACTCAGTCGCGCTCGGTTGTTTTGCATGGTTTTAAATTGTACACGAGCGACTGTGACCCGCGACTGTGGCAGGCAGAAACCAGTCCCCGCCACGAATGGAGACGATTTGTGGCGTTGGAGCTTGCACACGGGCCACTTTCAGTCGCGCCACAGGAGTGTTCAGAGTAGTGTTGTGAAGCGTATACTAACACTGTAATTCTATAAAACTTTTGGAGCTTTCTTACTATTTGTTTTTAAACTTTATAAGACTTTCTTGTTTCTAAAAACTATTTAAAACTTTAACTATCATGTCGGATTTTGATTCTGATCGATTTATAATTGGAGTGGAACAGATACCGGCAATTTGGGACCCGAGATGCAATGAATATTCAAACAAAATGGCAAAAGGGAGAGCATGGGAACAGCTCTGTTATATTTTTGTATCAGGCTTCAGTGAAATGGACAGCCTGATGAAAAATAAATCAGGTATGTTTCTAATCAGTACTGTAGTAAAGTATGTAATAAAAATTATAATAGCAGTAATAATAATAAAGTAGGCCCACTGCACTAAACTAAAGTGTAAACTTCATAAAACAACTAAAGTCATAAATGCCTAAAGTTGGTAGACATTATATTGTGTAATTATATTATGACAGAAATGTAGGTGTATGTAATAGAATAGAAACAAAATACATATACACGGTCTACGAAGTGCAGTATTTGACTAATGTCTAAGTTTGTATAATGCGAGAACTTATGCAATTCCGCTTTGAATAAGTTTTTCTATATATATTTTCTCTATTAATAATAATAATAAAACTTTTCGTACAAGAACATATTTTTAATTATTTTTTTAATATAACACTGTTTCAATAGTATTTAACAAACATCATCAGATATACAAATTAAAAATTATTTAAATTAATGACTTCTAAATTACATAGCATATTAGCGAATTCAGGCGGGACGGTCTCAACAGTGTTTTATGCAAACACTACTTGAGCACATACTTATGAGCCAAAACAATCTTGCGAACAATGCACACAGTTTACAGTTGCAAACAAGTTTAGGTCTGGCTTACAGGAAACCAATAGTTTTAATCGATTACTCAACACCAAACTGGTTAATATTTCGTCTACTGAATACGATTATTGCATATGTGTGTGCGCGCGCGCGTGCGTGCGTGAAAGAGAGAGGGATGTTAGGAGGGAGGAGGAAGGTAAAGAGAATGTAGGCCTACGTGGGTGTAACGTTCTTAACATAATCTATCAAAATCTTTGAACAAATTAGATGCGACAGACGAACAATATTCATATAATTAGAAACTATTTTTATTTTTAAATAAATATTTCTACTAAGAGATATATTTTAGGGAAAACACATTTTGAATAAGACACAAAATAAGTTATTAAAATAGTTTTTATTATGACTATGGTTTGATAGTGAAACAGTATCAGACAAGGTTTCTCTAAAAAAGGTCAATATATCATTCTGTCTTGCCATGGTACCATGCCATGCCATGATCCTTCTTGTGTACAAAAGAATTCGGAAGGAAGAAGAACTTCCTCGTCAGAGTCCATGATGAAACTGATGTAAATACTAAATGAAACAATCTTTTATCACTGAGCAAATGGAGAGTGGTGCGTCTCTGAAGCGAACCCTTGCACACGAGCCACTGGTACTTGGCGCGACTGAGTGGCGCCACAGAGTGGCCCGTATGTCAGCAGATACTTTCTCGGCTACTCATCTTAAAATAAGCCTAATGAGTTAACAATAAATGTCTATACTTTCATTGCATGTATATACTCTTCTATAAATAGCAATTATCCATAACATTATTTGTAAAACAATAGCTAGCAATAACGTGTAAATAATATAAGGCATTCTAAAAACAAAATGTGGCATAATAACATTCTGGGTATTAAGGGCTGCGTAGAATACTCAATCATATTACATTAGGGATATGAAATAACACAACAATTTTACAACCAACAATTTTATTTTTTGAACGTATCCATTTCTTAGCTTTGTTCATACAGTTTCTATCGTTTGATTTGTTCTCATTAAAACGCCTGATCCTAATAAATGTCCTTAATCTAGCGTAGGCATTAATAGCTTGTGGACACACATTTGGAAATTTATCCGTAAGTCTTCTTCGGAGTTCTTTAATGACTCCTCTCCGGACACTGTAGAAATCATTTTCGCCATGGAGTGATTTAAAAACAATTTCAAAATCGTCCACTGTTTTTTTCCACGATTCACTTGGCACAGTCAAACCCCCGTGGGAAAGAGCTTCAATCCATTTGTCACTGTTATTAGAAGGGACATTTTTTGAGTAGGCGCCTAGTGTTGGATCCTTGTCCCGTACTTTGTACCCTATATACCCTGCAACGTAAGAGAGGGCTTCTCTCTCAGCCCAGCATCTTTCTTTTTGATGATCAGGGTCATAAGGGAAGTTACAAAATTCGTCAACTTCGTTTTCTGAAATAGAAACAACGCAATCCATATTTATAGAAATAAAAAAAACAAAGAAATAAATATAATGTAAATACAATACCTATGGTTAAATTGTAATCGATTTTATTCATAGGAGATACAAAAAGTATTGTTTACATGTGATTTTAAGAATGCAAGGCTTACCTTCCACAGGGAGGCTGCAGATTTCCTCCACTTCGGCTGGGGTGAAATGCAGTTTGTAGTACTCTGCTGTCAAGTAAACTGGTATGCTACTACTGTCTTTCTCGACCTCAGTGACATTTGTTTTGTTAGATGGTTTCGGCATCTTGTTAGCCAGCATTATTTTATTAATTCGAGATATGAATTCCGTTGGGCTAGGGTGGTCATAGAACTGTCCAGTTCCTCGGATAAGGCTGAATAAGCTCTCCAGAACATCCTGCGTTTGCCGTGTAGTTAATATGTATTTAATGTCATACATTTCACGGACATCTTCAAATAGTCCAAAAAGGGATGTTATAGATATAATTATACCTTTCTGAAATGGCAACAAATTTCTTTTGTTTTTAACTCGCATTGTAGACGTAACATTTCTCATTTTATTCAGCACTTCTGCTTGCTTGTCAAAATGAGGCGTAAAGCCAAAACCAGCTCTCATAGGGTGTGAGTTAGAAGAGTGCGGTATACTGCTGTTCATAACGTCGGTAAAGGAATCTACCAATTCAAAAAATTCTGCTATTTCTTTATTACCGCTTAGCATCTGTATTGCTTTAGCGGTAGTTCTGGAGAATACTGCTTTAGCTGGCCCAACTCGTTGTCTTTCGTTTCCTTTCAAAGCTAAAAAAGACGGCTCAAGTTTATGGCACAGTTTAATCTCTCCTGTGTCCTTTTTTAGTACATCGACTAAAATGTCAACATTTACTTCCGTGCCGTTTTCCAAGACTAGTCCCTCATCAAGAAAATGATTTCTCAACAGCTTCAGGTAATGTGGCATGTCAGCGAAAACCCATACTTCTTTTTTAGTGTCTGATGGATTGGTAAAGAACGTGCTCGTAGTGGATACGCCAAGTTCCTTCCACAGTGTACCACAACCTCCCAAATCGGATACAATAGAGCAAACTTTGATTCCTTTAGATTCAATAACATTAATGATTATGAACATTAACGACTTGTCCATTGTAACATCAAAGTTAAAAAACACAGGCTGTTTCCACCTAGAAACTAAACCTCTAACAAGAACTACTTGGGCTTTTGAATGTGGCCCGAGAATTTGGTCCAAGCCAACATTGTAGACAACTTTGCTGTCGATGTGCATCTCGTCAAAACTTAACACACACAACTTTTCGGCTACTGATAAGTTTTCGCAGCACTTGGAGACTAACGTCAGTACATTATTCAGAACTCCTGGCAAACAAGTAAATTTTGCACACCATCGACTCAATGTGGCGGCAGATGGCAAAGGAAAACCAACAGTTTCTCTCCAAAAATCATATGATTTACGAGACAAGGCCTGATCATTATAGCACGTGACACGTCTTGACTTGTCCGTCGAACGTTTCCTTTTACAGCTAACGCTTTTTGCTGAGTCGGTGTAAGGATTTTGTTAACTGAGGTGATCACATTTGACTTTTGTATACTTTCACGTTTCAATTCTACTATTTTTTGTTTTAATTCTTTAATTCCGCCAGCTCTTTTTTTTACTTAACATAGAATGGTTGTTTGTTTTCCGTGAGATTTTCTTAACAAATCTACTTGTTTTTTTAAATCAACAACAGTTTTTTTTAAACATTCGTTCTCTTCTACCACGAGGTTGTAGATCTTACAATTACAGTTATCATTGCCTGGACCGGTCTCAATTAGTGACTAATGTCACTAGATTCTGGACGCGGCTTTTTAGGGCTTAAATGTTCAATTCTTTCGAAAGCGTCCAACCGAGTCCGTCTATTATTAAATCGCTCTTCTCTTAAAACAGTCGATGAGGTTTCATTTTGGTCAGTTTGACAGGGCAAATTTAAAGAAGGGACTGCGGTTACTTTCAATATCTTCCTTTGTGGCAACCCTAATAATCGGTTTTTCATGTCATCTCAATAATCTGTTGGCGCAAAATGCCTGCTACAAATATGAGCGTACTTACAGTTTATTGAGTCCAACCGTTTACACTTTAACACCCATAACTTTGCAGTTTCAGGATCTTTAGGGAAACAGTGGTATACAACGTCAATTCCCAGTTTCTTTGTCTTACGGGAATAATTATTGCACGTTGCGACCGCACAACAACTCATTTTCGTAATTTAATCACTTGCAAATCACAACACAAATATTTCTCTACACCACTCATAACACAACAATAACTGTACAACATAAACAGCTTCGATTCACAACAACACGGCTGACAGATGTCACAACGCTACTGACTGAACACACTTGAGTCTGCAGACTGACAGCGTGAAGCCACTAAGGCAACTTCGTTACTGTTCGTCCGCCGCTATTGTCTACTCTCTCGTCAACCCACACTCCACACTTACGTGTATAATGAAATCCACGTATTTTTATCCAAATCGGGGTTTTCCTGTGTGCATAGCGGATGAATTGAATATTAAAATGAATATTGATTGTGGTCACAGTTAAATATTAAAACATAATATAGAATTAATTTAACTATATCGTTGTACTCCATTTATTACCCTGAAATTGTAGTTTTTGTTTTAACCTTTGTTTCCTCCACAAACAAACACAATTTCACTGGCTCCCCAGATAAATATGAACCTTTTGACTACATCGTCGCATTAGTGTATGGAATACACGTTTATTAAGAAAACTTATTTTATACTGTTTTGCCAGTTTTTGAGTTCAGTTTTTTGTACTCACAATGTTGGTTTTGATATATATTGCTTAATCAGTTGTGGTAAAACTCCTTTTTACCTGTGCACTAACTTCGCAGGTTGGTTTCGTATTTATCTGGAGTCAATTTAATCAATTATTTTTGTTTTTGGAGTGATAAACGCTGAAACAAAATATACAATTAAGTTCTAGGATTTCGTTGTCCATGATGTGTCCGTTACTTAACTAAATGCAACTATTTCACTAACGACTCGGAACACAAAGTTTTGTGTTCCGAGTCGTTAGTGAAATAGTTGTATTTATACAATTAAGGTTATTAATGTAAGAAATGATATGATATGAATTTATTCTCAATTGTGTTTATTATTAATCTTCGAGAATACTTACAACGCGTGTACCTAATTAAAACTGTTACACTAAAAATAAAATTACAAAACTTTAAAATGAAACATCGAAATGCCGAAATGCTTACAGGACATGTATAGGTAGGTTATACACGAATACACACAGACACTTGAATACACGGAAAATTTACTCTCGAGTTTACGTATTAGAAGCCGTGAACTTAATAAAATTATTGTGCTAAAATAAATACACAAACTTTAACCAAACGTTTACCTAACTCACATCTCACTGACAACAGAATATAGGTGGGCATAGATGAGAACGAAGGTTGCCGAAGTTGCCCGAGTGGCTTCACGCTGTCAGTCTGCAGACTCAAGTACTGAACACGCGCAAGACTTGAGTTGTCTGAGTGGTGACGTCGAGGCACTGTCCCCCCTCCACGCCACCGACTACCGTGGCAGCAGTGGAAACATCAAAGTAGTGAGACAGCCCTTCCCTATTCAGCGGCCCTGAGAAACAGTGGCGTAGCTAGGCTTTTTGGCGCTCGGGGCAAGAAAATCGTCGGCCGCCTCGCCTTTTAAAAGGGGGACAAAAGAGTAAAAGTGAAGGCCCGTCCAGCGAAAAAAGGTACTTCACAAATGTGTCGATTTTTGTATGAAAGCATATCCAGCAAACGTCTAAAGAATATTTGTTAAGTCAAAATTTAGAAATTACATATTATAATATTACCGGTATTTAGTTTGTATACATTTATTTAATAACAAATGTAGTAACTATAAAAAAAGTAGTAAAATAAAAAATTGTTATCATGAAAATGTTCTAATAAAATGCAAATTCCTTGTAGGTCTAAAGCGCATCGTCAAAACAACGTAAAGCAACGTAAAGTTAAAAAAAGAACTACATTAAAAATAATAAATTTAATAACGTACCATTACAGGTTAATGGTTCCGTCTTCTATTAATAAACACTTAATATATGTTTTTAATATTTAATAAATATTTAAAACGAGACATTTTAAAATGTAACTTTTCTGGTCTTGATTGATGCAAGGTCGGTTATTAAACCACTAAGTTATAATCTAAAAACGAAGCAATATCGTTTTCAATGGAAAGTATCGCTGGATTTGATGCCCTGTCTTGAGATATTGTTGATCGTAGGCACGATTTAATCAATTTGAGTTTACTAAACGATCTTTTACAAGAAGCCACAGACACTGGTAATGTAAGAAAATTTTTTAAAGCTGATGCTAGTGTTTTGTAGGCTTCTAATCCCATTAAAGAAATGTAGCCTATTGTACCAGGCCCTGAGGTGTAAAGTCCATGTGTTCTCCGTTAACTTTTGCCCTTTTTAGTAAAAGTATGACGTCTTTGAACAAAAGCAAAAGCCTCTGAACAATTCTACACAGTTTAGGTCATGTGAATACAGTTTTTCCAGCACTGTGCACTTAATAATTGGGAAAGCTGTTCCTTAAAATGTATATCCCCACCATTGACGTACTCCTCAAATTTACAGAGAAACACAAAGCGTTTTTTTATGTTAGAGAAACGGCTTGAAATTCAACTGACAGTTTGTCCAAAATTTCTATTAGAGAACGTCGCATTTTGAATGGTTGGCGAAAGATACCGTAGGCCTATACATCCATATTTACGAGAGACTGAAACACAAATGAGATCTCATGACAGAGTCAAATTTAGCCAAGTAATTTTAGCAAAGCCAGATAGTTTCCGGGATTTGGATCGTTAGTAATTGACTCTCTATGTCCTCTCAGTACCAGATTTTTTTATGTAAGAGTTTGTACTGTGGCAGTGACCCGTTCGAGGATTTCTTTCCATGACTTAGCTGCTTTACTCGTTTGTTTCTAAAGTAGGTCATCAATAAGTTCCCTTTGTTTAAAGAACATTCTAATTCCTTCCATTACAAAAACGCAGAGCGATGAGGACTATTTCATGATCCCGAATACGGGGATTTAACTTTCGCCACGACGAAAACCCATTTTTACTATTGAAATGGCTTCTTTGATAACTTTTTTTTTGTGGAAATAAAGTGCAACAAAATCAAAATAGAGATTTTTAGTTGGAGAAAAACACATCCAAGTGCGATTTACCTTATCACAATGAACCGTAATTACGATGCCTGAGTATAAATAGACTAATATTGTTTATCACGCGAGGTTTATGACAACGGACAAGCTGGGTGGTTAAGCTTCTTTCAAGAAAGAAATACTCATGTAAAAGAAACAAGTTCTTTGTAGTTTTATAAACTGAAAACAATTTTTTCAAGTCCATACTCACTTTGCCGCCCTCCTGGCTATGCCGCCCGGAGTGGCTGCCCCCTTGGCCCCCCCTAGCTACGCCTCTGGGCAGGAAGGTCACTTTAGCGTAATATTTAGTTTCCTACGATTCCAGTGAGGCAGAGGTGTTCAGGTGATCCGCTGAGGCATCGAGAGAGGGGAGGAAAGCAGTGTTGTAGCCAGGGCCGGATTAAGGTATCTTGGCGCCCTAGGCTAATTATATTTTAGCGCCCCTCTCACCTCCCATAAGCTACTCTAACGTTTATTTCCAAGGGGCTGAATGAAGCTTTAAACACCCTACAATATAATTCTTAGTTAGGAATATTTCAAATAGGAATATTTCAAATATTTCAAAAACCTTACTGTTTTTGGAAATAGTCTCAAGAATTGAAAACTGAGGCTATTTTTCAGATTGTTTTAGAGTTACACCTTCAACCATTTGTAGTTTGCATGGCTTGAAGGTTTACATCGACGCGCCCTCCAGCGGTAATAAATAAAACATTTTTGGACTTCATAAGCGACCCTCCCCCCACCACGAGAGTTTCCAGACCTGTATATACGACCGACATAACGACATCGACATAACCATAACCAAACTGTTTATTTTGAATGCGCAAATATGAGCGATACCGAACTTGTCTGCAATGAAAAGGGATGGAGGTTAGGGTGAAGGGGGTGGAGGTGGATGGAATAGATAACGTGGTCGGCAATTCCACGAAAGTCGGGCGGATGACTCATAACCGGAGAAAACAGTTTGGAAAGCACTTCTATTATTTATGTACAGTTTTACCATAATTTCTCGCAAACAGGCGCCTGTGTTCAAAATGAACTCAAATTTTTATCCTTGTAATTTATTACCAATTTTACGTTTAGCTGTAAAATGTTATAATTTTTTAGCTGAAAATTTGCGCCCCTCCCCCCAAAGTGCCGCGCCCTAGGCTACAGCCTAGTCAGCCTAATGGTTAATCCGCCCCTGGTTGTAGGGAATGAGGGTTTTTATGGATGAGATCACCTGTAAAGGACGTCATAACAACGAAGAATTGTCCCCCGAGAAGGAAGACGTTGTAACATCTGAGTTAGAGGTCCTTCGGAAAGTAGGTGGGATTCCCTGCTGAACCGTGCGAACGAGAAAAACAGATGCCTTAAGGAGGATAACGGATGGATAAAATTGTTTGATACCGGTAATAATATTGATATTCATTATAACATTAAAGCTCTCACGACCGACGTTAACTTCAGTAAAATTATTGTCCAAGATGGTGGGCCGCGGTCCTCTTGTTATAATTCCAGATGCTGCGGCAGTCATGTTCAGTGTGTCTTTCATTCTGCTCCTCTGGCGACTGACACAACACCCCGGACAATCATTTTACTGAAATAATAGCCTATTGTTCATTCTGTTTTTAATTATCAGCAGTATCGTAGGTAAGTATGCATCCATTGCACATTGCCCATATATCAATGTTTTCCAGTTCTTATCTGTAATACTATTCAAGATTTACCGTAGTATTTCATCTAGATCAATTGTTTGCAACTTAAAAGCGCTTGATTATCACAATTAAACTCAGGAAACTACTGGTGGGCCACACCATAAGCGATAAATTTTCGACAAGTAACGTAAAAATAAAAAAACGTGTTTATATTTAATTGTAAACACGTAAAAAGAGGTAATTTGCAGTTTAACATAACTTACAATATAGGTTTAACGGTACAGCCTTTATTATGTCAGTGTAATAATGAAGATATAAGAAAGATATTACATATTATATATTTAGGCATACATAAATCTTCAATGTGAAAACTGAAGTCGATCTGCTGACTTGTTGCTAATTAGTAGGTGGAACAAAGAATCTGAGACGACGTCTGCTATGGTTCTCTATTAACTTCATTGTGGAGAACACGAATTCACAGATGTGCACACTTCCAAACATCGACGTCGTTTTCTGTCCAAAATTTCGCAGATTTGAGAATCGTTCACGATGTAGCAGTTTAAAGAAATCCGGCCCCCTTTTTCTTGCCTGGTCTGCAGGAAGAGATCAGCCTGTAAATCACACAAGTCTAGTTGAATGTCAGTTGGTTGTTGTTCGCTGGCAGTATCAAGAAGATTAATAAATACATCAAATTCCGAAACACCGTGTATTTCATAATATTAAAACGTTTCTGCTATTTACCGACAGTTTGGAAAATGAGTCAATTCATTTTTTCCAAAGGACATTTAAACATTTTTAAAGTAATTAACGAAAAGTAATTTTTAATAAATAAATTGAATAATTATTAAATTTCTTTCCCAAGATAAGGTGTGGCTGCAAAAAAAGTTGAAAATCACTGATCTAGATCATAACTATATTTGCATTAACAGGCGACCGTCAGAAAAGTAAAGTCGAATGCTTTCTCTTTCTCTAAATTCAGTTCTACATGTGCTTTAAGTATATATATTGGAACGGTCTTGTTGTGGTAAATGCATCGGGAAAGTAAAGGAAGGAGTGTAATTCGGCAGGTTACGGCTGTGCCGAATGTAGGAAGTTGCCGAAGGCGGTACACGCTTAGGTTACATGTTCACGCGCATGTTACACGCGTAATTACAACACTCTCGCGTGTCGCAACGCTGGGAAATTTTGTTCCATTAAGGTGCAGAAACTGGCAGCCATTTGGCTGTGGCGATGCCACGCAGTCCGTAAGGCCGAGACAAGAGTAACATCTCATTTACAGCACGAGTTATCGGGCAGGCAACGTTCAGACAAAAAAATAGGGTGTGAAAAAGAAACGGAGAAAAGCAATGACAATAACTCGATTCGCTTGCTTGGTTACACCAAGTGTTTATGTAATCGATCGTGTCTAATTGGCAACAAGTTACTGAGAATGTATGAAAATGTGTATATATCTGTCGCTACTACTGAAAGTGTAATTAATTGTCACAATATTATTTAACAAATAAACAAACAAAGTTTAAGTTGAAATAATTTGTTAAACGTTACGAAATAATTAAAACAGTGTATGATTGTTCAAACCACATATCTTTAGTGTTAGTCAGTGTTAGTCCGACAGCAGTTTAAAACGGAGTGACTTCCGGGATAGTGGAAGATTGTCCGCATAGGTTTGGAAAGACACTTGAAGCGCACTGGATTTGGTATAAGACCTACACCACAGTCGCAGAAGTTAACAACCCTAAAGCGATGCTGAGAAACTTTACCGTCTAAATTATTACGGGCGTACCCCACGACTGTCGAAGATCAACTGTTGATCATCTGGTCACCGGGCTCCAGCTACGGACATCGTTCTTCAGTCTACATTCAAGGGATGTCCAAATTTTAATATTATAATTCAAATCATAAACTCCAAAGAACCATTAAAGACTAAAAGCTGTGTAAACCGAACTATTAAGACACAATTAATTTTAGTTAAATTTGTGTTTCTCAGCAAAGTAGTTTGTTAAGTAAATCAGTAGTAAGAACTTTTAAATTTCAACCATTGTTTATGAAATTAATTTTTAATAAGT
The DNA here is from genome assembly GCA_034769895.1 of Magicicada septendecula. Taxonomy (NCBI): domain Eukaryota; kingdom Metazoa; phylum Arthropoda; class Insecta; order Hemiptera; family Cicadidae; genus Magicicada; species Magicicada septendecula. The sequence continues at coordinate 759,984,684 of CM068367.1, forward strand.
CGCCATTCCATATATTTATCTCGACAATAGTAATTTATCTAAGCTTATCCGCAATACTGCAATGTGTGTGTGTGTGTGTGCGCGCGCGCGCATATATCTTACCATTCATCACTTATACACGAGCACGAGGAGGATAGCAAGGCGATATTTGCTGATTCTGTCTGGAATGTACAGAATCACGGCAGAGGCATGCATATAAAATAAAATACCAAACAGCAATGTTAGACATGCTGTATGTAAGGCTTAATGGAAGGTGTATCAGGCAGTGAAGAGAAGAAGCAACAAAGGGCATGACTTCAGTATTGTATAATGCAGCATACTCGGAAGCGGGCAGGAAATGATTACCTTACATAAGCTCGGGACTACGTGAATCACCGAGACAGAATGAATCACTCACTGCAGGAGTGGACTATTTACATACTGCTGCATCCTGCGGTTTGCCTTTGTAACTAACCAACACGACCGTCATTTTTTCATTTCAATAACAATTACGCATGTTAGACTGTAAACAAGAAATATTTACACAAATTAGTCTTCAACGGAAAAAACAGGTTAGTTGATCGTACATGATACTTGCTGACGAGACACATGGAAGTGTACTCACGAGGGACAAATGTAGCAGTTGAGTAAAGACGTTCAATGTTTATGACTTTTGTGTGAAATTATAGTAAAGTATAGAGAAACTGGGTTGAAACACTTCTTCAGCTCAGTGCAACTGGAGACCTACATAGTAGTTCTAATGTTTCTGGAAATCGCTTGGATGTTAACATTTTATTAACATACACAGTATATTAATGTTCAAATTTTCAAAGCGAGTATATGCTCATGTGACTTTTTTATTAAATTTTTTTTTTATTTATTACTGCAACATTTTTTCAGTCGGCTAATAAATTGTTCTTTTAAAAACGTACTTTAAGATCTATTCGAAAGTGGAATGTGGTATGAAAATTATATTTTTACGTTGTTTCCATTGTATATTATTGTCCAAATTCATCAAAACTAAACGAGAAATATATTTCTTGATAGATCACTGCTTCCGATATCTATATCGTTAGCTCACTGAATCAATCTGTTTAGTAGAAAATTAACGATAATTTTGTTTGTATTTGTTTTTACTTCCATATTCCTTAAGGAATGGAAGTATGGTGATGGCAAAAAAAATCGTGTTCGAGATTATTGCAGATTCTGATTCTACTACACTCAAAACATGAAAAAAAGTCGTTTTCCGAAAAGTGTCTGTGTGTCTGTGTGTCTGTCTGTCTGTCTGTCTGTAGATTTTTTTTCTATGGCAAACGATAACTGCCGCAAATTCAAACAGAATCAAATAATGTTTCGTATACACCCCTGAATTGTAGAGTTCTCAAGACCTATGGTTTTTTGTGAAGATCGGTTAAGGGAAAGGGGTAGTTTACCTGTAACGTTTTATGTTTTAACAAGGGTATTTCCTATGGCAAAAGATAACAGCCGCAAATTCAAACAGAATCAAAAGATTATTTGTGTACAGCCCTAAATTGCAGAGTTCTCAAGACCTATTGTTTTTGGTGAAGATCGGTTAAGGGAAAGGGGTAGTTTACCTGCAGCGTTTTTTAATCAAGGGTATTTTCTATGGCAAACGATAACAGCCGCAAATTCAAACAGAATCAAATAATGTTTTGCATACAGCCCTGATTTGTAGAGTACTCAAGACCTATTGTTTTTGGTGAAGATCGGTTAAGGGGAAGGGGTAGTTTACCTGCAACGTTTTTTTATCAAGCGTATTTTCTATGGCAAACGATAACAGCCGCAAATTCAAACAGAATCAAATCATTTTTTGCATACGTCCCTGAATTGTAGAGGTCTCAATGACTTTCGATTTTGGTGAAGATCGGTTAAGGGGAAGGGGTAGTTTACCTGCAACCTTTTACGTTTTAACAAGAGTAAAGTACTTGAAAATTTATTTAAACTTTTTGAAACAATGGTAATTGTTAAAAATAAAATAATTTTGTTGCCAGGCAATAAAATTATAATTTTTTCATTTTAATGTAATATAATATTTTTCATTTAATACAGCAATAAAAAGGCAGGTAAGACACAGCCTGGCTGTTTGGCTGAAAATGATTTTAAATATAAATCTTAGAATATGGAAGTCATGTATGGTTCTCCATACCGATATTATTCTTATTATACGTTGTGATAACTGTGAATTTGTCCTTTACTGTATTACATTAAGATTTCGTGCTCTGCAATTGTGGTTAGCTGTATTTAATTATTTATATTATATATTTATTATTATTATATATATTTTATAATGACTTTACCTCAAGATGTTTTCTCCCTATTTGGAACATGTTTCGGGAAGCCTTGTGTTCCCATCTTCAGCCTTCCGAACTTTGAGCCTTGTGAGGTATTTATGTGTTGGCTGGTTGTTGCTTTGGTTTCCTGTTAGTCTCTGGTGCTTTAAATTGGTATTATTGTGTGTAACTGTGGTGTATATGTTAGTATTTTGTGTATTTTCTATGTTGAATGCTTTGAAAATTGTGTCATGTTTTGTATTGATTTGTATTTGTTCAGGTATTAGTTTGTTTTGTGTGTTATGTTTGTATATTTGTAAATTTTCCCAAATGTTCATTAAGGTTCCTTTGTGTGGTATATGTTTTATTAGTGTCATATTGGTTATGTCTGGGAATTCATGTTCAGTGTTTATTGCATGTGTGGCCAAATTAATTTACATATTTCTGTTTTTTTTTATGCATTTAGGTGTTCAAAATAACATTTTTTCAGCTGTTTATTTGTTTGTCCTATGTAACATATATTGCAATCTTGGCATTCAATTTTGTATATACCATTGGTTGTTGTATTATCTTTGTTGTGTGGGTTATTTAGTTTTTGTAAATTATTTTTATTAGTTTTGTATGCTATTTTGATATCTGTGTTTTTAAATAGTTTTGTTATTTTATTATTTATGTATGTGAATGTGCCCATTTTTTATTGTTGTTATTATTTATGTATTGTTTATTTTGATTAATTCTTTATTGTTCAGTTTTTATTTTATATTTTGTTTACAGTATTTTTATTGTATCCATTTTCATAAGCAATTTGGTATATTATATTTCTTTCTTTGTCTGTTTCTTGTTTGTTTAGGGGTATTTTATACATTCTGTTAAATAGTGAATAGAAAGCTGCCATTTTATGTTGTGGTGGGTGGTCAGAATGGTTAGGTATAACGACGTTAGTAGAGGTTGGTTTTCTGTATATTGCATATTGTATGTGGTTGTTGTTTCTTGTGATGGTTATGTCTAAATAGTTGATTTTGTTATGTTTGTCTTTTTCTTCTGTGAATTGTATTTTTGGATGTATGTTATTGATTTGTTTTAATATGTTATCTGTATTTATGTTTTTGTTATTTGATACATAGGCCTATAGTCCATCATCTATACATATCTTATCCATATGCCATTTGGATCAAATGAATTTATAATATTTTGTATTTTGGTGTCTATGTGTTGTAAGAATATTTCTGCTATTATGCTAGGTAATGGCGATCCCATTGCTAAACCTTCTTGCTGTTGATACATTTTGCTATTAAATTCAAAGTAATTTTGTTTTAGTATTAGTTGGAGGCTATTTTTTATTTCAGTTATATATTGTGTGTCTTCATTTTGTTCTTTAAGTTTGTTTATTATTATGTCTATTGTTTCATCTACTGGGATGTCGGTGTACATGTTTGTGATATCATATGATGTGAAAAATGTATTTTCATTTATATTTATTATTTTTAGTTTGTCTATTAATTCGTATGTATTTTTTATGTTATGATGATTATTTGTTAGTTGGTTATTTTTTAGTTTTTGTGCTATTATTATTACTATTTCTTAATTTGTGTTATATAGGCCTACCTTATTTTACTTATATACATTTATTTTTGTTTAAGGTTTCGATGCGAGTGTTAGTTTTATTTTATTTCTTTACTAGCAAAATACCCGTGCTTCGCTACGGAGTTTCACGTTGTACGTAATTGTACAATTATTGCTCGCTTAATAGTATAGGATTAGATAGATTGTACAAATTCTCAACTCTTAGTTTGTTTATTTACATTCATAGCAACAGCTATTTATTATTTATTTCGAGAAAATCGTTAAAGCCGTTTCCGAGAAAAAAAGGACATACATTTATTAATTAATTGAACTTCGAAATTTTCTCGACTATAAGAACCTGCAAACAACGAAGTTTTTTCAATTTAAAACAGTGATTAAAAACTCAGAACTAAATGTATTCGGGGTTTCCAATAAACTGAGATGTCAACCACTTCATTTACAAAGTATGCAATTCCCGCGATAAATTTCATTATTTGGTTTTTTGCCCCTTAGGAGTGAAAGTTTAAAAAACCGTTTCTTAGTGAGCACCTAAGACCTATGATGAAGCTATGTTCAAAGTTTCATTGATATCCATTCAGTGGTTTCAGAGATATCGTGATCAGTGGGTCAGTCAGTGGTATTTGGCTTATATAGATATCTATATCTGGCCGATTTACCCAGCGTTGCTCGGGTTCATAATTTATTCATAGGCTCATAGGCACCTATTCTTGTTCTAACGTTATATTACTTGTATATTGTATAATCTTCCTTATATTGTTCCTTATATCGCATTCTCACTGGAGGAATACTCTGTAGCGCACCTGTTTAAGAACATGTCATAAACTGTATTCTTATATCTGGTAAGAATTCTGTTGCGCGTGATGCTCCTGCCCGATTTCTAACTCTGGGAGAGGGCGAACAGCTAAATTAGTTTTCAATAAAATGTCTACAGTACTTGCATGCGCTGCGTATTTACTGTCTTTTATAATTCATTGTGTTAATGATGAAATAAGGCATTTGTTAAATTAGTGTCTCCTAAACTTATTCTAACAATACAATACCTCTATAGATTTCAGCTTATCAATTTTTAAATTCAAACTGAAGCAAGTGCATTTATAATGCCTGAACACTATGATCTGAATACATTTGCTATCAAAACTTTGTTTTTTATACTCGCTTATAACTTACTTCGATCTTAACTTATCCACTTTTAAATTCAAACTGAAACAACTCTGAATTCACACACTATTAAGAAGTTTCTTAAGATGCATACACCACCTTTGATATCATAACCTATATCTTTATTTATAAGAACCGTGGACTCTGGCCCCGCCGTCTTTCGCGGGATCGGACCTAAGACTCCCCGGGTTCCGTGGATGAACTCCGCGGAAGGCCCGTCGGACGACTGCCGCGCTATTTCCTACGCGGGAGACTTCCACCGTTGCTATGGTAACCAGAATCTATTCTATTGGGTTGCCATAGTAACCAGATCTAATAGTTTTTAAGACCCAAAGGACCCCCCAAAGGTTCGTATCGAAAAAACACTTGTCCTATGTTGATTCTCCCGTTGCGTGAAATATTTGTGCCAAGTTTGGTTGAAATCGGTCCAGTGGTTTAGGAGGAGATGTGGAAGACCCCAAAGGACCCCATCGAAGAAAACACCTATCCTATGTTGGTTCTCCCGTTGCGTAAAATATTTGTGCCAGGTTTGGTTGAAATCGGTCTAGTGGTTTAGGAGGAGATGTGGAAGACCCCAAAGAACCCCCCAAAGGACCCCATCGAAAAAAACACCTATCCTATGTTGGTTCTCCCGTCGCGTAAAATATTTGTGCCAAGTTTGGTTGAAATCGGTCCAGTGGTTTAGGAGGAGATGTGGAAGACCCCAAAGAACCCCCCAAAGGACCCCATCGAAAAAAAACACCTATCCTATGTTGGTTCTCCCGTTGCGTAAAATATTTGTGCCAAGTTTGGTTGAAATCGGTCCAGTGGTTTAGGAGGAGATGTAGAAGACCCCAAAGAACCCCCCAAAGGACCCCATCGAAAAAAGCACCTCTCCTATGTTGGTTCTCCCGTCTCGTAAAATATTTGTGCCAAGTTTGGTTGAAATCGGTCCAGTGGTTTAGGAGGAGATGTGGAACATACATACATACAATGGGGAGGGGTTGCCCCTTAGGAGTGAAAGTTTTTAAAACCGTTTCTTATTGAGCACCTAAGACCTATGATGAAGCTATGTTCAAAGTTTCATTGATATCCATTCAGTAGTTTTTGTTCTACGTTGATTCTATATCAGTCAGTCAGGCAAACTTCCTCCCCTTTTTCCCCCTTTAAAGGTCGAATTTCCAAAAATCCCTTCTTAGCGGATACCTACATCACATAAGGAACCTACATGCCAAATTTCAAGTTTCTAGGTGTTATAGTTTCGGAGATTTCATGATGAATCAGTGAGTCAGTGAGTCAGTGGTATTTCTCTTTTATATATATAGATTTGCTAATTTACATTTCGTTGACACGCTGATATTCGTCGATATGTAAGCAAAACGAACGCGCGCGCGTGCGCGTGCGCGCACACACACAATGTACACAGTGATTACACAATCCACCACAATTGCAGAACATGGTATTTTAATATAATACATGAATTCTCATTTGTCCCATCGTATAATAAGAATAAAAACATATTAAAACAAAATTGCAATGGTATATAATATCGCGTGGTGTCGATTACTAAGCCAAGTACGTGGAACAAAAGTGAGCGCTGGGTTCTCGTGACGTCACAACCTACTATGCATCCTATTCATGATCCCCACTATGTATTCAAAGTACCGTTATGGTAGTAAAGACTACAGTAGTCGGTAAATACTTCAGTCGTTGACCACCTTAAAAAGGGGAAAACAATTAATAGCGAGCACTATAGAAACCCAATGTACCTTGTAAACGATGAAATAAAGAAAAAACGGCCACATTTAGCGGAAACGAAAGTTGCACCAAGACAATGAACCATCTCACCCGCCAATTGTTGCGGTGGCTACAATCAAATAATTGAAGTTCGAATTGCTTCCTCACCCACCCTTGCCTTATTTAATCCCGAGTGACTTCTCTTTCCTAACCTTAAAAAATGGCTCGCTGGAATAAGATTTCCTGACGACAATCAAGACAACGATGCTGTAAATGACTACTTTGATTACCTCGATAAATCGGCTTATTAGTCTGGCATAACCGCTTTAGAACACAGTTGGAAAACGTGTTTAGAGCTACGTGGAGATTATGTTGAGAAATAAATGCAAATTAATCCAAAAATGTGTTGTTTTCTTATTCAGGCCCGGAACCTTTCACCCTACACTGCCAGGTAATGCGTTTAAAAGGAAAGTAAACATGTAGACTATGCGGCAAAATGAGACTATTGTATGCAGCAAGTAGAAGCATGTCAATCATTATTAACGTTTGTAGCATATTAACGTTGTCATTATTGTGGGCGAAATGTATGTCGAAAGAAGTAAGTGATATTACTTACACCGTGAAGCATTTATACATACTGATATCTATATGTTAAATATATATATTGTTACAACACAAATAAGCCACCCCAATACCAGGGATGAAAAAGATGATTCTGAATATAAAATAATAATTCATATAAAATAAAATGTTTAATATAAAGAAATTAAAAAGACAATGACACGACAAACGACGACATGACATAACCCAAGTGATTGACCCAACAAAAGGAAACAAAAGAAGAAGGAAACAACAAAAAACAAACGAGAATAAAACCAAATAAGAAAGTAATTGACCCAAATAAAATGAAGAAAGGAAAAAACCGAAACCAAACAAAAATGAAACAAATTAAAGGAATTGAATGACTCAATGCAACATATTAAAATGAACCCGAAGGAGAAGGTGGAAAAACAAGATATAAAGAAAACACACTGAAGGTGAAGAAGGAGAAAAATGAAAAAGAAACAAACCCAAGATAAAGGAAATAAATAAAAAGGAAATCAAACGATAAGACACAAACAACTAATAAAGAATAAAAGAAGGAGAAATGGTACACTCAATGTAATGTTGAATAAGGAACCAATGACCAACATAAGTAATAAATAAATATTATTATCAATTAAGTAATAAAGGTAAATGATATTTGATGAAAGTCAATTAAAGAATGTTAAGTATAAAAGCAAACTAACCCACAAATTAGAGTTAGATGTAAATATAAAATATAGAGACATAAAATTGTTAATATTATTAATGATATTTGTAATGAAAGAGATAGTACGGTAGTGAGATAGTAATTAGAGGGATTACCCATTTAGAAACACTTAAAACAAAAACATTTGTGAAGTGCAAAATGAAAGTGTAAAAACCCCAAAGTAAAGTGATAAAGAAAGAACACTAAATAAATTATAATAAACCATAGATAATTTAAAAGTGAAGGTGATGTATAAATAAGAATAATGTATAATAAAGAATGTTAATATTATGAAAAATAGTGAAGGATAAAAAGATAAACACTTGATAAATCATTAAGAAACACTAAAGGTTTAGCAGTGAAAAATATTAGTAATTAAGAAAGTTGTGAAGAATAGTATTAAGTGTAAACAATAAATTAAGATGTATTGAACACTGAAGAGTGATGATAAACATATTAATTAAAAAAGAAATCTTATTGATAAGTTTAAAAGTATATAATAGTATTTAAAAGGGAGAATCCCATGAAAGAGTAAACAGATAGTGTTACCATGGAGGGAAGGTAAAGATAATTTAAAACATAAGAATTTAAAACCAATCAATAAACACCCATGTTATAAGGTATTATTATTTAAGTAAGTTCAAAAAGTGTGATGTTGTTTATCACCCAAAAAATAATATAAAATGAAATGAACTGTAAAAAAATATTATCCAAAAAATTGTTAAATAATTGTTTAAGCAAGTTTATAAATAGGATATGGCTCTAGTAATTATACAGACCATAGACCTAGATGTTGTATTTTATGTGAACAAAAGTAGTAAATAATAGCCACATTGTTATTATAGGCAAATTAAATAAGTAAGAAAGTAAAGAAAAGTATGACTTAGAAAACAAGAAAACCAGTTAGTAAACAATTAGCAATTCATGATGAATAAAATAATAGTAACATACTAATAACACAAAAACAGAACCAAAACACATCAAAAAATAACACAACCCATAATAATAACAAAACAAAGCTCGTTAGGCTAAAAAGAGATGTAATTTGTACGAAATAAGTAAAAACCCATAATGGCTACTTAGGCCTATGAAATGCCTAACTGTCAAAAACAAACAACTACAAATTGTAACAAATTAACAAAGAAACTAGCAAATCGAAGGTGAACAATTAACCAAGGATAATTTGTAAATCATAATAAAGCAAAATATTAGAATAAGAACTTAAATTAAAAGAGAAATGTAATTAGCAAATAATAATATAATTGTAAAATTACAAAACATACAATAACCCAACCTTGAGGGATATCAAAATAATCTTTGAAAGGAAATACATACTATAGTGACAATATTTAATACTTAGGAAGGAAGATAGAGGAATAAAAGCAATAAGAAGATATACAAGGATTTTGGAAAGAATTCAAAAATGATAACAATGGATTTATGTCAATCTAAGCCAATCAGATTTAATTAGTAACCATAGAAACGAACGTTGGTGGCAAAATTTCCGTTGAATATCGCTACTCGTAAAGTGACGCTCTTGCAGAACAGAAGCCGAATTTTGAACGACCAATTTTTAATCAAAAAATGTAAAAATAGTAAACAAAATTCAAAACGATGATCGAATAAGTAGCAGATGAATAACTGGAACAGTTACCTAAAGCCAAGGACCATTTTACCAGGAAATTAAATGAAAATATGACCACATCTAATATGAAAAGGGCGCCAGACCTACTTAAGCCCCAAGATTAATGAAAACTGACAACTATTGCAGCCCAATCCTCTTCCGACTCAATGATTGATAACACCAAGTCATCTGATGTGTTAAGTATCCTTGAATTACCCAATTTCCAAAAATAAACTCACTTTAAATATTTCTAAAAGTAATTTGAACTCTCACTATAAACCGAATATTCTCTTTCAAAGATTAATTAAGAAAAATAACACACTGAAAATTTGTTAACATAAAAGATAACCTGTTGTTTGAATACGAACTTTAGAAACACATTTAACGACACTACAGAACTGATTATAACCACACACCTTATTATTTAAGTACACATTAAGTAAGGTAATGTACTTTTTATTGAAATCGTAGGAATTATTTGTCTTGTAATCAAAAGAATCCCAGATTTTGGAACGAAAATAATTGTAATATCTAAACAACTCAGCAGCCATGCTGATATGAATACCTCGTTACCAAAATCGAATCGTCATCCTGAGAAAAAATGTTTCATGTAAAATGTCGGTGCAAATTTATTAATCAACAAATATAATTTAATTGTCAAACTGAAATTTTACTTATCAACCATTAAAATAACTAGTACAGGGAGTAACCGTTGTTATTATTTCATAGGGAGTGTATCATATAATTTGTGTTTGTTAGCGAATTAGCTTTGACGGTACAGCGCTCACGCTGCGAATCAACACACTACCTGATCGAGTCAGTCGTCTAACCAAGGCGGGAAGTATTTGAATGTTACGGCCGTCACAGCTGTGAACTTATTTATAACATCTTATCTAAGAATTTTAATTGTTTTTAATAAACAATTTGGCGCCACCCGGGAATCACAAATCCCTATTTACTAACAGGTAAGGTTACTACCGCGTTGTACTGGTAATTACAACATTGCTACGGACATCGTTAGCGCAAGAATAGATGTAACGACCCCAGTGCGAGACGAACGCACACACAACATACACTACATATACACTTCGTCTTTACAGAGACGACCACGTTCTATCGTTACAATATATATATTTATATATATGTTATATAAACATACTAAATTGTACTTCCAACCTATAACTTCAAGGAGAATCATTAGCGGGAGGGTGGAGTGTGGTAAAGATGAATTTATTGAAAAGTCATGCAAATCCTTTCAGGGAGATAAGTACAAGTCAACCCGAGCACATCATAAGTGGACTAAATACATACTTAGGCCTATAAATCACGTACATGTGTTACACATGTACGTGTATAAATTACACTAATCTGTATACAAAAATACATAATTTATTTTCGTTTTGTAATACTATACCGACATGATTTCGTGTTTTTGTGACTGTTTGAGGCCATGTTTACACAAGTCTACTAATTTCTACGTTGGTACGGTTTATTGTATGCACTTACTCTGTCAAATACACGTATGCTTTACGATCTGAATCATTGGTGTGGATTTTTACTGAATCGTATGGATGATCATAATTCACAAAATTAAACATCTAAAATAAAATTAAAATTAAGAAAAGGTAAGTTAATTTGGCAGAGTAAAAAATTTCAAGGCTGTTCCAATTGATCATATACTTAGGAATGTTGATCACGGTTTGAGAAAACTTTGAAACCGAAACAAATTATATAATTATTTAAAGTTTATTTTAGGCGTACTTATACTTGTGATATCTGATTTCTTATGTTGTTTACCTGTATGAGCTCGTATCCATGAGGCTACCACGGTAAGGAACTTTTTATTGACCCGTGTAATTGAACTTAAAATAATTTTACCAGTGTCTACATTTCCTCAATAAATAAGAAGGTACGTAACCTTCCATTGTACAGCCGGAGACTACATAAACGCAACCTTGACACGCATCATCTGACTGATTTGGCGATTAACGATACAACCTTACCACCGCACCGACAATTATCCTTCTTCACTAACTATCACATGACATTAGGTCAATTCTATTACTAAAAAAAAACAAATGAATTTTCACCGGTACCGTTATCAGAGAACGTCCTGTGAGTCTAAGAGCTCCTTTATCGTGAGGGCAGCTTCTGTTCATGTATCGTAACCAAATTGTATATGACTTCTTATATTGGAGAAACGTTTTGGGTGCACGGTTCGGCCTAAGTACTACTTATTTTTGGTAAAGATGGCTATATATTTCCCATAATTTAAATACTTTATTTTGGATTTGATGTATAAACAGTATCTATTCTTAGGTACAAATCCATATAATTATGTTGTTTGAATACTATATTATGTTTTCGTACAGGCCTTCATTTCGCCTTTCTTCTTATTATTTGGTTTCAGAGTTAGAAGATGAGTCCGATGTCTTGACACATATCCGTGGCATGTGTAACATTGCCTCGCTCGTGTCCACAGTTAAAGTCGACTTAGAACGGCTACGTACCAGAAATTTCAAGTCATGGCTACCCCTCGCTGATTTGCCATCGTGTCAGGAGAAACAGTGATACATTATAAGCTGAATTATATTAATGTGGCTAGCGGAAGTCAAGGTGTGTGCGATTAACACAGTGAAGACTACGCCGAGATGATTTTAATTTATGTAGTTGTATTTATGTAGAATAATACGAACTTTATTATTATAGGCCTACTTAAAATACGTTTAGTTAACACTTATAAATGGTTTAAATGTAGACGCGCTCATGTGTATGTGTGCGCGCGCGTAGACTATGCATATGTACTATGAAATTATTCGAAACGCGTAGTGCACAAATTTGCCTTTTGCAAAGTAACAAGTCTCAGACTAGACAGTAAAGACTCGACCTACCGAGAGCACATTAACTGTGTTACCTGCCCTGCTGCATCGGACAGTCTGCTTCAAGAACACTTTATAATGTATATTTCTGTACCAGAATATTACTAACGAGTACCAATCTTAGACTGTGAAATATTAATAGTAGGCCTAAAGACTGGAGCATTGATAAAATCCACCTTAAAAAAAAAAAAAAGTTTCAGTTGCTTAGCAAGTTAAATAAAACGGGAATTGAGTAAAATACTTTTGAAAAAGTAACATGTTAACCTTTTTTTTAGATGGCTCAAAATTTAATGAGTCTTTGAAAAAACTTTAATACGAGTAGTTACCGGTACCTAAAAGGAAATCGTCGTACCCGTAGGATCTCGGAAAGATTTTTAAAGTACAGTATTTGCATTCTGAGATAGGCCTACTCGCTTTTAAAAAACTCTTATTTACCTTACGTTTTTATAATACCTTTATGTACATAAGTAGCAAAAAAATTAAGTTTGATTTGTTAATCAGTACCTGAGATCGATCATTTATCTAAAAACATTTATTTTCGGAAAGTCACATTTTAAGTTTTAAGAACAGATTTTTATCTGCATTATCTGATCCAGAGGCGTAGCTAGGGGGGGGGGGCAATGGGGCAGCTGCCCCGGGCGGCAATGCCAGGAGGGCGGCAAAGTGAGCATAGACTTGAAAAAATTGTTTTCAGTTTATAAAACTACAAACAACTTGTTTCTTTGATAAGCCTATTCCTTAAGAACTACAGGAATATAAGATTTTCTTAATATAAAATTAAGAACTACAACAAGTTCCAAAGAGTTTATGAAGTCGTTTATTCAAGGAAAATCGAACCCTGAGTGTCAAAATATTACAATTAACAAGGAATCAACTTGGGATCATAAAATGGATGTTATTAGCGACGAGGCTGTTGATAAACACAGTAAAGTTAACGATGTGAATACTTCAAACTGTGAAAGTGACAAAGTACAGTTACAAGATTCAGTTGGTCCTAGTACCATGGATGATGTTGCACCGTACAGTCTTGAAATTACACGCGCTGAAGGACAGAACATTACTAGCAACAATGTAGACCGTGTTCCCGGTGCTGCTCTACAAGATATGGGAGCTTGGCCAAGCGAGAAATCTCAATCCTTCCGAGGTATAATGGTGAATAGAGGAACAAGTCAGTTGCAGAACAAGGACCATTTTCCTGAAAATGAAGCTGGATGATCCTTAAACAAGTATTGGTTTGATAAAACCTTGCAAAATGGCGAAAGGTAAATCGTACTTGGATGTGTTTTTCTCCAACTAAAATATCTCTATTTTGCTTTTGTTGCACTTTATTTCCACAACAGAAAAAACTGCCAAAAAAGCCATTTCAATAGTAAATATCGGTATGGAGAACCATACATGACTTCCATATTCTAAGATTTATATTTAAAATCATTTTCGAAATGAAATATTACCATACAAACTACTTCTTTCTACTTACTGCTTCAGCCTTAACCACAGTACTGTGGTCACTAACGTATACCACCTCACGTTATCGCACTCGATTTTCACTGATGATGGAAGTCGATGGCATTGCCGAAATGTCTGGTTTTGTAGAAAACATTGGACTACGGCCAAATATCCCGGGAAGGAATTTTAACAAAAACTACTTCTTTGTTGCCGATAACGTTGTACACATATATATCAGTGGCGAAGTTACATGGAGGCAATTGAGGCAATGCCTACCCTAACAAATTCTGTAGAATAAAAATTATAAATACGTATGAACTACATAACGTAAAGATTATACATTGTTACTGTGACTGTCAAATTTATTAAACCGAAACGTGCTTTATTGAGCGACCGCTAGATGGTGACAGGTGAGATTCGGCATAGTTCGTTTAAAGCGAATGAGGCAACCTGAACTTGCCTCAGCGTTTTTTGTATACATCGTATGTAAGCAATGTAGTGGTGTGATAGGGAAGTGTAGGGAGGGGGGATTGTCCCGCGCTGTACACATAGAGCGTTGAGGCATGCCTCACTTCCGTGGTCCAAACAGTTAAGTTAAAGCGCCTGTGTTGTTTCTAAGTGTTTATTTTATGCGGTTATTAAAAGTGTCACTGTTATTCCGCTGAACTAACAGATGATCAAGATTGTTATTTGAATTATTTGTAACATTAAACATATATATAGAAACTAACCAAGTTTAAAAATTTGAAGTTTAATCAGTTGTATTATCGTGTATGACTAATACAAGGATTGTTCAATAGACACACGTATAGAGCTGTAAAGCAATTTTTATTCAACGATTTTAAAAGAAGTCTCCAATAACATTAAGACATGAGTTCCACTGTTGCGCTAACCTGTAGATTCCCTGCTAGTAAAATTCTTACGGCTGTTTGTGGAACCATTCGGTTACAGCAAACTCTACCTCAGCGTCCGATTTGACCCACCGTCCTTTTAGTGATTCCTTAAAAAAAATTTAAGATAAGATTATTGCCTACCCATTCATTAACTACTAGCTTCGCCAGTAAGCAAATTGATGTCCATTTTTTCGGCTTGCACGCGTTATGTTGGTGTGGGTTTCGGCACTTTCCATTTAAAAAGCGTGCAAACGTAAGAAAATAAACATGAGTGAGGCCAGAAATAACGTGAATTGTTTGTGTCTTACCTGCCTTTTTATTGCCGTATTAAATGAAAAATATTATATTACATTAAAATTAAAAAATTTTAATTTTATTGCCTGGCAACAAAATTATTTTATTTTTAACAATTACCATTGTTTCAAAAAGTTTAAATAAATTTGCAAGTACTTTACTCTTGTTAAAACGTAAAAGGTTGCTGGTAAACTACCCCTTCCCCTTAACCGATCTTCACCAAAATCGAACGTCCTTGAGACCTTTACAATTCAGGGATGTATGCAAAAAATTATTTGATTCTGTTCGAATTTGCGGCTGTTATCGTTTGCCATAGAAAATACGCTTGATAAAAAAACGGTGCAGGTAAACTACCCCTTCCCCTTAACCGATCTTCACCAAAAACAACAGGTCTTGAGTACTCTACAAATCAGGGCTGTATGCAAAACATTATTTGATTCTGTTTGAATTTGCGGCTGTTATCGTTTGCCATAGAAAATACCCTTGTTAAAAAAACGTTGCAAGTAAACTACCCCTTTCCCTCAACCGATCTTCACCAAAAACAATAGGTCTTGAGAACTCTACAATTTAGGGCTGCATACGAAACATTATTTAAGTCTGTTTGAATTTGCGGCTGTTATCGTTTGCCAAAAAAAAAAAATTTCCCTTGATAAAAAAAACCGTGCAGGTAAACTACCCCTTCCCCTCAACCGATCTTCACCAAAAACAATAGGTCGCGAGTACTCTACAAATCAGGGCTGTATGCAAAAAATTATTTGATTCTGTTTGAATTTGCGGTAGTTATCGTTTGCCATAGAAAATACGCTTGATAAAAAACGTTGCAGGTAAACTACCCCTTCCCCTCAACTGATCTTCACCACAAACAACAGGTCTTGAGTACTCTACAAATCAGGGCTGTATGCAGAAAATTATTTGATTCTGTTTGAATTTGCGGCTGTTATCGTTTTCCATATAAAATACCCTTGTTAAAAAAAGTTGTAGGTAAACTACCCCTTTCCCTTAACCGATCTTCACCAAAAACAATAGTCTTGAGAACTCTACAACTTAGGGCTGTATGCAAATAATCTTTTGATTCTGTTTGAATTTGCGGCTGTTATCGTTTGCCATAGGAAATACCCTTGTTAAAACATAAAACGTTACAAGTAAACTACCCCTTTCCCTTAACCGATCTTCACCAAAAACAAAAGGTCTTGAGAACTCTACAATTCAGGGCTGTATACGAAACATTATTTGATTCTGTTTGAATTTGCGGCTGTTATCGTTTGCCAAACAAAAAAAATTTCCCTTGATAAAAAAAAACCGTTGCAGGTAAACTACCCCTTTCCCTCAACCGATCTTCACCAAAAACAAAAGGTCGCGAGTCCTCTACAAATCAGGGCTGTATGCAAAAAATTATTTGATTCTGTTTGAATTTGCGGCAGTTATCGTTTGCCATAGAAAAAAAATCTACAGACACACAGACAGACACACAGACACACACACACACACACACACTTTTCGGAAAACGACTTTTTTTCATGTTTTGAGTGTAGTAGAATCAGAATCTGCAATAATCTCGAACACGATTTTTTTTGCCATCACCATACTTCCATTCCTTAAGGAAATATGGAAGTAAATATCGGTATGGAGAACCATACATGACTTCCATATTCTAAGATTTATATTTAAAATCATTTTCGAAATGAAATATTACCATAGAAACTACTTCTTTCTACTTACTGCTTCAGCCTTAACCACAGTACTGTGGTCACTAACGTATACCACCTCACGTTATCGCACTCGATTTTCACTGATGATGGAAGTCGATGGCATTGCCGAAATGTCTGGTTTTGTAGAAAACATTGGACTACGGCCAAATATCCCGGGAAGGAATTTTAACAAAAACTACTTCTTTGTTGCCGATAACGTTGTACACATATATATCAGTGGCGAAGTTACATGGAGGCAATTGAGGCAATGCCTACCCTAACAAATTCTGTAGAATAAAAATTATAAATACGTATGAACTACATAACGTAAAGATTATACATTGTTACTGTGACTGTCAAATTTATTAAACCGAAACGTGCTTTATTGAGCGACCGCTAGATGGTGACAGGTGAGATTCGGCATAGTTCGTTTAAAGCGAATGAGGCAACCTGAACTTGCCTCAGCGTTTTTTGTATACATCGTATGTAAGCAATGTAGTGGTGTGATAGGGAAGTGTAGGGAGGGGGGATTGTCCCGCGCTGTACACATAGAGCGTTGAGGCATGCCTCACTTCCGTGGTCCAAACAGTTAAGTTAAAGCGCCTGTGTTGTTTCTAAGTGTTTATTTTATGCGGTTATTAAAAGTGTCACTGTTATTCCGCTGAACTAACAGATGATCAAGATTGTTATTTGAATTATTTGTAACATTAAACATATATATAGAAACTAACCAAGTTTAAAAATTTGAAGTTTAATCAGTTGTATTATCGTGTATGACTAATACAAGGATTGTTCAATAGACACACGTATAGAGCTGTAAAGCAATTTTTATTCAACGATTTTAAAAGAAGTCTCCAATAACATTAAGACATGAGTTCCACTGTTGCGCTAACCTGTAGATTCCCTGCTAGTAAAATTCTTACGGCTGTTTGTGGAACCATTCGGTTACAGCAAACTCTACCTCAGCGTCCGATTTGACCCACCGTCCTTTTAGTGATTCCTTAAAAAAAATTTAAGATAAGATTTTTGCCTACCCATTCATTAACTACTAGCTTCGCCAGTAAGCAAATTGATGTCCATTTTTTCGGCTTGCACGCGTTATGTTGGTGTGGGTTTCGGCACTTTCCATTTAAAAAGCGTGCAAACGTAAGAAAATAAACATGAGTGAGGCCAGAAATAACGTGAATTGTTTGTGTCTTACCTGCCTTTTTATTGCCGTATTAAATGAAAAATATTATATTACATTAAAATTAAAAAATTTTAATTTTATTGCCTGGCAACAAAATTATTTTATTTTTAACAATTACCATTGTTTCAAAAAGTTTAAATAAATTTGCAAGTACTTTACTCTTGTTAAAACGTAAAAGGTTGCTGGTAAACTACCCCTTCCCCTTAACCGATCTTCACCAAAATCGAACGTCCTTGAGACCTTTACAATTCAGGGATGTATGCAAAAAATTATTTGATTCTGTTCGAATTTGCGGCTGTTATCGTTTGCCATAGAAAATACGCTTGATAAAAAAACGGTGCAGGTAAACTACCCCTTCCCCTTAACCGATCTTCACCAAAAACAACAGGTCTTGAGTACTCTACAAATCAGGGCTGTATGCAAAACATTACTTGATTCTGTTTGAATTTGCGGCTGTTATCGTTTGCCATAGAAAATACCCTTGTTAAAAAAACGTTGCAAGTAAACTACCCCTTTCCCTCAACCGATCTTCACCAAAAACAATAGGTCTTGAGAACTCTACAATTTAGGGCTGTATACGAAACATTATTTAAGTCTGTTTGAATTTGCGGCTGTTATCGTTTGCCAAAAAAAAAAAATTTCCCTTGATAAAAAAAACCGTGCAGGTAAACTACCCCTTCCCCTCAACCGATCTTCACCAAAAACAATAGGTCTTGAGTACTCTACAAATCAGGGCTGTATGCAAAAAATTATTTGATTCTGTTTGAATTTGCGGCAGTTATCGTTTGCCATAGAAAATACGCTTGATAAAAAACGTTGCAGGTAAACTACCCCTTCCCCTCAACTGATCTTCACCACAAACAATAGGTCTTGAGTACTCTACAAATCAGGGCTGTATGCAGAAAATTATTTGATTCTGTTTGAATTTGCGGCTGTTATCGTTTTCCATATAAAATACCCTTGTTAAAAAAAGTTGTAGGTAAACTACCCCTTTCCCTTAACCGATCTTCACCAAAAACAATAGTCTTGAGAACTCTACAACTTAGGGCTGTATGCAAATAATCTTTTGATTCTGTTTGAATTTGCGGCTGTTATCGTTTGCCATAGGAAATACCCTTGTTAAAACATAAAACGTTACAAGTAAACTACCCCTTTCCCTTAACCGATCTTCACCAAAAACAAAAGGTCTTGAGAACTCTACAATTCAGGGCTGTATACGAAACATTATTTGATTCTGTTTGAATTTGCGGCTGTTATCGTTTGCCAAACAAAAAAAATTTCCCTTGATAAAAAAAAACCGTTGCAGGTAAACTACCCCTTCCCCTCAACCGATCTTCACCAAAAACAATAGGTCTTGCGTACTCTACAAATCAGGGCTGTATGCAGAAAATTATTTGATTCTGTTTGAATTTGCGGCTGTTATCGTTTGCCATAGAAAATACCCTTGTTAAAAAAACGTTGTAGGTAAACTACCCCTTTCCCTTAACCGATCTTCACAAAAAACAATAGGTCTTGAGAACTCTACAATTCAGGGCTGTATGCAAAAAATCTTTTGATTATGTTTGAATTTGCGGCTGTTATCGTTTGCCATAGGAAATACCCTTGTTAAAACATAAAACGTTACAAGTAAACTACCCCTTTCCCTTAACCGATCTTCACCAAAAACAAAAGGTCTTGAGAACTCTACAATTCAGGGCTGTATACGAAACATTATTTGATTCTGTTTGAATTTGCGGCAGTTATCGTTTGCCATAGAAAAAAAATCTACAGACACACACACAGACAGACACACAGACACACACACACAGACACTTTTCGGAAAACGACTTTTTTTCATGTTTTGAGTGTAGTAGAATCAGAATATGCAATAATCTCGAACACGATTTTTTTTGCCATCACCATACTTCCATTCCTTAAGGAAATATGGAAGTAAATATCGGTATGGAGAACCATACATGACTTCCATATTCTAAGATTTATATTTAAAATCATTTTCGAAATGAAATATTACCATAGAAACTACTTCTTTCTACTTACTGCTTCAGCCTTAACCACAGTACTGTGGTCACTAACGTATACCACCTCACGTTATCGCACTCGATTTTCACTGATGATGGAAGTCGATGGCATTGCCGAAATGTCTGGTTTTGTAGAAAACATTGGACTACGGCCAAATATCCCGGGAAGGAATTTTAACAAAAACTACTTCTTTGTTGCCGATAACGTTGTACACATATATATCAGTGGCGAAGTTACATGGAGGCGATTGAGGCAATGCCTACCCTAACAAATTCTGTAGAATAAAAATTATAAATACGTATGAACTACATAACGTAAAGATTATACATTGTTACTGTGACTGTCAAATTTATTAAACCGAAACGTGCTTTATTGAGCGACCGCTAGATGGTGACAGGTGAGATTCGGCATAGTTCGTTTAAAGCGAATGAGGCAACCTGAACTTGCCTCAGCGTTTTTTGTATACATCGTATGTAAGCAATGTAGTGGTGTGATAGGGAAGTGTAGGGAGGGGGGATTGTCCCGCGCTGTACACATAGAGCGTTGAGGCATGCCTCACTTCTGTGGTCCAAACAGTTAAGTTAAAGCGCCTGTGTTGTTTCTAAGTGTTTATTTTATGCGGTTATTAAAAGTGTCACTGTTATTCCGCTGAACTAACAGATGATCAAGATTGTTATTTGAATTATTTGTAACATTAAACATATATATAGAAACTAACCAAGTTTAAAAATTTGAAGTTCAATCAGTTGTATTATTGTGTATGACTAATACAAGGATTGTTCAATAGACACACGTATAGAGCTGTAAAGCATTTTTTATTCAACGATTTTAAAAGAAGTCTCCAATAACATTAAGACATGAGTTCCACTGTTGCGCTAACCTGTAGATTCCCTGCTAGTAAAATTCTTACGGCTGTTTGTGGAACCATTCGGTTACAGCAACTCTACCTCAGCGTCCGATTTGACCCACCGTCCTTTTAGTGATTCCTTAAAAAAAATTTAAGATAAGATTTTTGCCTACCCATTCATTAACTACTAGCTTCGCGAGTAAGCAAATTGATGTCCATTTTTTCGGCTTGCACGCGTTATGTTGGTGTGGGTTTCGGCACTTTCCATTTAAAAAGCGTGCAAACGTAAGAAAATAAACATGAGTGAGGCCAGAAATAACGTGAATTGTTTGTGTCTTACCTGCCTTTTTATTGCCGTATTAAATGAAAAATATTATATTACATTAAAATTAAAAAATTTTAATTTTATTGCCTGGCAACAAAATTATTTTATTTTTAACAATTACCATTGTTTCAAAAAGTTTAAATAAATTTGCAAGTACTTTACTCTTGTTAAAACGTAAAAGGTTGCAGGTAAACTACCCCTTCCCCTTAACCGATCTGCACCAAAATCGAAAGTCCTTGAGACCTCTACAATTCAGGGACGTATGCAAAAAATTATTTGATTCTGTTTGAATTTGCGGCTGTTATCGTTTGCCATAGAAAATACGCTTGATAAAAAAACGGTGCAGGTAAACTACCCCTTCCCCTTAACCAATCTTCACCAAAAACAATAGGTCTTGAGTACTCTACAAATCAGGGCTGTATGCAAAACATTATTTGATTCTGTTTGAATTTGCGGCTGTTATCGTTTGCCATAGAAAATACCCTTGTTAAAAAAACGTTGCAAGTAAACTACCCCTTTCCCTCAACCGATCTTCACCAAAAACAACAGGTCTTGAGAAATCTACAACTTAGGGCTGTATACGAAACATTATTTAAGTCTGTTTGAATTTGCGGCTGTTATCGTTTGCCATAGGAAATACCCTTGATAAAACATAAAACGTTACAGGTAAACTACCCCTTTCCCTTAACCGATCTTCACCAAAAACAATAGGTCGTGAAAACTCTACAATTCAGGGCTGTATACGAAACATTATTTAAGTCTGTTTGAATTTGCGGCTGTTATCGTTTGCCAAAAAAAAAAATTTCCCTTGATAAAAAAAACCGTTGCAGGTAAACTACCCCTTCCCCTCAACCCATCTTCACCAAAAACAATAGGTCTTGAGTACTCTACAAATCAGGGCTGTATGCAGAAAATTATTTGATTCTGTTTGTATTTGCGGCTGTTATCGTTTGCCATAGAAAATACCCTTGTTAAATAAACGTTGTAGGTAAACTACCCCTTTCCCTTAACCGATCTTCACCAAAAACAATAGGTCTTGAGAACTCTACAATTCAGGGCTGTATGCAAATAATCTTTTAATTCTGTTTGAATTTGCGGCTGTTATCGTTTGCCATAGGAAATACCCTTGTTAAAACATAAAACGTTACAAGTAAACTACCCCTTTCCCTTAACCGATCTTCACCAAAAACAAAAGGTCTTGAGAACTCTACAATTCAGGGCTGTATACGAAACATTATTTGATTCTGTTTGAATTTGCGGCAGTTATCGTTTGCCATAGAAAAAAAATCTACAGACACACACACAGACAGACACACAGACACACAGACACACAGACACACACACACACACACAGACACTTTTCGGAAAACGACTTTTTTTCATGTTTTGAGTGTAGTAGAATCAGAATCTGCAATAATCTCGAACACGATTTTTTTTGCCATCACCATACTTCCATTCCTTAAGGAAATATGGAAGTAAATATCGGTATGGAGAACCATACATGACTTCCATATTCTAAGATTTATATTTAAAATCATTTTCGAAATGAAATATTACCATAGAAACTACTTCTTTCTACTTACTGCTTCAGCCTTAACCACAGTACTGTGGTCACTAACGTATACCACCTCACGTTATCGCACTCGATTTTCACTGATGATGGAAGTCGATGGCATTGCCGAAATGTCTGGTTTTGTAGAAAACATTGGACTACGGCCAAATATCCCGGGAAGGAATTTTAACAAAAACTACTTCTTTGTTGCCGATAACGTTGTACACATATATATCAGTGGCGAAGTTACATGGAGGCAATTGAGGCAATGCCTACCCTAACAAATTCTGTAGAATAAAAATTATAAATACGTATGAACTACATAACGTAAAGATTATACATTGTTACTGTGACTGTCAAATTTATTAAACCGAAACGTGCTTTATTGAGCGACCGCTAGATGGTGACAGGTGAGATTCGGCATAGTTCGTTTAAAGCGAATGAGGCAACCTGAACTTGCCTCAGCGTTTTTTGTATACATCGTATGTAAGCAATGTAGTGGTGTGATAGGGAAGTGTAGGGAGGGGGGATTGTCCCGCGCTGTACACATAGAGCGTTGAGGCATGCCTCACTTCTGTGGTCCAAACAGTTAAGTTAAAGCGCCTGTGTTGTTTCTAAGTGTTTATTTTATGCGGTTATTAAAAGTGTCACTGTTATTCCGCTGAACTAACAGATGATCAAGATTGTTATTTGAATTATTTGTAACATTAAACATATATATAGAAACTAACCAAGTTTAAAAATTTGAAGTTCAATCAGTTGTATTATTGTGTATGACTAATACAAGGATTGTTCAATAGACACACGTATAGAGCTGTAAAGCATTTTTTATTCAACGATTTTAAAAGAAGTCTCCAATAACATTAAGACATGAGTTCCACTGTTGCGCTAACCTGTAGATTCCCTGCTAGTAAAATTCTTACGGCTGTTTGTGGAACCATTCGGTTACAGCAACTCTACCTCAGCGTCCGATTTGACCCACCGTCCTTTTAGTGATTCCTTAAAAAAAATTTAAGATAAGATTTTTGCCTACCCATTCATTAACTACTAGCTTCGCGAGTAAGCAAATTGATGTCCATTTTTTCGGCTTGCACGCGTTATGTTGGTGTGGGTTTCGGCACTTTCCATTTAAAAAGCGTGCAAACGTAAGAAAATAAACATGAGTGAGGCCAGAAATAACGTGAATTGTTTGTGTCTTACCTGCCTTTTTATTGCCGTATTAAATGAAAAATATTATATTACATTAAAATTAAAAAATTTTAATTTTATTGCCTGGCAACAAAATTATTTTATTTTTAACAATTACCATTGTTTCAAAAAGTTTAAATAAATTTGCAAGTACTTTACTCTTGTTAAAACGTAAAAGGTTGCAGGTAAACTACCCCTTCCCCTTAACCGATCTGCACCAAAATCGAAAGTCCTTGAGACCTCTACAATTCAGGGACGTATGCAAAAAATTATTTGATTCTGTTTGAATTTGCGGCTGTTATCGTTTGCCATAGAAAATACGCTTGATAAAAAAACGGTGCAGGTAAACTACCCCTTCCCCTTAACCAATCTTCACCAAAAACAATAGGTCTTGAGTACTCTACAAATCAGGGCTGTATGCAAAACATTATTTGATTCTGTTTGAATTTGCGGCTGTTATCGTTTGCCATAGAAAATACCCTTGTTAAAAAAACGTTGCAAGTAAACTACCCCTTTCCCTCAACCGATCTTCACCAAAAACAATAGGTCTTGAGAACTCTACAATTTAGGGCTGCATACGAAACATTATTTAAGTCTGTTTGAATTTGCGGCTGTTATCGTTTGCCAAAAAAAAAAAATTTCCCTTGATAAAAAAAACCGTGCAGGTAAACTACCCCTTCCCCTCAACCGATCTTCACCAAAAACAATAGGTCGCGAGTACTCTACAAATCAGGGCTGTATGCAAAAAATTATTTGATTCTGTTTGAATTTGCGGTAGTTATCGTTTGCCATAGAAAATACGCTTGATAAAAAACGTTGCAGGTAAACTACCCCTTCCCCTCAACTGATCTTCACCACAAACAACAGGTCTTGAGTACTCTACAAATCAGGGCTGTATGCAGAAAATTATTTGATTCTGTTTGAATTTGCGGCTGTTATCGTTTTCCATATAAAATACCCTTGTTAAAAAAAGTTGTAGGTAAACTACCCCTTTCCCTTAACCGATCTTCACCAAAAACAATAGTCTTGAGAACTCTACAACTTAGGGCTGTATGCAAATAATCTTTTGATTCTGTTTGAATTTGCGGCTGTTATCGTTTGCCATAGGAAATACCCTTGTTAAAACATAAAACGTTACAAGTAAACTACCCCTTTCCCTTAACCGATCTTCACCAAAAACAAAAGGTCTTGAGAACTCTACAATTCAGGGCTGTATACGAAACATTATTTGATTCTGTTTGAATTTGCGGCTTTATCGTTTGCCAAACAAAAAAAATTTCCCTTGATAAAAAAAAAACCGTTGCAGGTAAACTACCCCTTTCCCTCAACCGATCTTCACCAAAAACAAAAGGTCGCGAGTCCTCTACAAATCAGGGCTGTATGCAAAAAATTATTTGATTCTGTTTGAATTTGCGGCAGTTATCGTTTGCCATAGAAAAAAATCTACAGACACACAGACAGACACACAGACACGACACACACACACACACACTTTTCGGAAAACGACTTTTTTTCATGTTTTGAGTGTAGTAGAATCAGAATCTGCAATAATCTCGAACACGATTTTTTTTGCCATCACCATACTTCCATTCCTTAAGGAAATATGGAAGTAAATATCGGTATGGAGAACCATACATGACTTCCATATTCTAAGATTTATATTTAAAATCATTTTCGAAATGAAATATTACCATAGAAACTACTTCTTTCTACTTACTGCTTCAGCCTTAACCACAGTACTGTGGTCACTAACGTATACCACCTCACGTTATCGCACTCGATTTTCACTGATGATGGAAGTCGATGGCATTGCCGAAATGTCTGGTTTTGTAGAAAACATTGGACTACGGCCAAATATCCCGGGAAGGAATTTTAACAAAAACTACTTCTTTGTTGCCGATAACGTTGTACACATATATATCAGTGGCGAAGTTACATGGAGGCAATTGAGGCAATGCCTACCCTAACAAATTCTGTAGAATAAAAATTATAAATACGTATGAACTACATAACGTAAAGATTATACATTGTTACTGTGACTGTCAAATTTATTAAACCGAAACGTGCTTTATTGAGCGACCGCTAGATGGTGACAGGTGAGATTCGGCATAGTTCGTTTAAAGCGAATGAGGCAACCTGAACTTGCCTCAGCGTTTTTTGTATACATCGTATGTAAGCAATGTAGTGGTGTGATAGGGAAGTGTAGGGAGGGGGGATTGTCCCGCGCTGTACACATAGAGCGTTGAGGCATGCCTCACTTCCGTGGTCCAAACAGTTAAGTTAAAGCGCCTGTGTTGTTTCTAAGTGTTTATTTTATGCGGTTATTAAAAGTGTCACTGTTATTCCGCTGAACTAACAGATGATCAAGATTGTTATTTGAATTATTTGTAACATTAAACATATATATAGAAACTAACCAAGTTTAAAAATTTGAAGTTTAATCAGTTGTATTATCGTGTATGACTAATACAAGGATTGTTCAATAGACACACGTATAGAGCTGTAAAGCAATTTTTATTCAACGATTTTAAAAGAAGTCTCCAATAACATTAAGACATGAGTTCCACTGTTGCGCTAACCTGTAGATTCCCTGCTAGTAAAATTCTTACGGCTGTTTGTGGAACCATTCGGTTACAGCAAACTCTACCTCAGCGTCCGATTTGACCCACCGTCCTTTTAGTGATTCCTTAAAAAAAATTTAAGATAAGATTTTTGCCTACCCATTCATTAACTACTAGCTTCGCCAGTAAGCAAATTGATGTCCATTTTTTCGGCTTGCACGCGTTATGTTGGTGTGGGTTTCGGCACTTTCCATTTAAAAAGCGTGCAAACGTAAGAAAATAAACATGAGTGAGGCCAGAAATAACGTGAATTGTTTGTGTCTTACCTGCCTTTTTATTGCCGTATTAAATGAAAAATATTATATTACATTAAAATTAAAAAATTTTAATTTTATTGCCTGGCAACAAAATTATTTTATTTTTAACAATTACCATTGTTTCAAAAAGTTTAAATAAATTTGCAAGTACTTTACTCTTGTTAAAACGTAAAAGGTTGCTGGTAAACTACCCCTTCCCCTTAACCGATCTTCACCAAAATCGAACGTCCTTGAGACCTTTACAATTCAGGGATGTATGCAAAAAATTATTTGATTCTGTTCGAATTTGCGGCTGTTATCGTTTGCCATAGAAAATACGCTTGATAAAAAAACGGTGCAGGTAAACTACCCCTTCCCCTTAACCGATCTTCACCAAAAACAACAGGTCTTGAGTACTGTACAAATCAGGGCTGTATGCAAAACATTACTTGATTCTGTTTGAATTTGCGGCTGTTATCGTTTGCCATAGAAAATACCCTTGTTAAAAAAACGTTGCAAGTAAACTACCCCTTTCCCTCAACCGATCTTCACCAAAAACAATAGGTCTTGAGAACTCTACAATTTAGGGCTGTATACGAAACATTATTTAAGTCTGTTTGAATTTGCGGCTGTTATCGTTTGCCAAAAAAAAAAAATTTCCCTTGATAAAAAAAACCGTGCAGGTAAACTACCCCTTCCCCTCAACCGATCTTCACCAAAAACAATAGGTCGCGAGTACTCTACAAATCAGGGCTGTATGCAAAAAATTATTTGATTCTGTTTGAATTTGCGGCAGTTATCGTTTGCCATAGAAAATACGCTTGATAAAAAACGTTGCAGGTAAACTACCCCTTCCCCTCAACTGATCTTCACCACAAACAATAGGTCTTGAGTACTCTACAAATCAGGGCTGTATGCAGAAAATTATTTGATTCTGTTTGAATTTGCGGCTGTTATCGTTTTCCATATAAAATACCCTTGTTAAAAAAAGTTGTAGGTAAACTACCCCTTTCCCTTAACCGATCTTCACCAAAAACAATAGTCTTGAGAACTCTACAACTTAGGGCTGTATGCAAATAATCTTTTGATTCTGTTTGAATTTGCGGCTGTTATCGTTTGCCATAGGAAATACCCTTGTTAAAACATAAAACGTTACAAGTAAACTACCCCTTTCCCTTAACCGATCTTCACCAAAAACAAAAGGTCTTGAGAACTCTACAATTCAGGGCTGTATACGAAACATTATTTGATTCTGTTTGAATTTGCGGCTGTTATCGTTTGCCAAACAAAAAAAATTTCCCTTGATAAAAAAAAACCGTTGCAGGTAAACTACCCCTTCCCCTCAACCGATCTTCACCAAAAACAATAGGTCTTGCGTACTCTACAAATCAGGGCTGTATGCAGAAAATTATTTGATTCTGTTTGAATTTGCGGCTGTTATCGTTTGCCATAGAAAATACCCTTGTTAAAAAAACGTTGTAGGTAAACTACCCCTTTCCCTTAACCGATCTTCACAAAAAACAATAGGTCTTGAGAACTCTACAATTCAGGGCTGTATGCAAAAAATCTTTTGATTATGTTTGAATTTGCGGCTGTTATCGTTTGCCATAGGAAATACCCTTGTTAAAACATAAAACGTTACAAGTAAACTACCCCTTTCCCTTAACCGATCTTCACCAAAAACAAAAGGTCTTGAGAACTCTACAATTCAGGGCTGTATACGAAACATTATTTGATTCTGTTTGAATTTGCGGCAGTTATCGTTTGCCATAGAAAAAAAATCTACAGACACACACACAGACAGACACACAGACACACACACACAGACACTTTTCGGAAAACGACTTTTTTTCATGTTTTGAGTGTAGTAGAATCAGAATATGCAATAATCTCGAACACGATTTTTTTTGCCATCACCATACTTCCATTCCTTAAGGAAATATGGAAGTAAATATCGGTATGGAGAACCATACATGACTTCCATATTCTAAGATTTATATTTAAAATCATTTTCGAAATGAAATATTACCATAGAAACTACTTCTTTCTACTTACTGCTTCAGCCTTAACCACAGTACTGTGGTCACTAACGTATACCACCTCACGTTATCGCACTCGATTTTCACTGATGATGGAAGTCGATGGCATTGCCGAAATGTCTGGTTTTGTAGAAAACATTGGACTACGGCCAAATATCCCGGGAAGGAATTTTAACAAAAACTACTTCTTTGTTGCCGATAACGTTGTACACATATATATCAGTGGCGAAGTTACATGGAGGCGATTGAGGCAATGCCTACCCTAACAAATTCTGTAGAATAAAAATTATAAATACGTATGAACTACATAACGTAAAGATTATACATTGTTACTGTGACTGTCAAATTTATTAAACCGAAACGTGCTTTATTGAGCGACCGCTAGATGGTGACAGGTGAGATTCGGCATAGTTCGTTTAAAGCGAATGAGGCAACCTGAACTTGCCTCAGCGTTTTTTGTATACATCGTATGTAAGCAATGTAGTGGTGTGATAGGGAAGTGTAGGGAGGGGGGATTGTCCCGCGCTGTACACATAGAGCGTTGAGGCATGCCTCACTTCTGTGGTCCAAACAGTTAAGTTAAAGCGCCTGTGTTGTTTCTAAGTGTTTATTTTATGCGGTTATTAAAAGTGTCACTGTTATTCCGCTGAACTAACAGATGATCAAGATTGTTATTTGAATTATTTGTAACATTAAACATATATATAGAAACTAACCAAGTTTAAAAATTTGAAGTTCAATCAGTTGTATTATTGTGTATGACTAATACAAGGATTGTTCAATAGACACACGTATAGAGCTGTAAAGCATTTTTTATTCAACGATTTTAAAAGAAGTCTCCAATAACATTAAGACATGAGTTCCACTGTTGCGCTAACCTGTAGATTCCCTGCTAGTAAAATTCTTACGGCTGTTTGTGGAACCATTCGGTTACAGCAACTCTACCTCAGCGTCCGATTTGACCCACCGTCCTTTTAGTGATTCCTTAAAAAAAATTTAAGATAAGATTTTTGCCTACCCATTCATTAACTACTAGCTTCGCGAGTAAGCAAATTGATGTCCATTTTTTCGGCTTGCACGCGCGTTATGTTGGTGTGGGTTTCGGCACTTTCCATTTAAAAAGCGTGCAAACGTAAGAAAATAAACATGAGTGAGGCCAGAAATAACGTGAATTGTTTGTGTCTTACCTGCCTTTTTATTGCCGTATTAAATGAAAAATATTATATTACATTAAAATTAAAAAATTTTAATTTTATTGCCTGGCAACAAAATTATTTTATTTTTAACAATTACCATTGTTTCAAAAAGTTTAAATAAATTTGCAAGTACTTTACTCTTGTTAAAACGTAAAAGGTTGCAGTAAACTACCCCTTCCCCTTAACCGATCTGCACCAAAATCGAAAGTCCTTGAGACCTCTACAATTCAGGGACGTATGCAAAAAATTATTTGATTCTGTTTGAATTTGCGGCTGTTATCGTTTGCCATAGAAAATACGCTTGATAAAAAAACGGTGCAGGTAAACTACCCCTTCCCTTAACCAATCTTCACCAAAAACAATAGGTCTTGAGTACTCTACAAATCAGGGCTGTATGCAAAACATTATTTGATTCTGTTTGAATTTGCGGCTGTTATCGT
The DNA here is from genome assembly GCA_034769895.1 of Magicicada septendecula. Lineage (NCBI taxonomy): Eukaryota > Metazoa > Arthropoda > Insecta > Hemiptera > Cicadidae > Magicicada > Magicicada septendecula. Next base: position 760,015,179 of record CM068367.1, read on the forward strand.
TTGCCATAGAAAATACCCTTGTTAAAAAAACGTTGCAAGTAAACTACCCCTTTCCCTCAACCGATCTTCACCAAAAACAACAGGTCTTGAGAAATCTACAACTTAGGGCTGTATACGAAACATTATTTAAGTCTGTTTGAATTTGCGGCTGTTATCGTTTGCCATAGGAAATACCCTTGATAAAACATAAAACGTTACAGGTAAACTACCCCTTTCCCTTAACCGATCTTCACCAAAAACAATAGGTCGTGAAAACTCTACAATTCAGGGCTGTATACGAAACATTATTTAAGTCTGTTTGAATTTGCGGCTGTTATCGTTTGCCAAAAAAAAAAATTTCCCTTGATAAAAAAAACCGTTGCAGGTAAACTACCCCTTCCCCTCAACCCATCTTCACCAAAAACAATAGGTCTTGAGTACTCTACAAATCAGGGCTGTATGCAGAAAATTATTTGATTCTGTTTGTATTTGCGGCTGTTATCGTTTGCCATAGAAAATACCCTTGTTAAATAAACGTTGTAGGTAAACTACCCCTTTCCCTTAACCGATCTTCACCAAAAACAATAGGTCTTGAGAACTCTACAATTCAGGGCTGTATGCAAATAATCTTTTAATTCTGTTTGAATTTGCGGCTGTTATCGTTTGCCATAGGAAATACCCTTGTTAAAACATAAAACGTTACAAGTAAACTACCCCTTTCCCTTAACCGATCTTCACCAAAAACAAAAGGTCTTGAGAACTCTACAATTCAGGGCTGTATACGAAACATTATTTGATTCTGTTTGAATTTGCGGCAGTTATCGTTTGCCATAGAAAAAAAATCTACAGACACACACACAGACAGACACACAGACACACAGACACACAGACACACACACACACACACAGACACTTTCGGAAAACGACTTTTTTTCATGTTTTGAGTGTAGTAGAATCAGAATCTGCAATAATCTCGAACACGATTTTTTTTGCCATCACCATACTTCCATTCCTTAAGGAAATATGGAAGTAAATATCGGTATGGAGAACCATACATGACTTCCATATTCTAAGATTTATATTTAAAATCATTTTCGAAATGAAATATTACCATAGAAACTACTTCTTTCTACTTACTGCTTCAGCCTTAACCACAGTACTGTGGTCACTAACGTATACCACCTCACGTTATCGCACTCGATTTTCACTGATGATGGAAGTCGATGGCATTGCCGAAATGTCTGGTTTTGTAGAAAACATTGGACTACGGCCAAATATCCCGGGAAGGAATTTTAACAAAAACTACTTCTTTGTTGCCGATAACGTTGTACACATATATATCAGTGGCGAAGTTACATGGAGGCAATTGAGGCAATGCCTACCCTAACAAATTCTGTAGAATAAAAATTATAAATACGTATGAACTACATAACGTAAAGATTATACATTGTTACTGTGACTGTCAAATTTATTAAACCGAAACGTGCTTTATTGAGCGACCGCTAGATGGTGACAGGTGAGATTCGGCATAGTTCGTTTAAAGCGAATGAGGCAACCTGAACTTGCCTCAGCGTTTTTTGTATACATCGTATGTAAGCAATGTAGTGGTGTGATAGGGAAGTGTAGGGAGGGGGGATTGTCCCGCGCTGTACACATAGAGCGTTGAGGCATGCCTCACTTCTGTGGTCCAAACAGTTAAGTTAAAGCGCCTGTGTTGTTTCTAAGTGTTTATTTTATGCGGTTATTAAAAGTGTCACTGTTATTCCGCTGAACTAACAGATGATCAAGATTGTTATTTGAATTATTTGTAACATTAAACATATATATAGAAACTAACCAAGTTTAAAAATTTGAAGTTCAATCAGTTGTATTATTGTGTATGACTAATACAAGGATTGTTCAATAGACACACGTATAGAGCTGTAAAGCATTTTTTATTCAACGATTTTAAAAGAAGTCTCCAATAACATTAAGACATGAGTTCCACTGTTGCGCTAACCTGTAGATTCCCTGCTAGTAAAATTCTTACGGCTGTTTGTGGAACCATTCGGTTACAGCAACTCTACCTCAGCGTCCGATTTGACCCACCGTCCTTTTAGTGATTCCTTAAAAAAAATTTAAGATAAGATTTTTGCCTACCCATTCATTAACTACTAGCTTCGCGAGTAAGCAAATTGATGTCCATTTTTTCGGCTTGCACGCGTTATGTTGGTGTGGGTTTCGGCACTTTCCATTTAAAAAGCGTGCAAACGTAAGAAAATAAACATGAGTGAGGCCAGAAATAACGTGAATTGTTTGTGTCTTACCTGCCTTTTTATTGCCGTATTAAATGAAAAATATTATATTACATTAAAATTAAAAAATTTTAATTTTATTGCCTGGCAACAAAATTATTTTATTTTTAACAATTACCATTGTTTCAAAAAGTTTAAATAAATTTGCAAGTACTTTACTCTTGTTAAAACGTAAAAGGTTGCAGGTAAACTACCCCTTCCCCTTAACCGATCTTCACCAAAATCGAAAGTCCTTGAGACCTCTACAATTCAGGGACGTATGCAAAAAATTATTTGATTCTGTTTGAATTTGCGGCTGTTATCGTTTGCCATAGAAAATACGCTTGATAAAAAAACGGTGCAGGTAAACTACCCCTTCCCCTTAACCAATCTTCACCAAAAACAATAGGTCTTGAGTACTCTACAAATCAGGGCTGTATGCAAAACATTATTTGATTCTGTTTGAATTTGCGGCTGTTATCGTTTGCCATAGAAAATACCCTTGTTAAAAAAACGTTGCAAGTAAACTACCCCTTTCCCTCAACCGATCTTCACCAAAAACAACAGGTCTTGAGAAATCTAAAATTTAGGGCTGTATGCAAATAATCGTTTGATTCTGTTTGAATTTGCGGCTGTTATCGTTTGCCATAGGAAATACCCTTGTTAAAACATAAAACGTTACAGGTAAACTACCCCTTTCCCTTAACCGATCTTCACCAAAAACAATAGGTCGTGGAAACTCTACAATTCAGGGCTGTATACGAAACATTATTTAAGTCTGTTTGAATTTGCGGCTGTTATCGTTTGCCAAAAAAAAAATTTCCCTTGATAAAAAAAACCGTTGCAGGTAAACTACCCCTTCCCCTCAACCGATCTTCACCAAAAACAATAGGTCTTGAGTACTCTACAAATCAGGGCTGTATGCAGAAAATTATTTGATTCTGTTTGAATTTGCGGCTGTTATCGTTTGCCATAGAAAATACCCTTGTTAAAAAAACGTTGTAGGTAAACTACCCCTTTCCCTTAACCGATCTTCACCAAAAACAATAGGTCTTGAGAACTCTACAATTCAGGGCTGTATGCAAATAATCTTTTGATTCTGTTTGAATTTGCGGCTGTTATCGTTTACCATAGGAAATACCCTTGTTAAAACATAAAACGTTACAAGTAAACTACCCCTTTCCCTTAACCGATCTTCACCAAAAACAAAAGGTCTTGAAAAAGGTCTTGAGAACTCTACAATTCAGGGCTGTATACGAAACATTTTTTGATTCTGTTTGAATTTGCGGCTGTTATCGTTTGCCAAAAAAAAAAAATTTCCCTTGAAAAAAAAAAACCGTTGCAGGTAAACTACCCCTTTCCATCAACCGATCTTCACCAAAAACAATAGGTCGCGAGTCCTCTACAAATCAGGGCTGTATGCAAAAAATTATTTGATTCTGTTTGAATTTGCGGCAGTTATCGTTTGCCATAGAAAAAAAATCTACAGACACACACACAGACAGACACACAGACACACAGACACACACACACACAGACACTTTTCGGAAAACGACTTTTTTTCATGTTTTGAGTGTAGTAGAATCAGAATCTGCAATAATCTCGAACACGATTTTTTTTGCCATCACCATACTTCCATTCCTTAAGGAAATATGGAAGTAAAAATGGTTTTTGTCGTGGCGAAAGTTAAATCTCCGTATTCAGGATCATAAAAATAGTCCTGCTCATCGCTCTGCGTTTTTTGAATGGAAGGAATTGGAACGTTCTTTAAACAAAGGAGGACTTATTGATGATCTGCTTCAGGAACAAATGAGTAAAGCAGTTAAGACATGGAAATAAATCCTCGAAAGGGTCTTTGACACAGTACAAACTCTTGTACAATAAAATCTGGCACTGATCGAGGGTCAATTACTAACGATCCAAATCCTGGAACCTTTCTGGCTTTGTGTATAACGTGTTAAAATACTTTGTTATGCTTTGGATAAATAAAGCATTGACACTTCTGGAGACGCTAACGGACAAATTAAAAGTTTAGAGAAATGAGCTGTGTGACAATGTCGTTACTAAGGCAGAGCAGGTATGTAATGAATCGAGTGTCAGTATAACAATAACAAAATATCGGTATGGAGAACCATACATGACTTCCATATTCTAAGATTTATATTTAAAATCATTTTCAGCCAAACAGCCAGGGAAGGAATTTTAACAAAAAAATACTCTTTCTTGCCAATAACGTAGTACACATATAAAAAATATTATCCCCTCCCCCTTCAACTATAATTTTGATTTATAGAAAATTACCCCCAGCCCATTCAACTAGCCTCTTCATTTATAGATATTTCATCTACGTTTCTACAGTGGATTATTAAGATCTTATCAGGATACTTTATCAAAATTAAGTACTTTACTCATGTTACAACAAAAAATGTTTCAGGTAAACTGCCCTTTCCCCGTAACCGATCTTCACCAAAATCAACAGACATTGAGTTCTCTATAGCTCAGGCACATATGTAAAAAATTATTTGATTCTGTTTGAATTTACGGCAGTTATGGTTCGTCATATAAAAAATTACCCATGTTAAAACATAAAACATAAGATTTATAAAACATATCTAAGATTTATATTTAAAATCATTTTTGAAATAAAATATTTTCATAGAACCTACTAACGCTGGGGAAATCTGAGGAGCCAATCAGAGTTGGGCCTACCTGTCACTCTGCTGAATTTGGTGGAAAGCCCTGTCACTGTCGTCAAAGTATCAGCCTTGACAGGGTCCTCTTTTTCTGCAAAATGGGAGAGGAGGCTTGAGATGGAGTGAGTGACATGGTCCCCACCTCAATGAAGAACCCATTGTTTTATAAAAATATATTTAAATTTTGAAAACTGAAAATTCTTTTCTTGTTGTAAATATTTATATTTTATAATCAAAATGACTTTATCAAAAAACAAACATTATTTTTTTATAATAAGTACTTACATATGTTTCTTAATATGCTTACTTTTTCTTCAATGTTGATGATCATTTACAAACATTCTGACAAAATTGTACCTACAGAACAGTTAACATTCCCCAGGTTTCCATTTCTGCTAATTTCTCATTACACCTTCCACTGACGTATTATTAACCATTTCATAAACTATCGTATAATCTTTTCAGATTTTGTGGTACAAAATCTGAAATTTTCAGATTGCCTGGCAACAAAATTATTTTATTTTCAACAATTACCATTGTTTGAAAAAGTTTAAATGAATTTTCAAGTACTTTACTCTTGTTAAAACGTAAAAGTTTGCTGGTAAACTACCCCTTCCCCTTAACTGATCTTCACCAAAATCTAAAGGCCTTGAGTCCTATACAATTCACTGACGTATGCAAAAAATTATTTGATTCTGTTTGAATTTGCGGCAGTTATCGTTTGCCATAGAAAATACGCTTGATAAAAAACGTTGCAGGTAAACTACCCCTTCCCCTCAACCGATCTTCACCAAAAACAATAGGTCTTGAGTACTCTACAAATCAGGACTGTATGCAGAAAATTATTTGATTCTGTTTGAATTTGCGGCTGTTATCGTTTGCCATATAAAATACCCTTGTTAAAAAAACGTTGTAGGTAAACTACCCCTTTCACTTAACCGATCTTCACCAAAAACAATAGGTCTTGAGAACTCTACAATTCAGGGCTGTATGCGAAACATTATTTGATTCTGTTTGAATTTGCGGCTGTTATCGTTTACCAAACAAAAAAATTTCCCTTGATAAAAAAAACCGTTGCAGGTAAACTACCCCTTCCCTTCAACCGATTTTCACCAAAAACAATACGTCGCGAGTACTCTACAAATTAGGGCTGTATGCAAAAAATTATTTGATTCTGTTTGAATTTGCGGCAGTTATCGTTTGCCAAAAAAATACGCTTGATAAAAAACGTTGCAGGTAAACTACCCCTTCCCCTTAACCGATCTTCACCAAAAACAAAAGCTCTTGAGTACTCTACAAATCAGGGCTGTATGCAGAAAATTATTTGATTCTGTTTGAATTTGCGGCTGTTATCGTTTGCCATAGAAAATACCGTTGTTAAAAAAACGTTGTAGGTAAACTACCCCTTTCCCTTAACCGATCTTCACCAAAAACAATAGGTCTTGAGAACTCTTCAATTTAGGGCTGTATGCAAATAATCTTTTGATTCTGTTTGAATTTGCGGCTGTTATCGTTTGCCATAGGAAATACCCTTGTTAAAACATAAAACGTTACTGGTAAACTACCCCTTTCCCTTAACCGATCTTCACCAAAAACAATACGTCTTGAGAACTCTACAATTCAGGGCTGTATGCGAAACATTATTTGATTCTGTTTGAATTTGCGGCTGTTATCGTTTGCCAAAAAAAAAAAATTTCCCTTGATAAAAAATAACCGTTGCCGGTAAACTACCCCTTTCCCTCAACCGATCTTCACCAAAAACAATAGGTCGCGAGTCCTCTACAAATCAGGGCTGTATGCAAAAAATTATTTGATTCTGTTTAAATTTGCGGCAGTTATCGTTTGGCATAAAAAAAAATCTACAGACACACACACAGACACTTTTCGGAAAACGACTTTTTTTCATGTTTTGAGTGTAGTAGAATCAGAATCTGCAATAATCTCGAACACGATTTTTTTTGCCATCACCATACTTCCATTCCTTAAGGAATATGGAAGTAAATATCGGTATGGAGAACCATACATGACTTCCATATTCTAAGATTTATATTTAAAATCATTTTCAGCCAAACAGCCAGGCTGTCTTACCTGCCTTTTTATTGCTGTATTAAATGAAAAATATTATATTACATTAAAATGAAAAAATTATAATTTTATTGCCTGGCAACAAAATTATTTTATTTTTACTTCCATATTCCTTAAGGAATGCAAGTATGGTGATGGCAAAAAAAATCGTGTTCGAGATTATTGCAGATTCTGATTCTACTACACTCAAAACATTAAAAAAAGTCGTTTTCCGAAAAGTGTCTGTGTGTGTGTCTGTGTGTGTGTCTGTGTGTCTGTGTGTCTGTAGATTTTTTTTTTGGCAAACGATAACTGCCGCAAATTCAAACAGAATCAAACAATTATTTGCATGCAGCCCTGATTTGCAGAGTACTCGCGACCTATTGTTTTTGGTGAAGATCGGTTGAGGGAAAGGGGTAGTTTACCTGCAACGGTTTTTTTTTAGCAAGGGTAATTTTGTTTGTTTGGCAAACGATACCAGCCGCAAATTCAAACAGAATCAAATAATGTTTCGCATACAGCCCTGAATTGTAGAGGTCTCAAGATCTGTTGATTTTGGTGAAGATCGGTTAAGGGAAAGGGGTAGTTTACCAGTAACGTTTTATGTTTTAACAAGGGTATTTCCTATGGCAAACGATAACAGCCGCAAATTCAAACAGAATCAAAAGATTATTTGCATACAGCCCTAAATTGTAGAGTTCTCAAGTCCTATTGTTTTTGGTGAAGATCGGTTGAGGGAAAGGGGTAGTTTACCAGCAACGTTTTTTTAACAAGGGTATTTTCTATGGCAAACGATAACAGCCGCAAATTCAAACAGAATCAAATAATGTTTTGCATACAGCCCTGACTTGTAGAGTGCTCAAGACCTATTGTTTTTGGTGAAGATCGGTTAAGGGGAAGGGGTAGTTTACCTGCAACGTTTTTTATCAAGCGTATTTTATATGGCAAACGATAACAGCCGCAAATTCAAACAGAATCAAATAATGTTTTACATACGGCCCTGATTTGTAGAGTACTCACGGCCTATTGTTTTTGGTGAAGATCAGTTGAGGGAAAGAGGTAGTTTACCGGCAACGTTTTTTTATCAAGCGTATTTTCTATGGCAAACGATAACAGCCGCAAATTCAAACAGAATCAAATAAGTTTTTGCATACCTCCCTGAATTGTAGAGGTCTCAATGACTTTCGATTTCGGTGAAGCTCGGTTAAGGGGAAGGGGTAGTTTACCTGCAACCTTTTACGTTTTAGCAAGAGTAAAGTACTTGAAAATTTATTTAAACTTTTTGAAACAATGGTAATTGTTAAATATCGGTATGGAGAACCATACATGACTTCCATATTCTAAGATTTATATTTAAAATCATTTTCAGCCAAACAGCCAGGCTGTGTCTTACCTGCCTTTTTATTGCTGTATTAAATGAAAAATATTATATTACATTAATATTATATTACATTAATGAAAAATATTATATTACATTATTATATCGGTATGGAGAACCATACATGACTTCCATATTCTAAGATTTATATTTAAAATCATTTTCAGCCAAACAACCAGGCTGTGTCTTACCTGCCTTTTTATTGCTGTATTAAATGAAAAATATTATATTACATTAAAATGAAAAAATTATAATTTTATTGCCTGGCAACAAAATTATTTTATTTTTAACAATTACCATTGTTTCAAAAAGTTTAAATAAATTTTCAAGTACTTTACTCTTGTTAAAACGTAAAAGGTTGCAGGTAAACTACCCCTTTCCCTTAACCGATCTTCACCAAAAACAATACGTCTTGAGAACTCTACAATTCAGGGCTGTATGCGAAACATTATTTGATTCTGTTTGAATTTGCGGCTGTTATCGTTTGCCAAAAAAAAAAAATTTCCCTTGATAAAAAATAACCGTTGCCGGTAAACTACCCCTTTCCCTCAACCGATCTTCACCAAAAACAATAGGTCGCGAGTCCTCTACAAATCAGGGCTGTATGCAAAAAATTATTTGATTCTGTTTAAATTTGCGGCAGTTATCGTTTGGCATAAAAAAAAATCTACAGACACACACACAGACACACACACAGACACTTTTCGGAAAACGACTTTTTTTCATGTTTTGAGTGTAGTAGAATCAGAATCTGCAATAATCTCGAACACGATTTTTTTTGCCATCACCATACTTCCATTCCTTAAGGAATATGGAAGTAAATATCGGTATGGAGAACCATACATGACTTCCATATTCTAAGATTTATATTTAAAATCATTTTCAGCCAAACAGCCAGGCTGTCTTACCTGCCTTTTTATTGCTGTATTAAATGAAAAATATTATATTACATTAAAATGAAAAAATTATAATTTTATTGCCTGGCAACAAAATTATTTTATTTTTACTTCCATATTCCTTAAGGAATGCAAGTATGGTGATGGCAAAAAAAATCGTGTTCGAGATTATTGCAGATTCTGATTCTACTACACTCAAAACATTAAAAAAAGTCGTTTTCCGAAAAGTGTCTGTGTGTGTGTCTGTGTGTGTGTCTGTGTGTCTGTGTGTCTGTAGATTTTTTTTTTGGCAAACGATAACTGCCGCAAATTCAAACAGAATCAAACAATTATTTGCATGCAGCCCTGATTTGCAGAGTACTCGCGACCTATTGTTTTTGGTGAAGATCGGTTGAGGGAAAGGGGTAGTTTACCTGCAACGGTTTTTTTTTAGCAAGGGTAATTTTGTTTGTTTGGCAAACGATACCAGCCGCAAATTCAAACAGAATCAAATAATGTTTCGCATACAGCCCTGAATTGTAGAGGTCTCAAGATCTGTTGATTTTGGTGAAGATCGGTTAAGGGAAAGGGGTAGTTTACCAGTAACGTTTTATGTTTTAACAAGGGTATTTCCTATGGCAAACGATAACAGCCGCAAATTCAAACAGAATCAAAAGATTATTTGCATACAGCCCTAAATTGTAGAGTTCTCAAGTCCTATTGTTTTTGGTGAAGATCGGTTGAGGGAAAGGGGTAGTTTACCAGCAACATTTTTTTAACAAGGGTATTTTCTATGGCAAACGATAACAGCCGCAAATTCAAACAGAATCAAATAATGTTTTGCATACAGCCCTGACTTGTAGAGTGCTCAAGACCTATTGTTTTTGGTGAAGATCGGTTAAGGGGAAGGGGTAGTTTACCTGCAACGTTTTTTATCAAGCGTATTTTATATGGCAAACGATAACAGCCGCAAATTCAAACAGAATCAAATAATGTTTTACATACGGCCCTGATTTGTAGAGTACTCACGGCCTATTGTTTTTGGTGAAGATCAGTTGAGGGAAAGAGGTAGTTTACCGGCAACGTTTTTTTATCAAGCGTATTTTCTATGGCAAACGATAACAGCCGCAAATTCAAACAGAATCAAATAAGTTTTTGCATACCTCCCTGAATTGTAGAGGTCTCAATGACTTTCGATTTCGGTGAAGCTCGGTTAAGGGGAAGGGGTAGTTTACCTGCAACCTTTTACGTTTTAGCAAGAGTAAAGTACTTGAAAATTTATTTAAACTTTTTGAAACAATGGTAATTGTTAAATATCGGTATGGAGAACCATACATGACTTCCATATTCTAAGATTTATATTTAAAATCATTTTCAGCCAAACAGCCAGGCTGTGTCTTACCTGCCTTTTTATTGCTGTATTAAATGAAAAATATTATATTACATTAATATTATATTACATTAATGAAAAATATTATATTACATTATTATATCGGTATGGAGAACCATACATGACTTCCATATTCTAAGATTTATATTTAAAATCATTTTCAGCCAAACAACCAGGCTGTGTCTTACCTGCCTTTTTATTGCTGTATTAAATGAAAAATATTATATTACATTAAAATGAAAAAATTATAATTTTATTGCCTGGCAACAAAATTATTTTATTTTTAACAATTACCATTGTTTCAAAAAGTTTAAATAAATTTTCAAGTACTTTACTCTTGTTAAAACGTAAAAGGTTGCAGGTAAACTACCCCTTCCCCTTAACCGATCTTCACCAAAATCGAACGTCCTTGAGACCTCTACAATTCAGGGACGTATGCAAAAAATTATTTCATTCTGTTTGAATTTGCGGCTGTTATCGTTTGCCATAGAAAATACGCTTGATAAAAAAACGTTGCAGGTAAACTACCCCTTCCCCTTAACCGATATTCACCAAAAACAATAGGTCTTGAGTACTCTACAAATCAGGGCTGTATGCAAAACATTATTTGATTCTGTTTGAATTTGCGGCTGTTATCGTTTGCCATAGAAAATACCCTTGTTAAAAAAACGTTGCAGGTAAACTACCCCTTTCCCTCAACCGATCTTCACCAAAAACAATAGGTCTTGAGAAATCTACAATTCAGGGCTGTATGCGAAACATTATTTGATTCTGTTTGAATTTGCGGCAGTTATCGTTTGCCATAGAAAAAAAATCTACAGACACACAGACAGACAGACAGACAGACAGACAGACAGACAGACACACAGACAGACAGACAGACAGACAGACACACAGACACTTTTCGGAAAACGACTTTTTTTCATGTTTTGAGTGTAGTAGAATCAGAATCTGCAATAATCTCGAACACGATTTTTTTTGCCATCACCATACTTCCATTCCTTAAGGAATATGGAAGTAAATATCGGTATGGAGAACCATACATGACTTCCATATTCTAAGATTTATATTTAAAATCATTTTCAGCCAAACAGCCAGGCTGTGTCTTACCTGCCTTTTTATTGCTGTATTAAATGAAAAATATTATATTACATTAAAATGAAAAAATTATAATTTTATTGCCTGGCAACAAAATTATTTTATTTTTAACAATTACCATTGTTTCAAAAAGTTTAAATAAATTTTCAAGTACTTTACTCTTGTTAAAACGTAAAAGGTTGCAGGTAAACTACCCCTTCCCCTTAACCGATCTTCACCAAAATCGAAAGTCATTGAGACCTCTACAATTCAGGGACGTATGCAAAAAATTATTTGATTCTGTTTGAATTTGCGGCTGTTATCGTTTGCCATAGAAAATACGCTTGATAAAAAAACGTTGCAGGTAAACTACCCCTTCCCCTTAACCGATCTTCACCAAAAACAATAGGTCTTGAGTACTCTACAAATCAGGGCTGTATGCAAAACATTATTTGATTCTGTTTGAATTTGCGGCTGTTATCGTTTGCCATAGAAAATAAAACGTAAAAGGTTGCAGGTAAACTATCCCTTCCCCTTAACCGATCTTCACCAAAAACAATAGGTCTTGAGTACTCTACAAATCAGGACTGTATGCAAAACATTATTTGATTCTGTTTGAATTTGCGGCTGTTATCGTTTGCCATATAAAATACCCTTGTTAAAAAAACGTTGCAGGTAAACTACCCCTTTCCCTCAACCGATCTTCACCAAAAACAATAGGGCTTGAGAAATCTACAGTTCAGGGCTGTATGCGAAACATTATTTGATTCTGTTTGAATTTGCGGCTGTTATCGTTTGCCAAAAAAAAAAAAAAATTTCCTTGATAAAAAAACCGTTGCAGGTAAACTACCCCTTCCCCTCAACCGATCTTCACCAAAAACAATAGGTCGCGAGTACTCTACAAATCAGGGCTGTATGCAAAAAATTATTTGATTCTGTTTGAATTTGCGGCAGTTGTCGTTTGCCATATAAAATACGCATGATAAAAAACGTTGCTGGTAAACTACCCCTTCCCCTCAACCGATCTTCACCAAAAACAATAGGTCTTGAGTACTCTACAAATCAGGGCTGTATGCAAAAAATTATTTGATTCTGTTTGAATTTGCGGCTGTTATCGTTTGCCATAGAAAATACCCTTGTTAAAAAAACGTTGTAGGTAAACTACCCCTTTCCCATAACCGATCTTCACCAAAAACAAAAGGTATTGAGAACTCTACAATTTAGGGCTGTATGCAAATAATCGTTTGATTCTGTTTGAATTTGCGGCTGTTATCGTTTGCCATAGGAAATACCCTTGTTAAAACATAAAACGTTACAGGTAAACTACCCCTTTCCCTTAACCGATCTTCACCAAAAACAATAGGTCTTGAGGACTCTACAATTCAGGGCTGTATGCGAAACATTATTTGATTCTGTTTGAATTTGCGGCTGTTATCGTTTGCCAAACAAACAAAATTTCCCTTGCTAAAAAAAAACCGTTGCTGGTAAACTACCCCTTTCCCTCAACCGATCTTCACCAAAAACAACAGGTCGCGAGAACTCTGCAAAACCGGGCTGTATGCAAAAAATTATTTGATTCTGTTTGAATTTGCGGCAGTTATCGTTTGCCATAAAAAAAAAATCTACAGACAGACAGACAGACAGACAGACAGACAGACAGACACACAGACACACAGACAGACACACAGACACTTTTCGGAAAACGACTTTTTTTCATGTTTTGAGTGTAGTAGAATCAGAATCTGCAATAATCTCGAACACGATTTTTTTTGCCATCACCATACTTCCATTCCTTAAGGAATATGGATAAATAAACGTTGTAGGTAAACTACCCCTTTCCCTTAACCGATCTTCACCAAAAACAATAGGTCTTGAGAACTCTACAATTCAGGGCTGTATGCAAATAATCTTTTAATTCTGTTTGAATTTGCGGCTGTTATCGTTTGCCATAGGAAATACCCTTGTTAAAACATAAAACGTTACAAGTAAACTACCCCTTTCCCTTAACCGATCTTCACCAAAAACAAAAGGTCTTGAGAACTCTACAATTCAGGGCTGTATACGAAACATTATTTGATTCTGTTTGAATTTGCGGCAGTTATCGTTTGCCATAGAAAAAAAATCTACAGACACACACACAGACAGACACACAGACACACAGACACACAGACACACACACACACACAGACACTTTTCGGAAAACGACTTTTTTTCATGTTTTGAGTGTAGTAGAATCAGAATCTGCAATAATCTCGAACACGATTTTTTTTGCCATCACCATACTTCCATTCCTTAAGGAAATATGGAAGTAAATATCGGTATGGAGAACCATACATGACTTCCATATTCTAAGATTTATATTTAAAATCATTTTCGAAATGAAATATTACCATAGAAACTACTTCTTTCTACTTACTGCTTCAGCCTTAACCACAGTACTGTGGTCACTAACGTATACCACCTCACGTTATCGCACTCGATTTTCACTGATGATGGAAGTCGATGGCATTGCCGAAATGTCTGGTTTTGTAGAAAACATTGGACTACGGCCAAATATCCCGGGAAGGAATTTTAACAAAAACTACTTCTTTGTTGCCGATAACGTTGTACACATATATATCAGTGGCGAAGTTACATGGAGGCAATTGAGGCAATGCCTACCCTAACAAATTCTGTAGAATAAAAATTATAAATACGTATGAACTACATAACGTAAAGATTATACATTGTTACTGTGACTGTCAAATTTATTAAACCGAAACGTGCTTTATTGAGCGACCGCTAGATGGTGACAGGTGAGATTCGGCATAGTTCGTTTAAAGCGAATGAGGCAACCTGAACTTGCCTCAGCGTTTTTTGTATACATCGTATGTAAGCAATGTAGTGGTGTGATAGGGAAGTGTAGGGAGGGGGGATTGTCCCGCGCTGTACACATAGAGCGTTGAGGCATGCCTCACTTCTGTGGTCCAAACAGTTAAGTTAAAGCGCCTGTGTTGTTTCTAAGTGTTTATTTTATGCGGTTATTAAAAGTGTCACTGTTATTCCGCTGAACTAACAGATGATCAAGATTGTTATTTGAATTATTTGTAACATTAAACATATATATAGAAACTAACCAAGTTTAAAAATTTGAAGTTCAATCAGTTGTATTATTGTGTATGACTAATACAAGGATTGTTCAATAGACACACGTATAGAGCTGTAAAGCATTTTTTATTCAACGATTTTAAAAGAAGTCTCCAATAACATTAAGACATGAGTTCCACTGTTGCGCTAACCTGTAGATTCCCTGCTAGTAAAATTCTTACGGCTGTTTGTGGAACCATTCGGTTACAGCAACTCTACCTCAGCGTCCGATTTGACCCACCGTCCTTTTAGTGATTCCTTAAAAAAAATTTAAGATAAGATTTTTGCCTACCCATTCATTAACTACTAGCTTCGCGAGTAAGCAAATTGATGTCCATTTTTTCGGCTTGCACGCGTTATGTTGGTGTGGGTTTCGGCACTTTCCATTTAAAAAGCGTGCAAACGTAAGAAAATAAACATGAGTGAGGCCAGAAATAACGTGAATTGTTTGTGTCTTACCTGCCTTTTTATTGCCGTATTAAATGAAAAATATTATATTACATTAAAATTAAAAAATTTTAATTTTATTGCCTGGCAACAAAATTATTTTATTTTTAACAATTACCATTGTTTCAAAAAGTTTAAATAAATTTGCAAGTACTTTACTCTTGTTAAAACGTAAAAGGTTGCAGGTAAACTACCCCTTCCCCTTAACCGATCTTCACCAAAATCGAAAGTCCTTGAGACCTCTACAATTCAGGGACGTATGCAAAAAATTATTTGATTCTGTTTGAATTTGCGGCTGTTATCGTTTGCCATAGAAAATACGCTTGATAAAAAAACGGTGCAGGTAAACTACCCCTTCCCCTTAACCAATCTTCACCAAAAACAATAGGTCTTGAGTACTCTACAAATCAGGGCTGTATGCAAAACATTATTTGATTCTGTTTGAATTTGCGGCTGTTATCGTTTGCCATAGAAAATACCCTTGTTAAAAAAACGTTGCAAGTAAACTACCCCTTTCCCTCAACCGATCTTCACCAAAAACAACAGGTCTTGAGAAATCTAAAATTTAGGGCTGTATGCAAATAATCGTTTGATTCTGTTTGAATTTGCGGCTGTTATCGTTTGCCATAGGAAATACCCTTGTTAAAACATAAAACGTTACAGGTAAACTACCCCTTTCCCTTAACCGATCTTCACCAAAAACAATAGGTCGTGGAAACTCTACAATTCAGGGCTGTATACGAAACATTATTTAAGTCTGTTTGAATTTGCGGCTGTTATCGTTTGCCAAAAAAAAAATTTCCCTTGATAAAAAAAACCGTTGCAGGTAAACTACCCCTTCCCCTCAACCGATCTTCACCAAAAACAATAGGTCTTGAGTACTCTACAAATCAGGGCTGTATGCAGAAAATTATTTGATTCTGTTTGAATTTGCGGCTGTTATCGTTTGCCATAGAAAATACCCTTGTTAAAAAAACGTTGTAGGTAAACTACCCCTTTCCCTTAACCGATCTTCACCAAAAACAATAGGTCTTGAGAACTCTACAATTCAGGGCTGTATGCAAATAATCTTTTGATTCTGTTTGAATTTGCGGCTGTTATCGTTTACCATAGGAAATACCCTTGTTAAAACATAAAACGTTACAAGTAAACTACCCCTTTCCCTTAACCGATCTTCACCAAAAACAAAAGGTCTTGAAAAAGGTCTTGAGAACTCTACAATTCAGGGCTGTATACGAAACATTTTTTGATTCTGTTTGAATTTGCGGCTGTTATCGTTTGCCAAAAAAAAAAAATTTCCCTTGATAAAAAAAAACCGTTGCAGGTAAACTACCCCTTTCCATCAACCGATCTTCACCAAAAACAATAGGTCGCGAGTCCTCTACAAATCAGGGCTGTATGCAAAAAATTATTTGATTCTGTTTGAATTTGCGGCAGTTATCGTTTGCCATAGAAAAAAAATCTACAGACACACACACAGACAGACACACAGACACACAGACACACACACACACAGACACTTTTCGGAAAACGACTTTTTTTCATGTTTTGAGTGTAGTAGAATCAGAATCTGCAATAATCTCGAACACGATTTTTTTTGCCATCACCATACTTCCATTCCTTAAGGAAATATGGAAGTAAAAATGGTTTTTGTCGTGGCGAAAGTTAAATCTCCGTATTCAGGATCATAAAAATAGTCCTGCTCATCGCTCTGCGTTTTTTGAATGGAAGGAATTGGAACGTTCTTTAAACAAAGGAGGACTTATTGATGATCTGCTTCAGGAACAAATGAGTAAAGCAGTTAAGACATGGAAATAAATCCTCGAAAGGGTCTTTGACACAGTACAAACTCTTGTACAATAAAATCTGGCACTGATCGAGGGTCAATTACTAACGATCCAAATCCTGGAACCTTTCTGGCTTTGTGTATAACGTGTTAAAATACTTTGTTATGCTTTGGATAAATAAAGCATTGACACTTCTGGAGACGCTAACGGACAAATTAAAAGTTTAGAGAAATGAGCTGTGTGACAATGTCGTTACTAAGGCAGAGCAGGTATGTAATGAATCGAGTGTCAGTATAACAATAACAAAATATCGGTATGGAGAACCATACATGACTTCCATATTCTAAGATTTATATTTAAAATCATTTTCAGCCAAACAGCCAGGGAAGGAATTTTAACAAAAAAATACTCTTTCTTGCCAATAACGTAGTACACATATAAAAAATATTATCCCCTCCCCCTTCAACTATAATTTTGATTTATAGAAAATTACCCCCAGCCCATTCAACTAGCCTCTTCATTTATAGATATTTCATCTACGTTTCTACAGTGGATTATTAAGATCTTATCAGGATACTTTATCAAAATTAAGTACTTTACTCATGTTACAACAAAAAATGTTTCAGGTAAACTGCCCTTTCCCCGTAACCGATCTTCACCAAAATCAACAGACATTGAGTTCTCTATAGCTCAGGCACATATGTAAAAAATTATTTGATTCTGTTTGAATTTACGGCAGTTATGGTTCGTCATATAAAAAATTACCCATGTTAAAACATAAAACATAAGATTTATAAAACATATCTAAGATTTATATTTAAAATCATTTTTGAAATAAAATATTTTCATAGAACCTACTAACGCTGGGGAAATCTGAGGAGCCAATCAGAGTTGGGCCTACCTGTCACTCTGCTGAATTTGGTGGAAAGCCCTGTCACTGTCGTCAAAGTATCAGCCTTGACAGGGTCCTCTTTTTCTGCAAAATGGGAGAGGAGGCTTGAGATGGAGTGAGTGACATGGTCCCCACCTCAATGAAGAACCCATTGTTTTATAAAAATATATTTAAATTTTGAAAACTGAAAATTCTTTTCTTGTTGTAAATATTTATATTTTATAATCAAAATGACTTTATCAAAAAACAAACATTATTTTTTTATAATAAGTACTTACATATGTTTCTTAATATGCTTACTTTTTCTTCAATGTTGATGATCATTTACAAACATTCTGACAAAATTGTACCTACAGAACAGTTAACATTCCCCAGGTTTCCATTTCTGCTAATTTCTCATTACACCTTCCACTGACGTATTATTAACCATTTCATAAACTATCGTATAATCTTTTCAGATTTTGTGGTACAAAATCTGAAATTTTCAGATTGCCTGGCAACAAAATTATTTTATTTTCAACAATTACCATTGTTTGAAAAAGTTTAAATGAATTTTCAAGTACTTTACTCTTGTTAAAACGTAAAAGTTTGCTGGTAAACTACCCCTTCCCCTTAACTGATCTTCACCAAAATCTAAAGGCCTTGAGTCCTATACAATTCACTGACGTATGCAAAAAATTATTTGATTCTGTTTGAATTTGCGGCAGTTATCGTTTGCCATAGAAAATACGCTTGATAAAAAACGTTGCAGGTAAACTACCCCTTCCCCTCAACCGATCTTCACCAAAAACAATAGGTCTTGAGTACTCTACAAATCAGGACTGTATGCAGAAAATTATTTGATTCTGTTTGAATTTGCGGCTGTTATCGTTTGCCATATAAAATACCCTTGTTAAAAAAACGTTGTAGGTAAACTACCCCTTTCACTTAACCGATCTTCACCAAAAACAATAGGTCTTGAGAACTCTACAATTCAGGGCTGTATGCGAAACATTATTTGATTCTGTTTGAATTTGCGGCTGTTATCGTTTACCAAACAAAAAAATTTCCCTTGATAAAAAAAACCGTTGCAGGTAAACTACCCCTTCCCTTCAACCGATTTTCACCAAAAACAATACGTCGCGAGTACTCTACAAATTAGGGCTGTATGCAAAAAATTATTTGATTCTGTTTGAATTTGCGGCAGTTATCGTTTGCCAAAAAAATACGCTTGATAAAAAACGTTGCAGGTAAACTACCCCTTCCCCTTAACCGATCTTCACCAAAAACAAAAGCTCTTGAGTACTCTACAAATCAGGGCTGTATGCAGAAAATTATTTGATTCTGTTTGAATTTGCGGCTGTTATCGTTTGCCATAGAAAATACCGTTGTTAAAAAAACGTTGTAGGTAAACTACCCCTTTCCCTTAACCGATCTTCACCAAAAACAATAGGTCTTGAGAACTCTTCAATTTAGGGCTGTATGCAAATAATCTTTTGATTCTGTTTGAATTTGCGGCTGTTATCGTTTGCCATAGGAAATACCCTTGTTAAAACATAAAACGTTACTGGTAAACTACCCCTTTCCCTTAACCGATCTTCACCAAAAACAATACGTCTTGAGAACTCTACAATTCAGGGCTGTATGCGAAACATTATTTGATTCTGTTTGAATTTGCGGCTGTTATCGTTTGCCAAAAAAAAAAAATTTCCCTTGATAAAAAATAACCGTTGCCGGTAAACTACCCCTTTCCCTCAACCGATCTTCACCAAAAACAATAGGTCGCGAGTCCTCTACAAATCAGGGCTGTATGCAAAAAATTATTTGATTCTGTTTAAATTTGCGGCAGTTATCGTTTGGCATAAAAAAAAATCTACAGACACACACACAGACACTTTTCGGAAAACGACTTTTTTTCATGTTTTGAGTGTAGTAGAATCAGAATCTGCAATAATCTCGAACACGATTTTTTTTGCCATCACCATACTTCCATTCCTTAAGGAATATGGAAGTAAATATCGGTATGGAGAACCATACATGACTTCCATATTCTAAGATTTATATTTAAAATCATTTTCAGCCAAACAGCCAGGCTGTCTTACCTGCCTTTTTATTGCTGTATTAAATGAAAAATATTATATTACATTAAAATGAAAAAATTATAATTTTATTGCCTGGCAACAAAATTATTTTATTTTTACTTCCATATTCCTTAAGGAATGCAAGTATGGTGATGGCAAAAAAAATCGTGTTCGAGATTATTGCAGATTCTGATTCTACTACACTCAAAACATTAAAAAAAGTCGTTTTCCGAAAAGTGTCTGTGTGTGTGTCTGTGTGTGTGTCTGTGTGTCTGTGTGTCTGTAGATTTTTTTTTTGGCAAACGATAACTGCCGCAAATTCAAACAGAATCAAACAATTATTTGCATGCAGCCCTGATTTGCAGAGTACTCGCGACCTATTGTTTTTGGTGAAGATCGGTTGAGGGAAAGGGGTAGTTTACCTGCAACGGTTTTTTTTTAGCAAGGGTAATTTTGTTTGTTTGGCAAACGATACCAGCCGCAAATTCAAACAGAATCAAATAATGTTTCGCATACAGCCCTGAATTGTAGAGGTCTCAAGATCTGTTGATTTTGGTGAAGATCGGTTAAGGGAAAGGGGTAGTTTACCAGTAACGTTTTATGTTTTAACAAGGGTATTTCCTATGGCAAACGATAACAGCCGCAAATTCAAACAGAATCAAAAGATTATTTGCATACAGCCCTAAATTGTAGAGTTCTCAAGTCCTATTGTTTTTGGTGAAGATCGGTTGAGGGAAAGGGGTAGTTTACCAGCAACGTTTTTTTAACAAGGGTATTTTCTATGGCAAACGATAACAGCCGCAAATTCAAACAGAATCAAATAATGTTTTGCATACAGCCCTGACTTGTAGAGTGCTCAAGACCTATTGTTTTTGGTGAAGATCGGTTAAGGGGAAGGGGTAGTTTACCTGCAACGTTTTTTATCAAGCGTATTTTATATGGCAAACGATAACAGCCGCAAATTCAAACAGAATCAAATAATGTTTTACATACGGCCCTGATTTGTAGAGTACTCACGGCCTATTGTTTTTGGTGAAGATCAGTTGAGGGAAAGAGGTAGTTTACCGGCAACGTTTTTTTATCAAGCGTATTTTCTATGGCAAACGATAACAGCCGCAAATTCAAACAGAATCAAATAAGTTTTTGCATACCTCCCTGAATTGTAGAGGTCTCAATGACTTTCGATTTCGGTGAAGCTCGGTTAAGGGGAAGGGGTAGTTTACCTGCAACCTTTTACGTTTTAGCAAGAGTAAAGTACTTGAAAATTTATTTAAACTTTTTGAAACAATGGTAATTGTTAAATATCGGTATGGAGAACCATACATGACTTCCATATTCTAAGATTTATATTTAAAATCATTTTCAGCCAAACAGCCAGGCTGTGTCTTACCTGCCTTTTTATTGCTGTATTAAATGAAAAATATTATATTACATTAATATTATATTACATTAATGAAAAATATTATATTACATTATTATATCGGTATGGAGAACCATACATGACTTCCATATTCTAAGATTTATATTTAAAATCATTTTCAGCCAAACAACCAGGCTGTGTCTTACCTGCCTTTTTATTGCTGTATTAAATGAAAAATATTATATTACATTAAAATGAAAAAATTATAATTTTATTGCCTGGCAACAAAATTATTTTATTTTTAACAATTACCATTGTTTCAAAAAGTTTAAATAAATTTTCAAGTACTTTACTCTTGTTAAAACGTAAAAGGTTGCAGGTAAACTACCCCTTTCCCTTAACCGATCTTCACCAAAAACAATACGTCTTGAGAACTCTACAATTCAGGGCTGTATGCGAAACATTATTTGATTCTGTTTGAATTTGCGGCTGTTATCGTTTGCCAAAAAAAAAAAATTTCCCTTGATAAAAAATAACCGTTGCCGGTAAACTACCCCTTTCCCTCAACCGATCTTCACCAAAAACAATAGGTCGCGAGTCCTCTACAAATCAGGGCTGTATGCAAAAAATTATTTGATTCTGTTTAAATTTGCGGCAGTTATCGTTTGGCATAAAAAAAAATCTACAGACACACACACAGACACACACACAGACACTTTTCGGAAAACGACTTTTTTTCATGTTTTGAGTGTAGTAGAATCAGAATCTGCAATAATCTCGAACACGATTTTTTTTGCCATCACCATACTTCCATTCCTTAAGGAATATGGAAGTAAATATCGGTATGGAGAACCATACATGACTTCCATATTCTAAGATTTATATTTAAAATCATTTTCAGCCAAACAGCCAGGCTGTCTTACCTGCCTTTTTATTGCTGTATTAAATGAAAAATATTATATTACATTAAAATGAAAAAATTATAATTTTATTGCCTGGCAACAAAATTATTTTATTTTTACTTCCATATTCCTTAAGGAATGCAAGTATGGTGATGGCAAAAAAAATCGTGTTCGAGATTATTGCAGATTCTGATTCTACTACACTCAAAACATTAAAAAAAGTCGTTTTCCGAAAAGTGTCTGTGTGTGTGTCTGTGTGTGTGTCTGTGTGTCTGTGTGTCTGTAGATTTTTTTTTTGGCAAACGATAACTGCCGCAAATTCAAACAGAATCAAACAATTATTTGCATGCAGCCCTGATTTGCAGAGTACTCGCGACCTATTGTTTTTGGTGAAGATCGGTTGAGGGAAAGGGGTAGTTTACCTGCAACGGTTTTTTTTTAGCAAGGGTAATTTTGTTTGTTTGGCAAACGATACCAGCCGCAAATTCAAACAGAATCAAATAATGTTTCGCATACAGCCCTGAATTGTAGAGGTCTCAAGATCTGTTGATTTTGGTGAAGATCGGTTAAGGGAAAGGGGTAGTTTACCAGTAACGTTTTATGTTTTAACAAGGGTATTTCCTATGGCAAACGATAACAGCCGCAAATTCAAACAGAATCAAAAGATTATTTGCATACAGCCCTAAATTGTAGAGTTCTCAAGTCCTATTGTTTTTGGTGAAGATCGGTTGAGGGAAAGGGGTAGTTTACCAGCAACGTTTTTTTAACAAGGGTATTTTCTATGGCAAACGATAACAGCCGCAAATTCAAACAGAATCAAATAATGTTTTGCATACAGCCCTGACTTGTAGAGTGCTCAAGACCTATTGTTTTTGGTGAAGATCGGTTAAGGGGAAGGGGTAGTTTACCTGCAACGTTTTTTATCAAGCGTATTTTATATGGCAAACGATAACAGCCGCAAATTCAAACAGAATCAAATAATGTTTTACATACGGCCCTGATTTGTAGAGTACTCACGGCCTATTGTTTTTGGTGAAGATCAGTTGAGGGAAAGAGGTAGTTTACCGGCAACGTTTTTTTATCAAGCGTATTTTCTATGGCAAACGATAACAGCCGCAAATTCAAACAGAATCAAATAAGTTTTTGCATACCTCCCTGAATTGTAGAGGTCTCAATGACTTTCGATTTCGGTGAAGCTCGGTTAAGGGGAAGGGGTAGTTTACCTGCAACCTTTTACGTTTTAGCAAGAGTAAAGTACTTGAAAATTTATTTAAACTTTTTGAAACAATGGTAATTGTTAAATATCGGTATGGAGAACCATACATGACTTCCATATTCTAAGATTTATATTTAAAATCATTTTCAGCCAAACAGCCAGGCTGTGTCTTACCTGCCTTTTTATTGCTGTATTAAATGAAAAATATTATATTACATTAATATTATATTACATTAATGAAAAATATTATATTACATTATTATATCGGTATGGAGAACCATACATGACTTCCATATTCTAAGATTTATATTTAAAATCATTTTCAGCCAAACAACCAGGCTGTGTCTTACCTGCCTTTTTATTGCTGTATTAAATGAAAAATATTATATTACATTAAAATGAAAAAATTATAATTTTATTGCCTGGCAACAAAATTATTTTATTTTTAACAATTACCATTGTTTCAAAAAGTTTAAATAAATTTTCAAGTACTTTACTCTTGTTAAAACGTAAAAGGTTGCAGGTAAACTACCCCTTTCCCTTAACCGATCTTCACCAAAAACAATACGTCTTGAGAACTCTACAATTCAGGGCTGTATGCGAAACATTATTTGATTCTGTTTGAATTTGCGGCTGTTATCGTTTGCCAAAAAAAAAAAATTTCCCTTGATAAAAAATAACCGTTGCCGGTAAACTACCCCTTTCCCTCAACCGATCTTCACCAAAAACAATAGGTCGCGAGTCCTCTACAAATCAGGGCTGTATGCAAAAAATTATTTGATTCTGTTTAAATTTGCGGCAGTTATCGTTTGGCATAAAAAAAAATCTACAGACACACACACAGACACACACACAGACACTTTTCGGAAAACGACTTTTTTTCATGTTTTGAGTGTAGTAGAATCAGAATCTGCAATAATCTCGAACACGATTTTTTTTGCCATCACCATACTTCCATTCCTTAAGGAATATGGAAGTAAATATCGGTATGGAGAACCATACATGACTTCCATATTCTAAGATTTATATTTAAAATCATTTTCAGCCAAACAGCCAGGCTGTCTTACCTGCCTTTTTATTGCTGTATTAAATGAAAAATATTATATTACATTAAAATGAAAAAATTATAATTTTATTGCCTGGCAACAAAATTATTTTATTTTTACTTCCATATTCCTTAAGGAATGCAAGTATGGTGATGGCAAAAAAAATCGTGTTCGAGATTATTGCAGATTCTGATTCTACTACACTCAAAACATTAAAAAAAGTCGTTTTCCGAAAAGTGTCTGTGTGTGTGTCTGTGTGTGTGTCTGTGTGTCTGTGTGTCTGTAGATTTTTTTTTTGGCAAACGATAACTGCCGCAAATTCAAACAGAATCAAACAATTATTTGCATGCAGCCCTGATTTGCAGAGTACTCGCGACCTATTGTTTTTGGTGAAGATCGGTTGAGGGAAAGGGGTAGTTTACCTGCAACGGTTTTTTTTTAGCAAGGGTAATTTTGTTTGTTTGGCAAACGATACCAGCCGCAAATTCAAACAGAATCAAATAATGTTTCGCATACAGCCCTGAATTGTAGAGGTCTCAAGATCTGTTGATTTTGGTGAAGATCGGTTAAGGGAAAGGGGTAGTTTACCAGTAACGTTTTATGTTTTAACAAGGGTATTTCCTATGGCAAACGATAACAGCCGCAAATTCAAACAGAATCAAAAGATTATTTGCATACAGCCCTAAATTGTAGAGTTCTCAAGTCCTATTGTTTTTGGTGAAGATCGGTTGAGGGAAAGGGGTAGTTTACCAGCAACGTTTTTTTAACAAGGGTATTTTCTATGGCAAACGATAACAGCCGCAAATTCAAACAGAATCAAATAATGTTTTGCATACAGCCCTGACTTGTAGAGTGCTCAAGACCTATTGTTTTTGGTGAAGATCGGTTAAGGGGAAGGGGTAGTTTACCTGCAACGTTTTTTATCAAGCGTATTTTATATGGCAAACGATAACAGCCGCAAATTCAAACAGAATCAAATAATGTTTTACATACGGCCCTGATTTGTAGAGTACTCACGGCCTATTGTTTTTGGTGAAGATCAGTTGAGGGAAAGAGGTAGTTTACCGGCAACGTTTTTTTATCAAGCGTATTTTCTATGGCAAACGATAACAGCCGCAAATTCAAACAGAATCAAATAAGTTTTTGCATACCTCCCTGAATTGTAGAGGTCTCAATGACTTTCGATTTCGGTGAAGCTCGGTTAAGGGGAAGGGGTAGTTTACCTGCAACCTTTTACGTTTTAGCAAGAGTAAAGTACTTGAAAATTTATTTAAACTTTTTGAAACAATGGTAATTGTTAAATATCGGTATGGAGAACCATACATGACTTCCATATTCTAAGATTTATATTTAAAATCATTTTCAGCCAAACAGCCAGGCTGTGTCTTACCTGCCTTTTTATTGCTGTATTAAATGAAAAATATTATATTACATTAATATTATATTACATTAATGAAAAATATTATATTACATTATTATATCGGTATGGAGAACCATACATGACTTCCATATTCTAAGATTTATATTTAAAATCATTTTCAGCCAAACAACCAGGCTGTGTCTTACCTGCCTTTTTATTGCTGTATTAAATGAAAAATATTATATTACATTAAAATGAAAAAATTATAATTTTATTGCCTGGCAACAAAATTATTTTATTTTTAACAATTACCATTGTTTCAAAAAGTTTAAATAAATTTTCAAGTACTTTACTCTTGTTAAAACGTAAAAGGTTGCAGGTAAACTACCCCTTCCCCTTAACCGATCTTCACCAAAATCGAACGTCCTTGAGACCTCTACAATTCAGGGACGTATGCAAAAAATTATTTCATTCTGTTTGAATTTGCGGCTGTTATCGTTTGCCATAGAAAATACGCTTGATAAAAAAACGTTGCAGGTAAACTACCCCTTCCCCTTAACCGATATTCACCAAAAACAATAGGTCTTGAGTACTCTACAAATCAGGGCTGTATGCAAAACATTATTTGATTCTGTTTGAATTTGCGGCTGTTATCGTTTGCCATAGAAAATACCCTTGTTAAAAAAACGTTGCAGGTAAACTACCCCTTTCCCTCAACCGATCTTCACCAAAAACAATAGGTCTTGAGAAATCTACAATTCAGGGCTGTATGCGAAACATTATTTGATTCTGTTTGAATTTGCGGCAGTTATCGTTTGCCATAGAAAAAAAATCTACAGACACACAGACAGACAGACAGACAGACAGACAGACAGACAGACACACAGACAGACAGACAGACACACAGACACTTTTCGGAAAACGACTTTTTTTCATGTTTTGAGTGTAGTAGAATCAGAATCTGCAATAATCTCGAACACGATTTTTTTTGCCATCACCATACTTCCATTCCTTAAGGAATATGGAAGTAAATATCGGTATGGAGAACCATACATGACTTCCATATTCTAAGATTTATATTTAAAATCATTTTCAGCCAAACAGCCAGGCTGTGTCTTACCTGCCTTTTTATTGCTGTATTAAATGAAAAATATTATATTACATTAAAATGAAAAAATTATAATTTTATTGCCTGGCAACAAAATTATTTTATTTTTAACAATTACCATTGTTTCAAAAAGTTTAAATAAATTTTCAAGTACTTTACTCTTGTTAAAACGTAAAAGGTTGCAGGTAAACTACCCCTTCCCCTTAACCGATCTTCACCAAAATCGAAAGTCATTGAGACCTCTACAATTCAGGGACGTATGCAAAAAATTATTTGATTCTGTTTGAATTTGCGGCTGTTATCGTTTGCCATAGAAAATACGCTTGATAAAAAAACGTTGCAGGTAAACTACCCCTTCCCCTTAACCGATCTTCACCAAAAACAATAGGTCTTGAGTACTCTACAAATCAGGGCTGTATGCAAAACATTATTTGATTCTGTTTGAATTTGCGGCTGTTATCGTTTGCCATAGAAAATAAAACGTAAAAGGTTGCAGGTAAACTATCCCTTCCCCTTAACCGATCTTCACCAAAAACAATAGGTCTTGAGTACTCTACAAATCAGGACTGTATGCAAAACATTATTTGATTCTGTTTGAATTTGCGGCTGTTATCGTTTGCCATATAAAATACCCTTGTTAAAAAAACGTTGCAGGTAAACTACCCCTTTCCCTCAACCGATCTTCACCAAAAACAATAGGGCTTGAGAAATCTACAGTTCAGGGCTGTATGCGAAACATTATTTGATTCTGTTTGAATTTGCGGCTGTTATCGTTTGCCAAAAAAAAAAAAAAATTTCCTTGATAAAAAAACCGTTGCAGGTAAACTACCCCTTCCCCTCAACCGATCTTCACCAAAAACAATAGGTCGCGAGTACTCTACAAATCAGGGCTGTATGCAAAAAATTATTTGATTCTGTTTGAATTTGCGGCAGTTGTCGTTTGCCATATAAAATACGCATGATAAAAAACGTTGCTGGTAAACTACCCCTTCCCCTCAACCGATCTTCACCAAAAACAATAGGTCTTGAGTACTCTACAAATCAGGGCTGTATGCAAAAAATTATTTGATTCTGTTTGAATTTGCGGCTGTTATCGTTTGCCATAGAAAATACCCTTGTTAAAAAAACGTTGTAGGTAAACTACCCCTTTCCCATAACCGATCTTCACCAAAAACAAAAGGTATTGAGAACTCTACAATTTAGGGCTGTATGCAAATAATCGTTTGATTCTGTTTGAATTTGCGGCTGTTATCGTTTGCCATAGGAAATACCCTTGTTAAAACATAAAACGTTACAGGTAAACTACCCCTTTCCCTTAACCGATCTTCACCAAAAACAATAGGTCTTGAGGACTCTACAATTCAGGGCTGTATGCGAAACATTATTTGATTCTGTTTGAATTTGCGGCTGTTATCGTTTGCCAAACAAACAAAATTTCCCTTGCTAAAAAAAAACCGTTGCTGGTAAACTACCCCTTTCCCTCAACCGATCTTCACCAAAAACAACAGGTCGCGAGAACTCTGCAAAACCGGGCTGTATGCAAAAAATTATTTGATTCTGTTTGAATTTGCGGCAGTTATCGTTTGCCATAAAAAAAAAATCTACAGACAGACAGACAGACAGACAGACAGACAGACAGACACACAGACACACAGACAGACACACAGACACTTTTCGGAAAACGACTTTTTTTCATGTTTTGAGTGTAGTAGAATCAGAATCTGCAATAATCTCGAACACGATTTTTTTTGCCATCACCATACTTCCATTCCTTAAGGAATATGGATAAATAAACGTTGTAGGTAAACTACCCCTTTCCCTTAACCGATCTTCACCAAAAACAATAGGTCTTGAGAACTCTACAATTCAGGGCTGTATGCAAATAATCTTTTAATTCTGTTTGAATTTGCGGCTGTTATCGTTTGCCATAGGAAATACCCTTGTTAAAACATAAAACGTTACAAGTAAACTACCCCTTTCCCTTAACCGATCTTCACCAAAAACAAAAGGTCTTGAGAACTCTACAATTCAGGGCTGTATACGAAACATTATTTGATTCTGTTTGAATTTGCGGCAGTTATCGTTTGCCATAGAAAAAAAATCTACAGACACACACACAGACAGACACACAGACACACAGACACACAGACACACACACACACACAGACACTTTTCGGAAAACGACTTTTTTTCATGTTTTGAGTGTAGTAGAATCAGAATCTGCAATAATCTCGAACACGATTTTTTTTGCCATCACCATACTTCCATTCCTTAAGGAAATATGGAAGTAAATATCGGTATGGAGAACCATACATGACTTCCATATTCTAAGATTTATATTTAAAATCATTTTCGAAATGAAATATTACCATAGAAACTACTTCTTTCTACTTACTGCTTCAGCCTTAACCACAGTACTGTGGTCACTAACGTATACCACCTCACGTTATCGCACTCGATTTTCACTGATGATGGAAGTCGATGGCATTGCCGAAATGTCTGGTTTTGTAGAAAACATTGGACTACGGCCAAATATCCCGGGAAGGAATTTTAACAAAAACTACTTCTTTGTTGCCGATAACGTTGTACACATATATATCAGTGGCGAAGTTACATGGAGGCAATTGAGGCAATGCCTACCCTAACAAATTCTGTAGAATAAAAATTATAAATACGTATGAACTACATAACGTAAAGATTATACATTGTTACTGTGACTGTCAAATTTATTAAACCGAAACGTGCTTTATTGAGCGACCGCTAGATGGTGACAGGTGAGATTCGGCATAGTTCGTTTAAAGCGAATGAGGCAACCTGAACTTGCCTCAGCGTTTTTTGTATACATCGTATGTAAGCAATGTAGTGGTGTGATAGGGAAGTGTAGGGAGGGGGGATTGTCCCGCGCTGTACACATAGAGCGTTGAGGCATGCCTCACTTCTGTGGTCCAAACAGTTAAGTTAAAGCGCCTGTGTTGTTTCTAAGTGTTTATTTTATGCGGTTATTAAAAGTGTCACTGTTATTCCGCTGAACTAACAGATGATCAAGATTGTTATTTGAATTATTTGTAACATTAAACATATATATAGAAACTAACCAAGTTTAAAAATTTGAAGTTCAATCAGTTGTATTATTGTGTATGACTAATACAAGGATTGTTCAATAGACACACGTATAGAGCTGTAAAGCATTTTTTATTCAACGATTTTAAAAGAAGTCTCCAATAACATTAAGACATGAGTTCCACTGTTGCGCTAACCTGTAGATTCCCTGCTAGTAAAATTCTTACGGCTGTTTGTGGAACCATTCGGTTACAGCAACTCTACCTCAGCGTCCGATTTGACCCACCGTCCTTTTAGTGATTCCTTAAAAAAAAATTTAAGATAAGATTTTTGCCTACCCATTCATTAACTACTAGCTTCGCGAGTAAGCAAATTGATGTCCATTTTTTCGGCTTGCACGCGTTATGTTGGTGTGGGTTTCGGCACTTTCCATTTAAAAAGCGTGCAAACGTAAGAAAATAAACATGAGTGAGGCCAGAAATAACGTGAATTGTTTGTGTCTTACCTGCCTTTTTATTGCCGTATTAAATGAAAAATATTATATTACATTAAAATTAAAAAATTTTAATTTTATTGCCTGGCAACAAAATTATTTTATTTTTAACAATTACCATTGTTTCAAAAAGTTTAAATAAATTTGCAAGTACTTTACTCTTGTTAAAACGTAAAAGGTTGCAGGTAAACTACCCCTTCCCCTTAACCGATCTTCACCAAAATCGAAAGTCCTTGAGACCTCTACAATTCAGGGACGTATGCAAAAAATTATTTGATTCTGTTTGAATTTGCGGCTGTTATCGTTTGCCATAGAAAATACGCTTGATAAAAAAACGGTGCAGGTAAACTACCCCTTCCCCTTAACCAATCTTCACCAAAAACAATAGGTCTTGAGTACTCTACAAATCAGGGCTGTATGCAAAACATTATTTGATTCTGTTTGAATTTGCGGCTGTTATCGTTTGCCATAGAAAATACCCTTGTTAAAAAAACGTTGCAAGTAAACTACCCCTTTCCCTCAACCGATCTTCACCAAAAACAACAGGTCTTGAGAAATCTACAATTTAGGGCTGTATGCAAATAATCGTTTGATTCTGTTTGAATTTGCGGCTGTTATCGTTTGCCATAGGAAATACCCTTGTTAAAACATAAAACGTTACAGGTAAACTACCCCTTTCCCTTAACCGATCTTCACCAAAAACAATAGGTCGTGGAAACTCTACAATTCAGGGCTGTATACGAAACATTATTTAAGTCTGTTTGAATTTGCGGCTGTTATCGTTTGCCAAAAAAAAAATTTCCCTTGATAAAAAAAACCGTTGCAGGTAAACTACCCCTTCCCCTCAACCGATCTTCACCAAAAACAATAGGTCTTCAGTACTCTACAAATCAGGGCTGTATGCAGAAAATTATTTGATTCTGTTTGAATTTGCGGCTGTTATCGTTTGCTTTAGAAAATACCCTTGTTAAAAAAACGTTGTAGGTAAACTACCCCTTTCCCTTAACCGATCTTCACCAAAAACAATAGGTCCTGAGAACTCTACAATTCAGGGCTGTATGCAAATAATCTTTTGATTCTGTTTGAATTTGCGGCTGTTATCGTTTACCATAGGAAATACCCTTGTTAAAACATAAAACGTTACAAGTAAACTACCCCTTTCCCTTAACCGATCTTCACCAAAAACAAAAGGTCTTGAAAAAGGTCTTGAGAACTCTACAATTCAGGGCTGTATACGAAACATTATTTGATTCTGTTTGAATTTGCGGCTGTTATCGTTTGCCAAAAAAAAAATTTCCCTTGATAAAAAAAAACCGTTGCAGGTAAACTACCCCTTTCCATCAACCGATCTTCACCAAAAACAATAGGTCGCGAGTCCTCTACAAATCAGGGCTGTATGCAAAAAATTATTTGATTCTGTTTGAATTTGCGGCAGTTATCGTTTGCCATAGAAAAAAAATCTACAGACACACACACAGACAGACACACAGACACACAGACACACACACACACAGACACTTTTCGGAAAACGACTTTTTTTCATGTTTTGAGTGTAGTAGAATCAGAATCTGCAATAATCTCGAACACGATTTTTTTTGCCATCACCATACTTCCATTCCTTAAGGAAATATGGAAGTAAAAATGGTTTTTGTCGTGGCGAAAGTTAAATCTCCGTATTCAGGATCATAAAAATAGTCCTGCTCATCGCTCTGCGTTTTTTGAATGGAAGGAATTGGAACGTTCTTTAAACAAAGGAGGACTTATTGATGATCTGCTTCAGGAACAAATGAGTAAAGCAGTTAAGACATGGAAATAAATCCTCGAAAGGGTCTTTGACACAGTACAAACTCTTGTACAATAAAATCTGGCACTGATCGAGGGTCAATTACTAACGATCCAAATCCTGGAACCTTTCTGGCTTTGTGTATAACGTGTTAAAATACTTTGTTATGCTTTGGATAAATAAAGCATTGACACTTCTGGAGACGCTAACGGACAAATTAAAAGTTTAGAGAAATGAGCTGTGTGACAATGTCGTTACTAAGGCAGAGCAGGTATGTAATGAATCGAGTGTCAGTATAACAATAACAAAATATCGGTATGGAGAACCATACATGACTTCCATATTCTAAGATTTATATTTAAAATCATTTTCAGCCAAACAGCCAGGGAAGGAATTTTAACAAAAAAATACTCTTTCTTGCCAATAACGTAGTACACATATAAAAAATATTATCCCCTCCCCCTTCAACTATAATTTTGATTTATAGAAAATTACCCCCAGCCCATTCAACTAGCCTCTTCATTTATAGATATTTCATCTACGTTTCTACAGTGGATTATTAAGATCTTATCAGGATACTTTATCAAAATTAAGTACTTTACTCATGTTACAACAAAAAATGTTTCAGGTAAACTGCCCTTTCCCCGTAACCGATCTTCACCAAAATCAACAGACATTGAGTTCTCTATAGCTCAGGCACATATGTAAAAAATTATTTGATTCTGTTTGAATTTACGGCAGTTATGGTTCGTCATATAAAAAATTACCCATGTTAAAACATACAACATAAGATTTATAAAACATATCTAAGATTTATATTTAAAATCATTTTTGAAATAAAATATTTTCATAGAACCTACTAACGCTGGGGAAATCTGAGGAGCCAATCAGAGTTGGGCCTACCTGTCACTCTGCTGAATTTGGTGGAAAGCCCTGTCACTGTCGTCAAAGTATCAGCCTTGACAGGGTCCTCTTTTTCTGCAAAATGGGAGAGGAGGCTTGAGATGGAGTGAGTGACATGGTCCCCACCTCAATGAAGAACCCATTGTTTTATAAAAATATATTTAAATTTTGAAAACTGAAAATTCTTTTCTTGTTGTAAATATTTATATTTTATAATCAAAATGACTTTATCAAAAAACAAACATTATTTTTTTATAATAAGTACTTACATATGTTTCTTAATATGCTTACTTTTTCTTCAATGTTGATGATCATTTACAAACATTCTGACAAAATTGTACCTACAGAACAGTTAACATTCCCCAGGTTTCCATTTCTGCTAATTTCTCATTACACCTTCCGCTGACGTATTATTAACCATTTCATAAACTATCGTATAATCTTTTCAGATTTTGTGGTACAAAATCTGAAATTTTCAGATTGCCTGGCAACAAAATTATTTTATTTTCAACAATTACCATTGTTTGAAAAAGTTTAAATGAATTTTCAAGTACTTTACTCTTGTTAAAACGTAAAAGTTTGCTGGTAAACTACCCCTTCCCCTTAACTGATCTTCACCAAAATCTAAAGGCCTTGAGTCCTATACAATTCACTGACGTATGCAAAAAATTATTTGATTCTGTTTGAATTTGCGGCAGTTATCGTTTGCCATAGAAAATACGCTTGATAAAAAACGTTGCAGGTAAACTACCCCTTCCCCTCAACCGATCTTCACCAAAAACAATAGGTCTTGAGTACTCTACAAATCAGGACTGTATGCAGAAAATTATTTGATTCTGTTTGAATTTGCGGCTGTTATCGTTTGCCATATAAAATACCCTTGTTAAAAAAACGTTGTAGGTAAACTACCCCTTTCACTTAACCGATCTTCACCAAAAACAATAGGTCTTGAGAACTCTACAATTCAGGGCTGTATGCGAAACATTATTTGATTCTGTTTGAATTTGCGGCTGTTATCGTTTACCAAACAAAAAAATTTCCCTTGATAAAAAAAACCGTTGCAGGTAAACTACCCCTTCCCTTCAACCGATTTTCACCAAAAACAATACGTCGCGAGTACTCTACAAATTAGGGCTGTATGCAAAAAATTATTTGATTCTGTTTGAATTTGCGGCAGTTATCGTTTGCCAAAGAAAATACGCTTGATAAAAAACGTTGCAGGTAAACTACCCCTTCCCCTCAACCGATCTTCACCAAAAACAAAAGCTCTTGAGTACTCTACAAATCAGGGCTGTATGCAGAAAATTATTTGATTCTGTTTGAATTTGCGGCTGTTATCGTTTGCCATAGAAAATACCGTTGTTAAAAAAACGTTGTAGGTAAACTACCCCTTTCCCTTAACCGATCTTCACCAAAAACAATAGGTCTTGAGAACTCTTCAATTTAGGGCTGTATGCAAATAATCTTTTGATTCTGTATGAATTTGCGGCTGTTATCGTTTGCCATAGGAAATACCCTTGTTAAAACATAAAACGTTACTGGTAAACTACCCCTTTCCCTTAACCGATCTTCACCAAAAACAATACGTCTTGAGAACTCTACAATTCAGGGCTGTATGCGAAACATTATTTGATTCTGTTTGAATTTGCGGCTGTTATCGTTTGCCAAAAAAAAAAAATTTCCCTTGATAAAAAATAACCGTTGCCGGTAAACTACCCCTTTCCCTCAACCGATCTTCACCAAAAACAATAGGTCGCGAGTCCTCTACAAATCAGGGCTGTATGCAAAAAATTATTTGATTCTGTTTAAATTTGCGGCAGTTATCGTTTGGCATAGAAAAAAATCTACAGACACACACACAGACACACACACACACAGACACACACACAGACACTTTTCGGAAAACGACTTTTTTTCATGTTTTGAGTGTAGTAGAATCAGAATCTGCAATAATCTCGAACACGATTTTTTTGCCATCACCATACTTCCATTCCTTAAGGAATATGGAAGTAAATATCGGTATGGAGAACCATACATGACTTCCATATTCTAAGATTTATATTTAAAATCATTTTCAGCCAAACAGCCAGGCTGTGTCTTACCTGCCTTTTTATTGCTGTATTAAATG
Organism: Magicicada septendecula; assembly: GCA_034769895.1. Classification (NCBI taxonomy): domain Eukaryota; kingdom Metazoa; phylum Arthropoda; class Insecta; order Hemiptera; family Cicadidae; genus Magicicada; species Magicicada septendecula. The sequence continues at coordinate 760,050,579 of CM068367.1, forward strand.
AAAAATATTATATTACATTAAAATGAAAAAATTATAATTTTATTGCCTGGCAACAAAATTATTTTATTTTTACTTCCATATTCCTTAAGGAATGCAAGTATGGTGATGGCAAAAAAAATCGTGTTCGAGATTATTGCAGATTCTGATTCTACTACACTCAAAACATTAAAAAAAGTCGTTTTCCGAAAAGTGTCTGTGTGTGTGTCTGTGTGTGTGTCTGTGTGTCTGTGTGTCTGTAGATTTTTTTTTTGGCAAACGATAACTGCCGCAAATTCAAACAGAATCAAACAATTATTTGCATGCAGCCCTGATTTGCAGAGTACTCGCGACCTATTGTTTTTGGTGAAGATCGGTTGAGGGAAAGGGGTAGTTTACCTGCAACGGTTTCTTTTTAGCAAGGGTAATTTTGTTTGTTTGGCAAACGATACCAGCCGCAAATTCAAACAGAATCAAATAATGTTTCGCATACAGCCCTGAATTGTAGAGGTCTCAAGATCTCTTGATTTTGGTGAAGATCGGTTAAGGGAAAGGGGTAGTTTACCTGTAACGTTTTATGTTTTAACAAGGGTATTTCCTATGGCAAACGATAACAGCCGCAAATTCAAACAGAATCAAAAGATTATTTGCATACAGCCCTAAATTGTAGAGTTCTCAAGTCCTATTGTTTTTGGTGAAGATCGGTTGAGGGAAAGGGGTAGTTTACCAGCAACGTTTTTTTAACAAGGGTATTTTCTATGGCAAACGATAACAGCCGCAAATTCAAACAGAATCAAATAATGTTTTGCATACAGCCCTGACTTGTTGAGTACTCAAGACCTATTGTTTTTGGTGAAGATCGGTTAAGGGGAAGGGGTAGTTTACCTGCAACGTTTTTTATCAAGCGTATTTTTTATGGCAAACGATAACAGCCGCAAATTCAAACAGAATCAAATAATGTTTTGCATACAGCCCTGATTTGTAGAGTACTCACGGCCTATTGTTTTTGGTGAAGATCGGTTGAGGGAAAGGGGTAGTTTACCTGCAACGTTTTATGTTTTAACAAGGGTATTTCCTATGGCAAAAGATAACAGCCGCAAATTCAAACAGAATCAAATAATGTTTCGTATACACCACTGAATTGTAGAGTTCTCAAGACCTATGGTTTTTTGTGAAGATCGGTTAAGGGAAAGGGGTAGTTTACCTGTAACGTTTTATGTTTTAACAAGGGTATTTCCTATGGCAAAAGATAACAGCCGCAAATTCAAACAGAATCAAAAGATTATTTGTGTACAGCCCTAAATTGCAGAGTTCTCATGACCTATTGTTTTTGGTGAAGATCGGTTAAGGGAAAGGGGTAGTTTACCTGCAGCGTTTTTTAATCAAGGGTATTTTCTATGGCAAACGATAACAGCCGCAAATTCAAACAGAATCAAATAATGTTTTGCATACAGCCCTGATTTGTAGAGTAATCAAGACCTATTGTTTTAGGTGAAGATCGGTTAAGGGGAAGGGGTAGTTTACCTGCAACGTTTTTTTATCAAGCGTATTTTCTATGGCAAACGATAACAGCCGCAAATTCAAACAGAAACAAATAATTTTTTGCATATGTCCCTGAATTGTAGAGGTCTCAATGACTTTCGATTTTGGTGAAGATCGGTTAAGGGGAAGGGGTAGTTTACCATCAACCTTTTACGTTTTAACAAGAGTAAAGTACTTGAAAATTTATTTAAACTTTTTGAAACAATGGTAATTGTTAAAAATAAAATAATTTTGTTGCCAGGCAATAAAATTATAATTTTTTCATTTTAATGTAATATAATATTTTTCATTTAATACAGCAATAAAAAGGCAGGTAAGACACAGCCTGGCTGTTTGGCTGAAAATGATTTTAAATATAAATCTTAGAATATGGAAGTCATGTATGGTTCTCCATACCGATATTTAACAATTACCATTGTTTCAAAATGTTTAAATAAATTTTCAAGTACTTTACTCTTGCTAAAACGTAAAAGGTTGCAGGTAAACTACCCCTTCCCCTTAACCGAGCTTCACCGAAATCGAAAGTCATTGAGACCTCTACAATTCAGGGAGGTATGCAAAAACTTATTTGATTCTGTTTGAATTTGCGGCTGTTATCGTTTGCCATAGAAAATACGCTTGATAAAAAAACGTTGCCGGTAAACTACCTCTTCCCCTTAACCGATCTTCACCAAAAACAATAGGTCTTGAGTACTCTACAAATCAGGGCTGTATGCAAAACATTATTTGATTCTGTTTGAATTTGCGGCTGTTATCGTTTGCCATAGAAAATACCCTTGTTAAAAAAACGTTGCAGGTAAACTACCCCTTTCCCTCAACCGATCTTCACCAAAAACAATGTGTCTTGAGAACTCTACAATTTAGTGCTGTATGCAAATAATCTTTTGATTCTGTTTGAATTTGCGGCAGTTATCGTTTGCCATAGAAAAAAAATCTACAGATAGACAGACAGACAGACAGACACACAGACACACAGACAGACACACACACAGACACTTTTCGGAAAACGACTTTTTTTCATGTTTTGAGTGTAGTAGAATCAGAATCTTCAATAATCTCGAACACGATTTTTTTTGCCATCACCATACTTCCATTCCTTAAGGAATATGGAAGTAAATATCGGTATGGAGAACCATACATGACTTCCATATTCTAAGATTTATATTTAAAATCATTTTCAGCCAAACAACCAGGCTGTGTCTTACCTGCCTTTTTATTGCTGTATTAAATGAAAAATATTATATTACATTAAAATGAAAAAATTATAATTTTATTGCCTGGCAACAAAATTATTTTATTTTTAACAATTACCATTGTTTCAAAAAGTTTAAATAAATTTTCAAGTACTTTACTCTTGTTAAAACGTAAAAGGTTGCAGGTAAACTACCCCTTCCCCTTAACCGATCTTCACCAAAATCGAAAGTCCTTGAGACCTCTACAATTCAGGGACGTATGCAAAAAATTATTTCATTCTGTTTGAATTTGCGGCTGTTATCGTTTGCCATAGAAAATACGCTTGATAAAAAAACGTTGCAGGTAAACTACCCCTTCCCCTTAACCGATATTCACCAAAAACAATAGGTCTTGAGTACTCTACAAATCAGGGCTGTATGCAAAACATTATTTGATTCTGTTTGAATTTGCGGCTGTTATCGTTTGCCATAGAAAATACCCTTGTTAAAAAAACGTTGCAGGTAAACTACCCCTTTCCCTCAACCGATCTTCACCAAAAACAATAGGTCTTGAGAAATCTACAATTCAGGGCTGTATGCGAAACATTATTTGATTCTGTTTGAATTTGCGGCTGTTATCGTTTGCCAAAAAAAAAAATTTCCCTTGATAAAAAAAACCGTTGCAGGTAAACTACCCCTTCCCCTCAACCGATCTTCACCAAAAACAATAGGTCGCGAGTACTCTACAAATCAGGGCTGTATGCAAAAAATTATTTGATTCTGTTTGAATTTGCGGCTGTTATCGTTTGCCATAGAAAATACCCTTGTTAAAAAAACGTTGTACGTAAACTACCCCTTTCCCTTAACCGATCTTCACCAAAAACAAAAGGTCTTGAGTACTCTACAATTTAGGGCTGTATGCAAATAATCTTTTCATTCTGTTTGAATTTGCGGCTGTTATCGTTTGCCATAGGAAATACCCTTGTTAAAAGATAAAACGTTACAGGTAAACTACCCCTTTCCCTTAACCGATCTTCACCAAAAACAATAGGTCTTGAGAACTCTACAATTCAGGGCTGTATGCGAAACATTATTTGATTCTGTTTGAATTTGCGGCTGTTATCGTTTGCCAAACAAACAAAATTACCCTTGCTAAAAAAAAACCGTTGCAGGTAAACTACCCCATTCCCTCAACCGATCTTCACCAAAAACAATAGGTCGCGAGAACTCTGCAAAACCGGGCTGTATGCAAAAAATTATTTGATTCTGTTTGAATTTGCGGCAGTTATCGTTTGCCATAGAAAAAAAATCTACAGACACACAGACAGACAGACAGACAGACAGACAGACAGACAGACAGACACACAGACACTTTTCGGAAAACGACTTTTTTTCATGTTTTGAGTGTAGTAGAATCAGAATCTGCAATAATCTCGAACACGATTTTTTTTGCCATCACCATACTTCCATTCCTTAAGGAATATGGAAGTAAATATCGGTATGGAGAACCATACATGACTTCCATATTCTAAGATTTATATTTAAAATCATTTTCAGCCAAACAGCCAGGCTGTGTCTTACCTGCCTTTTTATTGCTGTATTAAATGAAAAATATTATATTACATTAAAATGAAAAAATTATAATTTTATTGCCTGGCAACAAAATTATTTTATTTTTAACAATTACCATTGTTTCAAAAAGTTTAAATAAATTTTCAAGTACTTTACTCTTGTTAAAACGTAAAAGGTTGCAGGTAAACTACCCCTTCCCCTTAACCGATCTTCACCAAAATCGAAAGTCATTGAGACCTCTACAATTCAGGGACGTATGCAAAAAATTATTTGATTCTGTTTGAATTTGCGGCTGTTATCGTTTGCCATAGAAAATACGCTTGATAAAAAAACGTTGCAGGTAAACTACCCCTTCTCCTTAACCGATCTTCACCAAAAACAATAGGTCTTGAGTACTCTACAAATCAGGGCTGTATGCAAAACATTATTTGATTCTGTTTGAATTTGCGGCTGTTATCGTTTGCCATAGAAAATAAAACGTAAAAGGTTGCAGGTAAACTACCCCTTCCCCTTAACCGATCTTCACCAAAAACAATAGGTCTTGAGTACTCTACAAGTCAGGACTGTATGCAAAACATTATTTGATTCTGTTTGAATTTGCGGCTGTTATCGTTTGCCATATAAAATACCCTTGTTAAAAAAACGTTGCAGGTAAACTACCCCTTTCCCTCAACCGATCTTCACCAAAAACAATAGGTCTTGAGAAATCTACAATTCAGGGCTGTATGCGAAACATTATTTGATTCTGTTTGAATTTGCGGCTGTTATCGTTTGCCAAAAAAAAAAAAAAATTTCCTTGATAAAAAAACCGTTGCAGGTAAACTACCCCTTCCCCTCAACCGATCTTCACCAAAAACAATAGGTCGCGAGTACTCTACAAGTCAGGGCTGTATGCAAAAAATTATTTGATTCTGTTTGAATTTGCGGCAGTTGTCGTTTGCCATAGAAAATACGCATGATAAAAAACGTTGCTGGTAAACTACCCCTTCCCCTCAACCGATCTTCACCAAAAACAATATGTCTTGAGTACTCTACAAATCAGGGCTGTATGCAAAAAATTATTTGATTCTGTTTGAATTTGCGGCTGTTATCGTTTGCCATAGAAAATACCCTTGTTAAAAAAACGTTGTAGGTAAACTACCCCTTTCCCTTAACCGATCTTCACCAAAAACAAAAGGTATTGAGAACTCTACAATTTAGGGCTGTATGCAAATAATCTTTTCATTCTGTTTGAATTTGCGGCTGTTATCGTTTGCCATAGGAAATACCCTTGTTAAAACATAAAACGTTACAGGTAAACTACCCCTTTCCCTTAACCGATCTTCACCAAAAACAATAGGTCTTGAGAACTCTACAATTCAGGGCTGTATGCGAAACATTATTTGATTCTGTTTGAATTTGCGGCTGTTATCGTTTGCCAAACAAACAAAATTTCCCTTGCTAAAAAAAAACCGTTGCAGGTAAACTACCCCTTTCCCTCAACCGATCTTCACCAAAAGCAATAGGTCGCGAGAACTCTGCAAAACCGGGCTGTATGCAAAAAATTATTTGATTCTGTTTGAATTTGCGGCAGTTATCGTTTGCCATAGAAAAAAAATCTACAGACAGACAGACAGACAGACAGACAGACAGACAGACACACAGACACACAGACAGACACACAGACACTTTTCGGAAAACGACTTTTTTTCATGTTTTGAGTGTAGTAGAATCAGAATCTGCAATAATCTCGAACACGATTTTTTTTGCCATCACCATACTTCCATTCCTTAAGGAATATGGAAGTAATAAAAATTACCGTTGATAGAAAACCGTTGCAGGTAAACTACCCCTTTCCCTAAACCGATCTTCACCAAAAACGACAGGCCTTGAGAACTCTACAATTCAGGGTTGTATGTAAAATATTATATGATTTTATTTGAATTTGCGGCTGTGATCGTTTGCCATACAAAATACCCTTGATAAAACAAAAACGTGGCTGGTAAACTACCCCTTTCCCTCAAACGATCTTCACCAAAAACAATAGATCTTTAGTACTCAAGAAATCAGGGCTGTATGCAAAAACTTATTTGATTCTGTTTGAATTTGCGGCTCTTATCGTTTGCAATAGAAAATACCCTTTTAAAACATAAAACGTTGCTGGTAAACTACCCCTTTTCCTTAACCGATCTTCACCAAAACCAAAAGGTCATGAGAACTCTACAATTCAGGGCAGTATGCAAAACATTATTTGATTCTGTTTGAATTTGCGGCTGTTATCGTTTACCATAGAAAAAAATTACCCCTGATAAAAAACCGTTGCAGGTAAACTACCCCTTTCCCTTAACCGATCTTCACCAAAAACGATAGGGCTTGAGAACTCTGCAATTCAGGACTGTATGCAAAATATTATATGATTTTGTTTGAATTTGCGGCTGTTATTGTTTGCCATACAAAATACCCTTGATAAAACAAACAACGTGGCAGGTAAACTACCCCTTTCCCTTAAACGATCTTCACCAAAAACAATAGGTCTTTAGTACTCACGAAATCAGGGCTGTATGCAAAAACTTATTTGATTATGTTTGAATTTGCGGCTGTTATCGTTTACCATAGAAAAAAATCATTTTCAGCCAAACAGCCAGGCTGTGTCTTACCTGCCTTTTTATTGCTGTATTAAATGAAAAATATTATATTACATTAAAATGAAAAAATTATAATTTTATTGCCTGGCAACAAAATTATTTTATTTTTAACAATTACCATTGTTTCAAAAAGTTTAAATAAATTTTCAAGTACTTTACGCTTGTTAAAACGTAAAAGGTTGCAGGTAAACTACCCCTTCCCCTTAACCGATCTTCACCAAAATCGAATGTCTTTGAGACCTCTACAATTCAGGGATGTATGCAAAAAATTATTTGATTCTGTTTGAATTTGCGGCTGTTATCGTTTGCCATAGAAAATACCCTTGTTAAAAAAACGTTGTAGGTAAACTACCCCTTTCCCTTAACCGATCTTCACCAAAAACAATAGGTCGCGAGAACTCTGCAAAACCGGGCTGTATGCAAAAAATTATTTGATTCTGTTTGAATTTGCGGCAGTTATCGTTTGCCATAGAAAAAAATCTACAGACAGACAGACAGACAGACAGACAGACAGACAGACAGACACACAGACACACAGACAGACACACAGACACTTTTCGGAAAACGACTTTTTTTCATGTTTTGAGTGTAGTAGAATCAGAATCTGCAATAATCTCGAACACGATTTTTTTTGCCATCACCATACTTCCATTCCTTAAGGAATATGGAAGTAATAAAAATTACCCTTGATAGAAAACCGTTGCAGGTAAACTACCCCTTTCCCTAAACCGATCTTCACCAAAAACGACAGGCCTTGAGAACTCTACAATTCAGGGTTGTATGTAAAATATTATATGATTTTATTTGAATTTGCGGCTGTGATCGTTTGCCATACAAAATACCCTTGATAAAACAAAAACGTGGCTGGTAAACTACCCCTTTCCCTCAAACGATCTTCACCAAAAACAATAGATCTTTAGTACTCAAGAAATTAGGGCTGTATGCAAAAACTTATTTGATTCTGTTTGAATTTGCGGCTCTTATCGTTTGCAATAGAAAATACCCTTTTAAAACATAAAACGTTGCTGGTAAACTACCCCTTTTCCTTAACCGATCTTCACCAAAACCAAAAGGTCATGAGAACTCTACAATTCAGGGCAGTATGCAAAACATTATTTGATTCTGTTTGAATTTGCGGCTGTTATCGTTTACCATAGAAAAAAATTACCCCTGATAAAAAACCGTTGCAGGTAAACTACCCCTTTCCCTTAACCGATCTTCACCAAAAACGATAGGGCTTGAGAACTCTGCAATTCAGGACTGTATGCAAAATATTATATGATTTTGTTTGAATTTGCGGCTGTTATTGTTTGCCATACAAAATACCCTTGATAAAACAAACAACGTGGCAGGTAAACTACCCCTTTCCCTTAAACGATCTTCACCAAAAACAATAGGTCTTTAGTACTCACGAAATCAGGGCTGTATGCAAAAACTTATTTGATTATGTTTGAATTTGCGGCTGTTATCGTTTACCATAGAAAAAAATCATTTTCAGCCAAACAGCCAGGCTGTGTCTTACCTGCCTTTTTATTGCTGTATTAAATGAAAAATATTATATTACATTAAAATGAAAAAATTATAATTTTATTGCCTGGCAACAAAATTATTTTATTTTTAACAATTACCATTGTTTCAAAAAGTTTAAATAAATTTTCAAGTACTTTACGCTTGTTAAAACGTAAAAGGTTGCAGGTAAACTACCCCTTCCCCTTAACCGATCTTCACCAAAATCGAATGTCTTTGAGACCTCTACAATTCAGGGATGTATGCAAAAAATTATTTGATTCTGTTTGAATTTGCGGCTGTTATCGTTTGCCATAGAAAATACCCTTGTTAAAAAAACGTTGTAGGTAAACTATCCCTTTCCCTTAACCGATCTTCACCAAAAACAATAGGTCTTGAGAAATCTACAATTTACGGCTGTATGCAAATAATCTTTTGATTCTGTTTGAATTTGCGGCTGTTATCGTTTGCCATAAGAAATACCCTTGTTAAAACATAAAACGTTACAGGTAAACTACCCCTTTCCCTTAACCGATCTTCACCAAAAACAACAGGACTTGAGAACTCTACAATTCAGGGCTGTATGCGAAACATTATTTGATTCTGTTTGAATTTGCGGCTGTTATCGTTTGCCAAAAAAAAAAATTCCCTTGATAAAAAAAAAACCGTTGCAGGTAAACTACCCCTTTCCCTCAACCGATCTTCACCAAAAACAATAGGTCGCGAGTACTCTACAAATCAGGGCTGTATGCAAAAAATTATTTATTCTGTTTGAATTTGCGGCAGTTATCGTTTGCCATAGAAAAAAAAATCTACAGACAGACAGACAGACAGACAGACAGACAGACAGACAGACAGACGGACGGACGTACAGACAGACAGACAGACACACACAGAGACACTTTTCGGAAAACGACTTTTTTTCATGTTTTGAGTGTAGTAGAATCAGAATCTGCAATAATCTCGAACACGATTTTTTTTGCCATCACCATACTTCCATTCCTTAAGGAATATGGAAGTAAAAGGACAAGAAGGAAACGCACGATGCCAGAGGAGTATGCAGACGATTCTACATTAACCGTTCGGCAAGAAACGCGACGTTCTCTAATAGAAATTTGGACAAACAGTCAGTTGACATTTCAAGCCGTTTCTCTAACATAAAAGAGTTAGAAAAACGCTTTGGGTTCCTCTAAATTTGAGGCGTACGTAAATGATGGGGATATACATTTTAAGGAACAGCTTTCCCAAATCAATGTTAAGTGCACAGTGCTTGCAAAACTGTATCCACATGACCTAAACAGTGAAGAATTGTTCAGTGACTTAAAAGACGTCATACTTTTATTTAAAAGGGAAAAGTTAACGGAGAACAAAAAGACTACAACCTCAGGGACTGCTAGAATACATTTCTTCAATGAGATTAGAAGCCTACAAAACACTATCAACAGCTTTAAAAGTTTTTCTTACTTTACTAGTGTCTGTGTCTTCTTGTGAAAGCTTGTTTAGTAAGCTTAAACTGATTAAATCTTACCTACGATCAACAATATCTCAAGATATCTCAAGACAGGATACCAAATCTAGCGATACTTTCAATTGAAAACGACATTATAGATTGTAGTGATTTAATAACACACTTTGCAGCAATTAAGACCAGGAAAGTTACATTTTAAAATGTCTCGTTTTAAATATTTATTAAATATTAAAAATAAATATTAAGTGTTTATTAATAGAAGACGGAACCATTAACCTGTAATGGTAAGTGATTAATTTTATTACTTTTAATGTAATTCTTTGTTTAACTTTATGTTGCTTTAGGATATTGTTTGACGATGCGCTTAAGACCTAAAAGGAATTTACATGTGTATTAGAACATTTTTACGTTATAAACTTTTTATATTACTATATTTTTTATAGTCTACTTTTGTTAATAAATGTATACAAACTGAATACCGGTAATATTATAATATGCAATTTCTTAATTTTGACTTAACAAATATTGTTAAGACGTCTGCTGGACGTGCTTTCATACAAAAATCTACACAGTACGTAGCAGCGACAAAACGTACCACTTGACTTTTCGCGACATAACGTACCACTTAGGTCGATATCTATCTGCGAAGTGTCTCCTTGTAATCCCTAAATAATTTACACCGCGACAAAACGTACCTGTTACCTGTGTTGGTCAAATTCAAACGGCTTCCGCGTAACTGTTAAATACCCCTCGAGTCGTTGACCTGTGTTTGTCAAGTTTGGCATGGGGCACGGGCGGCCGCGAAGTAACCTTATTACTACCATAACATTCACACTGTGCGGGTTTTAACATTTTTTGGAATGGAGCTGACTACGACTAATAAAGGCGGGTTGTGTTTGCACTTCGAGGGGTATAGTTATAGGAAGAAACGGCAGGGGAAGGACGATACGATAACTTGGATTTGTCAAAGGCAACAAAGTGAAAAGTGTTGTGTAATTATAAATCAAGAGGAGGTGAAGTTGTCAGTGGGCCTTTAGCCAATCATGTGTGTGGACCTCCGAACGATGCTCAGTTAAAAGTTATTAAACGCACGCAAAGCGCCAAGAAGAGGGCGCGGGAAGAAGAAACACCACTAACTAAAATTCACACAGACACTTTGGGCGATCTCCACGATAGAGGTAAGCGTTATTAAAGTTTACAAATTGATAATTTATTGTTTCTATTCTAATTCTAAGGGGTATAACTTTCTATTTCTAAAGGGGTATTCTATTTATAAGGGGTATTCTAATTCTATTTTTTACAGGGTATAACTTTGTTGCTGAAATGCCGCGTGAACAGTCTATCAGAAGAACCTTACAGCGGCAGAGATGTAAGGCGCAAGGCAACACCCAAGAGCCGAGCAACTGCAAAGAAGTGGTTCTCGATGAAGAAACGCTGAAAATGTTCGACGGAACTTCTTTTCTGCTGGCCGATGATTGCGAAGAAGATAGAATTATAGTTTTTAGCGGTGAAAAAGGCAAAGACAGTTTAAAATTCTTCAAAAACTTTTTCTTGGATGGTACATTTAAGTGCTCTAGTAAACAGTTTACACAGATATATAGTATTCATGCAGATTTTGAAAGCACGGATGAAGAAACTAATGTAAATCCTATTGTTTTTGCCCTATTGCCCAACAAGAAGAAGGAAACCTACATTCGATTGTTTCAACTGATCCGTAAAGCTGTTCCAGAGTGGAATCCAGAAACAGTGAACGTGGATTTCGAAATGGCGGCTGTGTCTGCTATTCGAGAAGTACTGCCTGCAGCACATATAAGAGGATACTTTTTTCATATGAAAAAATGCCTTTGGCGCAAAGTACAAGAACTAGGACTCTCAACTGAGTACCGTGAAAATGAGGATATCCGACTCCATATCCGCATGTGTGCAGCACTGGCTTTCTTAAAACCAGAGGAAGTGCAGGACGGCTGGATCGAGATTCACTCCCAAGCCCCAGAGTCTCCCAAGCTAAGTCTGTTTTTTGATTACTTTGTTGAAAATTGGTTGGAGAACCCGGAGTTTCCAATAAAATTGTGGAGCTGTTACCAAAGACGTCATCGGACAACAAATTCTGTCGAAGGGTGGAACAACCGTTTGAACAGGCTCTTAGAAAGGCCAAACCCTAGAATAAAAGACGTGGTGATGTGTTTGAAAGGAGAAGGAGAGAAGACCAACTGCGCTTTTATGAAGTACGAACTGAACACTGAAGGTTCAAAAAGAAGGAAAAAGTACATCAAGTATGACGGACGACTTGAAAGAATAATGAAGCGGTATGAAGCAAATGGAAACCTAAGATCCTGCTTGAGAGCTCTTTCATATTCTCAGAACTTGGAATGAAACTTAAAAATACAAAAAAAAACATAAAAACAAAACAAAAATAATAAAAAAATTAAAAAAAATATAAATTAAAAAAATCCAAAAATGACGAGAGCTTAACCACACGCCAAAATGATTTTGCCAGTCCAAAGCTGATGGGAATAGAGTGTGATGGGAATCAGAACCGTGAGGGACTCGAAGTTTACATTTATATCATTTTTATATAAATCAATTGTTAACACTTGTTTATATTTATTTATTCGAATTGTAAAAAGAAAAGAGTTTGACACAAACAAGTACTGTAGGTAGGTTAGGTTAGAAATAATAATACGCAGGGGGGTCGCAGGGGGGCGAATCCCCCCCGCTACGTGGGGGACTCGAAGTTTACATTTATATCATTTTTATAAATTATAAATAAATTGTTTACACTTGTTACTGACTAACAGCACTTAACTGACTATTAGATACAATATAAGTGAACGAAACAAGTTGCGGAGTACGTTTTGTCGCATCCAAAATATTCTGATGTAATTAGCAGACCCGTCGCAGGTAGCCGCCGCCGGTTAGACGGTACGTTTTGTCGGGTGGTACGTTTTGTCACTGGTACGTTCTGTCGTGTATTCACTTTGTTCACTGGATGAGCCTTCATTTTTGCTCTTTTGTCCCCCTTTAATTGTGAAGGTGAGGCGGCCGATGATCTCCTTGCCCCGGGCGCCAAAAAGCCCGGCGAAACCCTACGCCCTACCCTACCCTACGCCACTGATCAGATCTGATTTGAAATAGTCCAGCTGCATCCTGAGGGCCATCAGTTACTTCCGTTTGATCTTCTCTTCAGACTCTTCGACGATTTTCTAACCTTTTCCATTTATTTATCTGCTACTTCATCTGTTCCAAGAAATCGTGGCAAGTCAATTTATTTCATTACCGTAGTTAGTAATTTGATCCTGGTTTGATACCTAATTGTGGTAAGTGTAGTCACTTATTTACATTGTCTTCATTGAAATTAATGCAGATCATGTGCACCCAAATCCAAGAAACCAATCCAATAAATATTTTTTTGGCAATCTAATCCAAATCAGATGACTCATACGCAGTCTGTGTATTATCGTGAAGGCATTTCTGTACCAAATCAAGACGACAAAGATAAGCGACTGCTGGCTTTGTGATAGGCATTACAGGCGTACGTAGTGAATTTCACTCGTCAGGACTCCCCACAAGTCTGCTAGTTCTTATAAAAGTTAAAATGTTTAAAAAATGATAACGGCATGAAACATTTAAAGAAACGTTTGATCTCAGTTTTTTAAAACTCGTAAAAAATATCTGGCACACACACAAATTTAGTATTGTATTATTCAGAATGTCACAATATGTCAATGAATGCTGACATAAAAAAAAGGCTAAGAATGCTGGTTACGAGCCTCATTCAGACGTCTCAGAAAAGATCAAGACGTCTTAAAGATTCTTGTCTTAGCTTTGTCTATTAGAACTCATCCGGAAAAAAGTAGTTTAGGCAGCTTTTGTCTTGTTTAAGTTTGTATTTCTGTGCTTGCATTGTTTTAGGAATGCGGATTGCAAATGTACAGTCTCTTTTAAACAAACAGCACAATCCTTAAAATCAAAGATCTGTGCAGACAATGTAGGCCAAACGCAAATCAGTTTAACTTACAACCTATTCCTATGTTGTACTGAGTTTTGTGGAGTATGTTGTGACTGTTCCTTCTGTTTCCGTTCCTTTGCAGTAAACGTGCCACAAAGTGTATATAGTAAGTGCTGTTTAATTGAATCGCCGAGTAGTTGAATCAGCCGATTCAATGACTTAATTCACAGATCGCAGGACACAGTTTCTAATTAAGGTTTTTGGTTTTTATTATCATCAGCGCTTTATCGAGAACGTCTAATTGAATAAATTTCTGAAAATATGTCGGAAGTCGTATCTCCCTAAAAAAATCAACGACAATATTTGCAAAGTTAATCATATGTTTAATAATATGTATAATAATTAGTTTTTTTTTAGTTTTTCGAACACTGAAATCGAATTAAAAAAAAAAAAAAACATGTGGCGGGTAAGAAAAACCTAATAGAATTCAAATCAAATCCAGGAATTGAAATTCGTACAGAAAAGTTGGTAGCCAGTAGTATACCAGCCACCAATAGTACAATCATTTTACTAACTGCAAAAATTTTAACATTTTTATTTTATTGAAAACAAAGTTTTTTCAATGAATTTTCTACACAGCTTTGTGGTGTGTGTGTGTGTGTGTGTGTGTGTGTGTGTTGATACAGCTAACATGGTGACATCATGACTGTCCTACTGCTTGTTATGTATTAAGGGACAACATTTGTTACCACGAAACAGGCCCAGTAAGTGTTCGACGATTATTGGGTTTTGTTCGCGGCATCTGTCTGGCATACTCATTAATTTAAAACGAGACATTAAAACAAAGTGCAGACGTGACTATGACCTCACCCGGGGACAACAATTACACACGGTTGCCAGAACACTTTCGTCCGTCCTTACTGCACACGTCTGTATTTGTCCTTTGATAAAACATTAAACACTTCTTACCAAGAACAAATTTTAATTATGTCTTCGGGAACGATACTACAGTAGCTAATACAATTATGAATTTATTATTTATACTTTTATACTTAACGTCTCGTTGTAGAATTATTCTCCGTACTACCCAACTTAACTGTGAAATTTGTATTACCCTATTCTTCTCGGATTCAGGTGAAACGCATCTTCCATATCTTATATAATAAAGAAAGATGTATTATTCGCCACAAACTATCCTGTTATAGCTACCGTATAATTACTGCAAACGGACTACCACTTAGGCCTATAACCCGAATGGTAGGGCTTATATGTATTTGTAGAAAGGTAACGTACAATTTCAGCCGCTGTAACAGCTGTACCATGACATTAGAGTGACGTGGTAACCAGTGATGTACATTATTAGCATGGTTAAATGCATGTATTGGTGTTTTCCCACTTGAAAATGTTTATATTACCATTTTTACCGTTACGTATTTGCTACGAGTACCAACTGTAGTCCGCCTAATGTGGCTAGCATTTGATTTGTACGACTATATCCCATTTACTAGAAATATTTTCATGAACATTTTTCGCGTTCGTAATTTTATTTAATCACAGTAATTAGAGAAACTGAATTACCATCATCACCATCGTGGAATAATTTAATTGTTTGAGGATAATTCATTTTTTATAAACAATGTTTACAGAATACTTTTATTGCTTTGACACATACACACATACTCGTTACAGGCTTTAGGAATTCAATGTGAAAAATCAGTGATGCTAATGAAGAACTGCACGTCAAGTCGGTATTGTACACTACGTTAGACCTTGATACAGCGGTTTCAATTATGGGAAGATAAAAATTTTCCTTATTTGTTTACAAAATAATAATATTGTTGTACAGCTAACGAACATGTAAGGACAATGACAATGCTAATTTACAAACCTATCACCTTGCTGCACGTAGCCTATACCACTCAGCCTTCTGCCCGCCAAATTATCAATATACACAAGGCACTTTTTAGTTTTCCATTTGTTTTGTTAATCATTGGTATTGTTCTCTGGATCCGTGTTCAGACTAATCAAACATTTATTACAACTAACGAAAAATAATTATTCTCATCACTGCGTCTTGAAGGCGAGTCAGCATGTTTCCGCCGTCACAAGCAGAGTATTTTTAACGAGTAAATAAAGAAATGTCTGAAGCTAAAGGATTCCCAAAGAGTATTGATTCGGCGTTCACATAAGAGTAATGAAGTAAATACTCACGCACATTAACAGAGCTTCCTTATTCTGCAACGTAGCTGATACAATAATAAGTAGGTATTTCTTACACTTTTAAGACTGACAAACTACCTATCGGCAAGACGTTAAATTTTAGTCTTTTATAAGTTTTTCACGGTTGGTTTGCTTCAGGTGAAGGTCATGGTCCGTTTTTGAATTTTATTTTCGGTCAGCCGCTTGACTGATCAGCGCTTTCTTCAGTGGCAATGATGATCCTGCTCCGCACAAATATCGAAGCCCGAGCTTAGGCCTAATCTGGTCTGGACGCTAAAAACCTGGTCTCTAGTGTTACGCTAATACCAGCGGAAGCGTGCCCATATTGACGTAAAAGTTCGAGCCCATAGAGTCTGTAAAATCTTTCTTGTCCAAGGAATTCTAGAAACTTTTCTGTTTTAGTGAATCAATAGAGGATTCTCAGTATACGAGGGGCTTCGGCGGAGTGATTCAGGTTTAAGGAATTCCTAAAGAATGTCAATGATCCAGGGGTTTCTAAAAAATGATTATTGCCCAGGATTTCCTAGGAAGGGTGCCCTATATAGGAGTCGCTTTGGAGGGTTCCCGCAACAAGGAAAGTAAAAAAGTAAAAAGGGAAGCTTTTAGGACCGTATGCTGGACCTGGAACATTAATCAACTCAGGAGACTCTTTCTTCTTCTGTGCTAGGAAGGGGGCGAGAAAGAAAGGATGTTCACACGGAAACATCCTACATGGAACACGGTAACAAATAAAAAATAAAAATGCCGATAAACTGTGTACAAATACAAATTTTCCTGACTATTTTTGTCCCATCGGAAAACTTAGAAGTTCTTGTACCAGTAGTCAAGTGTATTCATGTCGCACAGAGAGTACCCACGTCGATATCTACGCCATGAGATGTTGCATCAAACAGTGAGTTAACAATGAGTAATCGCTTTACTGGCGTCAGACGTAATTATTTTCCCTTAAACAATTATTCGTTATTCTGACTGTGTAGTTTATTACGAACAGAAATGATCAGATCTTATTGTTAAGCCGGCAGTGGAGGTACACATTCCACGCAATACCTATGGTATTTCCGCCATCAATTTGCTTTGTTGTAACGAACTCGTCTCTGTGATAAATGACCAAGAAAACTGCACGGACACATGTGGCACTTTACTTTAGAAACGACCAAGTTCACGTTTCATTACTCTCATAAATCACTTTCTGTATTAAAACGATTCCTACAAGTAACAACAATGTGATTAAATAGTACGAAGTGACTTGCGGGTTCGAGATTTCAACCCATCATCGCAAAGCTAATTCTTATAACACACACTCTTACAAAGGGTACAACAGAGTTCAAATTATATTTGAACACAGATATAATTAATATAAAAAAAATAATATACACAGATGTGTAACATATGTGTGTGTGTGTTGGCGCGCGCGCGCGTTTTTTAAATTGCTAGACATGTTCAGAACCGCCTTCTGTCATGAGCCAAGTAATTAGATTGGTTATACTAAATGTTTTCTGGCGATTGTTATTTTAGCAGAAAATGATGGAACTTTAGGAAAATAGTTAGTAACTTAAAGGATGGAAGAATGGGTTTTAGATTGAGTAATAATGTGAACAAAACTTGAGTATTGATAATAAGAAGTGATACTATTTGTTATAGATATGAGAAACAAACTGGTTTTTACTGGTTTTAGATTGAGTAATAATGTGAATAAAACTTGAGTATTGATAATAAGAAGTGATACTATTTGTTATAGATATGAGAAGAAAAGTTTTACGGGCCCTAATTCTAAACAAACTTAATACGAGAAACTTACTTAAAAATAAAAAGGTTGAGATCTGTCTGAAAATCAGTTCAACTGGGCACAAACAAAGGGTGTTTGTTTCCAGTTGCTCATACAAATTGCGTGTTCTGCAATTTATCCGTATCCGTAACGAACAATAGAAACAAAATGTCTATAGTTAGAGTAGTAGATGGAACCATTTAACCTCAGTTTACCAATTTGCAAAAACGTTTTGGGAAGCAGAAGTAGAATTTGTACAAGCAACATTCTTTACAGGTTCCTAAACGATTTTCACGGCAGAGCTTCTATACAGCATGCTTCGTACAACATAAAAATTGTAATAAGTGGAAACTTTGTTTTGTTTTTAAGAAACAGTCCATTAACTACTTGTGTAAACGTTTAAAATCATTTCCTACAGCGTCTTTATTAACATCACATAATCTTATATTGAATAACTTATAGCAGTTCTTTAATACGCTGATAATTTTTTTAAATCATAAACTGTAGTCATTATAAATGACACCCATGTGTTTGAAATGGTATTACAGACATTCATTTACTTGTATATCCATTATTTATATATGTATATATTTATATAAAATATATTATTATTAAGCACGTATAAAATATTACTAACTATAATTAGTTATAAAGAAATTATCTTTTAACAACGAAACAAAAATGTTAAAATTTAAAGTATTTTAAACACTTATAGAATCACTGGAAAAAATCAGACGGTTATCAATACTGAGGATGCATCAACAAATGAAGCAGTACAGTTCATAGAGCGAAAGTGTGATTAAAAAGTCGTAGACACGAGCAACCGTACCTCAGGCTATTCATGACATTTTACATTCAAGAACTCCTTGGAAGAAGAAACCTATTACCGCCTAATAAGGAAATGTGACGTAAAGAAATTATGTAACAAAAGCGTTTTTATTAGAAAAAAGGGAAAACAAATCCAACGATGCTCCTGCGATTGTAAAACAACTAACTGAAGCTACAATAGATTTGACGCCGTCCTTCATTACTGTACCATCATTTTACCGATCATGGAGGTCAAGAACAACATTACATCCGATAGCGTTGTTGAGTAAAATATTGGCTGTAATTAACGATTCCGAAATAATTTAGTGGTTGTGCGATTGAATAAACAATTTTCCTTGTCTGCTCCCAGTTACACTGTAAATGTTAATTAAGTCAGTCTATAATCTCACCATAGACAAAGATTAAAAATGTTTTTCTTAAACCATTGATAAATCTGTCTAACGCCTGATTACACGGTCCCTTCTCAAACTATATGTTGGACAACCAATGTAAATAGAGAAGTGGATCATAAATATAATGTTCCCACCTGAGACTGAAGTGTAAAATTGTGGAAAGCACAAGGAAGGAATGTCAGATAGAAGCTATTGACGTTTCAATAGAATTTATTTATAGACTCACAAAATTACAGGTAAAATAGAAATAACTTCTGAACTTAATATAATTAATAGGCTTTTTGGTATTACGACAGACGGTTCGAGGATAGGAAAAGATAATGTTTCTATCAGACGTTTAAGAAGGACAAAGGTGAACTGTACAAAATTCAGGTAACATTGAAAAAGATAACGTTATTAAGCTGTAGGACTAGTTGTGCAGTCATGCAAAATGCACGCTGGATGGGTAGAAAACACGGTGGCATCGGACCTCTGCATCATATGAGTAAATAGACAGATTAGAGTCGGCTATTTGCTGGATAATACAGGCTTACACAAATTAAAGGATACTGTAATACCTAGTCTATCAATATACAATATCAGAAGAAATCAGGAGGGCAGAGTTTGCTAAGAACAATTTTGTGTTACAGAATCGCTACTTAGTAACTCGAGCTCGAATTAACCACAGATAACTAATTACGTTTGAAAATGGTATTGTAGGCCTATGTGTCAAAAACTATTGACACGGCGTGTATACGTTCTTTTGAGAGGCTAATATTAAACACAAGTACAACATGTAAAGTAAATAATGATTTGCAGAAGTGTACGAGTTGCAGGTAATTGAGAAACTATTGTATATTGCATTCCAAGTAGAAAGGAGATCTTTTCAAAAGAATAGAATCCAATCTGATCGCAGAACATAAACCAAATTTCGATAATGTGGCAAATATTGATGGCTGTATTACTGTACACTGTACCACGATAACTTGGCCTAGACGTGACAAAATGATGTAGACAAGCGTGACACATACGACAAGAAGGCTTTGATTGTTGTATAATTTCTAACAGATTTTTTGAGGGATAATGTAAATGTTCTTTCAGCCCGGTGACTAGTTAGGTTGCCTGCACGTCACTAAATGTGTCAAATATCCTTAAATATAACCTGAGTAATTTCCCTGAAAACAAACCCGTAGAATTTTGTCTGACTATCGGTCATCGGAGTGGTACAGTGACTAGCAGCTCCTAACTTTCCATACCACTGATTCCAATTACGACATTAAATTTATTCCAGTTTCAAATAAATTTTCCGTTTCAATAATCAACCTTTCCGTTTTCTTCATAGTTAAATTTTTGTTCTGAACAGAGTAATTCACACTAAAAAATTATCAGCATTTAAGATTTCACCAATATCAGGTGATATTCCCGATTAGACAGGCGTTTTTAACTCTTTCATTTTGTTTTTAACTGCTGCGCTGAAAATACTGTACAGTAGTATTTACTATTTTTAAGAGACACCTTAACAATAACAGGTTTTTTGATAATTAAAATATAATAATTAACATTTGACTATAATTTTGATAATAATTTTTATTTAATCTGTAAACACTTACTTTTACATTTATTAAGTCATTATATCTGTGGATAAAACAGACATATATTATTCTTTCATCGTTATAAGAAACTACACTTTTCCTGTGTTTACCAGAATCCGAGAATCTTTTTCTTCTCGGAATGAAATAAATACAGAAATGTCGATATCACAGAGCAGAACGTTGGATAGCAGTAGAAAATAACGTGTCAACATAATTCCGTAGAAACTGAATGTAAGTTATGTAAAATGCTATGTAAGGTAGAAACTATGTAAAATGCTCGCGTGTGTCTTCTAGACAAAAACGTTTTCTAAATACCACCATTATTAAATGTAATATGGTCAGTATTACAATGTAATTATATATGCCACGCGTTGGGCACCATATACAACATTAATTATCTATGCTAATTTTATTGCATAGATTAATTTCATCTAATTATGAATTTAGAGTTAATGATGAGTTGGTTTTATTACTTTTATATATACAATGTTATTTAATTATGTTAATTTTATTGCATGAATGAATTAATTTATCCTTTTAATTAGGTCGTGATTAAAGTGTAACTAACCCCAAGTTTGGGAGGTCACATACAATGTTATTTATGCCTGTTTAATTAAGTACATAAATTATTATGTTTTTTATTGATGGTGAACTTTCTCGTTATTACAATAGTCTAGTAGTACAATTTTTCTCGTGCCAAGTTTGGGCTGCCATATACTATGTTAATTAAATGTATTCCTTTAGATAGTTGCATGAGTTAAATTAGAGTTAATTTATAATCCACAATCAAACGTGTTAAACATGAAATTGATTCTGACTGTAACTGTCAACTAAGCTTCTAGTCTGAGTATCTTTGTAAGCAATGTAATTGATAAATTATATTGAATTGAATAATGAATTATAGATCCTGTTTAGTGAGAAGTTAAGTTGTGAGTCAGGTCTTACACAAATCAATAGAACACGAACGAATCCATTCTAAAGTACGTTTATTAAAAAATCGTATCTCATCCTTATTCATGTCATAACATAATCATATAATAAGAGCACTTACAAATCTTCTAAAAGACAATAAAATTCTATACCACATTTAAATAATTGAAAGAACAAATTTAAAATAATTAAAAGAACAATCAAATATAGGCACTTATTCGTGCGTAGTGACGTTACTAGCTACTAATGTGGTGTGCTCATAATTTGCATTAAGTAGTTTTACGTCAAAACACATTAAACATTTATATACGTGAAATACTCATATACTAACAATACACATATTAAACATATACATAGTTAAAATCCTGTTCCTGCAACAGACATATCAAAAACACATACATAGTTACAATAAACATATATATTAACAAGAATACATGTGCAATACTCTATAACATAATGATCCCTACCTATGGATTCGTATCTATCTGACTCTTATTTATAAAATTCTCAGGTGGTTTGGTTCTAAGTGTCAGGTCAGTGGTATTTGGTAAATTAATAATTATAATAAGAGATTAATTTTGTACGTTACTCGTTCTGTCGTGATGTATCGCTCCCATGGTGTATCCATGCGGGTTCCTTCGTTGATGGTTGATGTTAATACATATAGCACTCGTGATTGACACTTCCGATTTCTATATGTACATCGTTCGAGAACACCCGTCCGCACTCCGCGACAGTCACTATGAGTTTTCGAGATTATCACAATATAAGTTGCGGCATTGCACTTGGAATCTGTCGACTATTCATATTCGCGTGAGTCTATTGACACGATTCACAGTTTGATACCGTTACGCACCTAATAGTTTTTCATCTTGCGCGTTCACTCTCTTGCGGCGCCTAGATTGGTTTCAAGTTCATTAGGCAATTATACACACTGCTATTACTTGACTCAATTACGAAACAGTGTAGTATCACTACTTTTATGTAATGGTTCAAGAATGTCACTGCTGAATGCTATCACCTTTATGACAGTGTATTACATATAATTTATAAAGATCGTTATTCGCGCGTCATCGCGAACACTACCGTCCCGTTTTGGCGTTCTAAGTCTTATTTACGTACTTCCATTTAGTCTGAACAAAGTCTTTATCGTCTCTACTGAAATACGGTATAACTGAAATACTGCGCTAAGTTTTTATAAACTGAGCTATTATTTTTATAAAACTGAGATACAAATTCAAATAAACTGAGCTAAAAATTGAAATGAACTGAGACAAAAATTCGAATGCACTGAGAGCGCGTCCCCTTGTGTATACAGTTTTTATTTCTTTCGATATTCCCACTCTTGTAACTCCGATGATCGCTCCAACTTCCCACCAAATCATTTCTGATAGGCTTATTTCATGGACCTCCATGTGTCCTCTCGTCTCCAGTCTGTATTTCTGGCGAATTCTCCACCCAGTGCCGTTTGGAGAGGGATGTTCTTACACGAGATTTGCTCTCTGGTCTCCGGCTCCTGTCAGTACCATCACCTTCAGTAGCTCCCTTCGGAATTCTCGTTCCTCATTGGCTGGTTGGCTTTCTCAACTTGAGTTTGACGCAGTCCACGTGGACTCGACGAGTCTCTGTCTTTCGTCCGTTGCCCCGTTCCTGGAATCAGTGTTAAGGCCATGTTTCCGAAATCACATCTGCTACTTTTGGTGTAGCGTGTCGAATTCCCTTATTGTTGAGACACTATCGACTTCCTTCGATGACTTACGGGTGGCATAACATATGTGCTCTCCACAAGCGTCACTCAGTCGCCTGTCCCATTGTCTGTGCATCAAGTATTGTCTTACTAGAAGTCGCACACATGGTTTCGAACAATACTCTTACCGTTGGCTATGTATTTTTCTCGTTACTGGACAGATGTTAGGGTAGCCTTCCTTTGTTCTAATTGTGGAGTCAAGCGTTCCCACGCATGGTCCAGTTCGTTGCAACATGTGCCGTACTGTTCATTGTTCGTAAATGGTTTTTACGACGTTTTAAAGGAAAGGAAATGTTTGTTCCGTTTCGTCGCCCACCCTCGAACAAAGCTAACATGTGTCACTTTTGACGGGCTCTATTGCTGGTGTACTTCTCTCGCAATACTCAAAATTTCAAAAAAAAATCTCGAAATAATAATCACATTACAGTATTATCAGAAAAATAACGTAGTTCTAAGATAATGTATTCACTATTTGTGTTGTAACTTCCTCGAGTTTTTTCACAATATAGATTTTATAAACTGAGAGACAAAACAATTATTGATTATTTTTCTTTTTGGTGATCATGGTCGACATGGTCATTTGGTCTATTTTTTATTTTATGATCAAGTTGGCCGTAGCTTAAAATGTCCTTCATAATAATAATAATGCGCTATTTACCTATTATATTATTTAGCTTTATATATTATTAAGTTTTACGTTGCTTAACTAGAAAATTTCATGTACACAATGGTATGTTTTATATACACAATTTACAAGTTTTAAATAATCTAGGCCTACTTGTCTTATAGCTATTTATAAAAATCAAGTTTACCCCAACAATTGAATTCATGCATTACAAACTAAAATTGAAACCTGTTGGCATTTATGAAAATATATGACGTTTTATTCAGTTTCAGATATTATTCATACAACTAATATCAATACTAAACTATTCAAAAACTTAATAATTATAATGCATAACAGTTTGTACAAAATCCCTTATCTCCGAAAATCTCGTGCAATGTAGTTACTAAGAAGACACCAGTTCATGAAGTTTTTTTGACACGGTACAAAATATTAAACATTTTACGCTTTACTCACAAATCTTTGAATCAATTAAATTGTAATTATTTCAATTAAATTGATGGAATATTTTGATACACAACAAAAGTTTAATTTTAAAATGTTTATCTCAAACAAGATAATCTACTACAGTAAGATAATTGAACAAGCGAAATTCTTAGTTTGAACTCGACCTCTTGGCATTTGACTGTCTGTCTACTTGAGGTATAGCTCACGATAACGTTTGAACGCATCACCCGATTTTCTGGCATGCTTATCCATACTTTAACCCTACAAAACCTTATCGTTTTTAAGATTGATCTCCCAAAAAATAGAGGGCGAGAGGCAAAAATTAGAGGGGGTTAAAATGGCGAAACACCCACGTGGGGTAGCAAATTTAAGGGAACTGTAACTATAATCTGAATACAGTGTTCTTTTTTGTAAAGCTCAATATTTTTGAATGTCAGCTCAAAAAATGGGTGAAAATTTCGATTAAATCGCAAAAAATCGTGTGGCGTATCAAACTAAAAGGAATTTTAACTAAAATGTGAATGTAGTGTAAATTTTTAGAAATTTAAAAGTTTTGAGACTCCAAGGCCAAAAAAGTAGGGCTAAAGTTTGATAAAATTGCAAATTATATGTAGAATATCAAATTAATGAAAATTTTAAGCAAAATCTGAGTATAGTGTACGGTTTTGCAAATTTCAAAATTTTTGATCCTAGGACAAAAATGGGTTCAAACATTTGAATAATTGTAAAAATCCAACCGGATATCAGACGAACGCAAATTCGATTGTTTGGAATTTTTAGTGTACGTATATTGAAAGAGTGTTCTACAGCAAACAGTGTATGACTGTTAAATTACCAAACACAAAATAGAAAATAGACTTCGTTCAAAATTGTGAGCGAGTTCTGCAGATCAGGGAGGTCATAAATATCAGGGATCAGAGAATAACATAAATATAGGCCTATAGCCTACACAAACGTGTGAAAGGTTACTTTTAAGAAATCTACGTAAACTATTAACATTATTAACTATTTAACCATTAAATGAACTATACTGAATAAGTAAAAGTTAACATTTAACATTTTAACTTTTCTTGCTGAATGACAATGGGATATAAAATGTTTATCATGTAAATCCTCTTCTGACTGCATTATTAGCTCAGCAAGATTTTTAAATCTTCAACATAAATAACTAATTTTCTTTATATATATCTGCTAAGTAACTGGAGGATATTATACCAATATGGCACTTTGATATTTAGCTAGCGTAAATATTATACCAAGAATGGATGGAGTAATATTAAGATAGTCGACGAGACCATAATTTCCGGTACCATTGGGGCTCTAAAATTAACTGAAGATCACCTGAATCCGAAATCACTTTATTTTTTGTTACTTAAGATCCACAAAACATTTATGCAAAATGCATCATCGCAACTTAATTTTACGATGAATAAATCATAAATAAAAAAAGTATGCTAGAGAATATACATTATCGGTGGGATACTAAGTTTACGGTATCTTAGCACAAAAAGCGAATAATTACACAACCGATTAATTGGGAGGAAACAAATGTCACTGGGCTTCATCGTTTATTGTTAAACATGCAACTTACAGTTTTATGTCACTTGTAATATCCATATGTTAAGACAATTGTTTATTTGAAAAGTGTGATTAATATTAGTGTTGAGTTATCTTAGAGACAATGCATATTATAGATGCACTTATGTTTCACGCAAATGTTTGACATTCCCTTAAGTTTGGTAGGTTTTATCATGAGTTTTTTTTTAATGTATGGTGTCTGTTAGGTGGCCAAGAATCGTTTGCGCTAGTCAAATACTGTTTTCTTTTTATTTTCAGTAGTAACAAAAATTAGCGAAGAAATTTTGTGTGTGATAAAACTTTAGACTGGTTTTCTGAAGAAGGAAAAGCAGCATGTTTAATTTGTAACAAAATTGTACAACAGGGAAAACCGCCCACTGTAGGAGCAACTGTCAACTAAACCAGAAATAAATCAGACAAGTCGGTTAACAGGACTGCCGTCAAACTTTTATTTATGGGCGCAGGTTTATAATATCATTAATTATAAATTCAAAAACCTCTCTTCTTTCACGGAAAATACCCGCAATTTAGTAATAGTTATTAAAAATATATATTTTTATCAGGTGAAAAAGTTTCGCCAAACCTCCAATTCATCAGACGGATGACAAATATAGACTGGGAAACCAAACAAAGCACAGAATTTATAAACACATTGCCCAATCAGAAGCGAGGCGATTTTCTTACTTAACTACTTTTGTGAACCGTATTGAGAAAATTTATTTTTTTTACGCACTTAGGTTTACATAACTTTTGTTTCATATTTTTTGTTCTGCCACTTTTCAAAGCGTTACACAAGTTTTTCTTCTCTTATGTATTAAATTTTACTTTCAAATTCAGTTCTAATTACAACAATGTACTGCTGCTTAAATTGACTTCACTGTTTACTGATGTTATAATTGTACATTCTGAATTTGTTAAACAAATTAATTCAAACTAATTGTAAGTGAAACAAGTAAATAAATCAAAAGCGTATAGAGATGTGACTTAACAATTGCGGAGTGCAATCCTAATTGATTCTCAGCGGGATAGATACAAATCTATCTATCTATCAGCGTAACGCTAATTGACATTCGAACTGCCTGTAATACGCTTGCAAGTTAAACAAACTCTCTAAGACAGTAGCGACTCTATTTTAATGAAGATATGTTTATTGTTAAGAATTTTGCTATTAATAACGTAATTTCTTTCTTTGTAAATATAAAGTGTAGCTGTTATAAACGTTACAAACATTTTTTGGCTAGAAAATACCAAAATAAATTATGAGTCTGTAGTATCCAGAGGTAATTTATTTAACTACATTAAATTAATTTGGGTATCTACATATTTTCATATCAAAATACAATTGCCTCTTTATTATTTTATCATTTGAAAAGTAAATCATCTTGGGTATTTTAATTACCAAGTAAAAATATTAAAATATAAATTAATTATTATTAAAATATAACGGCTTAAAATTTATATTTGCCGTTAGTAATTTTTAAGCATTCAGCGTTTCTTCCTTTCACTTGTATTGTATCTATTTTTATAAGATTTACTAAAAGCTAGACTCATCCTGTTTTATCTTTTTCTAGGAATCCAGCATTTCCATTGCCATTAGTTAAAATTACAGGAGTTTTACTTGCCGCTACAATCTGTACTATCTGCTATAAATTTCAAAATCGTTGGCTTATTAGCACTCAGAAAAAAAATATTTGTCACTTCTTCAATTAAATAAAAAATCCAGTAAGTTTCCAAATAGCTTGCGTTTTACAACGTATTACTGCATATTTTTTAATAATTGCAATTGTTTTGAATGTATATTATATTCAGTATAACATGAATAATAGGAATGAAATAGTTCGCCTGAACGGCACTATTTTGGCGATATACAGAAAACTTTAGGACATAGTTTTTTAAAAAACATTTTGGGTATCACATAAAGAAAGATTGTGAGAAAACATTTTTGTTTTTCTTTGTTTTTTGGAAATATTTATACTATATGGCACAAAATATAATGTCAAAGCGTCAAGTTTCTTTCTGGTGTTGTTTCAGAGTGTCTTAGAATCTAGCCGGGAGAGAGGTTTTTGACAAGTCTGAGTACACGATGGGCGGCTTAATGATTGTTTGAGATTTGTTCTGAATTTTTCAGCAAATAATAATAAACATGTATAATCAAACAGTACTAGTTTATACTGTTTTGTATCTAAATATTTACTTCACCGATAATATTTTATTGAAAAGATTCAGCTTTTCATTTTTTAAGTCCGCCTACACAGCCAATAGGATAGTAAAGGTATGCACAATACTGGTTTCCTGAGCTTATCCGAATTCCATACCTGCTCTGTAGTCGCGATGTAACATGTAACTAAAAGTATAAAGCCCTAAATGTCATGACTGAACAATTTTATTGGTGAAATATTAGTAGTCACTTTAAAACTGCTTTAGTGACTAATATAAATTTTAATTCTGTAAAGACTAGAACATTCAGAAGTTTT
Source organism: Magicicada septendecula (assembly GCA_034769895.1). Classification (NCBI taxonomy): domain Eukaryota; kingdom Metazoa; phylum Arthropoda; class Insecta; order Hemiptera; family Cicadidae; genus Magicicada; species Magicicada septendecula. The sequence goes on from CM068367.1 coordinate 760,078,965, forward strand.
ATTATAGAGGCTGACACGAACGACATATTTCGTAAAGAAAAAAATCTGTACCCGCTAAATTTAATCAGTTCTTTTAAACCGTATTATTCTTATAAAACATTCAAAAACGGAAATATTAAACAACAACAAAATACTATATGAAGTTATATATTTATACATTTTATATCAGGACATCATATTTACTTATATAGCAATATGTACTTAACAGAACTTAATCAGTTTTTATTGACAGTGTTCATTTATTAAAGAAATAATAAGAAACATTATGTAATATTCGTTAGTGAAATGTAATTAAACTACAAAGCAAGTACAGCTAGATTTACATTAGTTATAAGGTCCTAAAAACTAGTTTAAAAAAAAATATATATATATATTACATTTAATATTTATTATTTATTATAAATTTACCTCAAGATGTTATTTTTCTATTTGGAACATGTTTCGGGTACTATCTTGTTCCCATCCTCAGCCTTCCGGTTTTTTTGTCTCTTTATATATATACAAACCGGCTCATATGAACTGAAAAACTTCCACCTGCTACCAGTACATACAACACTCGAATTTAAGAAATATGGCGGACCATTTATATAATCAAAGCTTCTAATCCTTCCAAGCCCGTCAACAACAAAGACCTGATGGGAATGGTATCTGGCATGGAAAGTTAGTCCGGGCATTCTAGAGTAATAGAGGTTATTAATCAGTAATTTAACGGCTGTTATACTAAGTCTTAAGTACCGTTGATTCATTTCAATTACCGGTTCAACCACTTGTGTGGTTAAAAGAGATTATTTTATGGTTCTAAAGTATTAAAAACTATTTTATCTTTTCCTTTTGAGAATGAAATACATTCTTGTCGTCTACGGTTAAAAGATGTGCATAACTAACCAACATGAACCACTCATCTCCGATCAATAAATTTCCTTTGTCTAACGATAAAAGCATGGAGAGATAAATTAGCAAGAAGCGAGAAGTCCGTGTTAATACATTGGATTGCGAAAAGTCTGGCAGTGCTAAGGCTCAGCAGTAGACAGTAGAAACAAACAAGAAAAACTGAGATATGCCTATAAAATATTCTATTGTATAATAGCAACCAATTCAATCGCGGTACTGTTTTAATCATTTTTATTCAATTATTTATGTAACATATGCTCATAAACACAGATAAATATGTGTATTGCTTATACTTGTAATGTTTTCAAATAAATAGTAGGGCATATATATCATTTTCTTCAAACTTTACACGTTTAGAAATGAATAGTATGTGCCTTTTACCCTTCAGAAATAAAATTAGGGGAGAAGGAGAGAGAGAGAGGGGGATTCGTATTGGCTCATGAATTGACAAATATTAATATACGAGGTGTTTTCCTCCGTCATGGACTACAGGTTAAGTGTCTCAATTGGAGTGTGCGGACGAGTGAACCTTTTCCAACTTGTCTCGCGGTCAGAAAATGTCTCCTCAATTCCAGTGCGCTCCGAAAAATAGTGTTGGTGTTAAATAAAAACACTCTTTCTAAATAGCGACTGTATGGCGGTACGCTCAGAACGTATGAAACTAATTTGAAAATACTTTCATATTCTTTTCTGCCAAAGAGAGAAATAACTGGTCCCGTTTACTTCCAGCTACGTTATCTGAATTCATCATCCTTTTACAGAGTTTTATTAAATTAAGTTCTTCATATAACTGATCCTCACTCATGTTCAAAATAATTGCAGCGTATTCTAAATGCCTTAAGTTACAAGGTCTTTCAAGTACATAACAAATCCGATTTATTAGATAAGTTTTCAAATGAAAAAGCATGATAATTTTCTAAGCACCAGTCATTTGCTAATTGATCAATTAAACTTTGTTTTTATTCTACAGCACACATAATTGTTGACTACTAAATCGTATCTTCAATCGGTGTCTCATAATCCTGTATCTTAAAATAATTTATTATTTTTATTATAGTTATTGTTATTATTATTATTATTATTATTATTATTATTATTATTATTACACCAGAAGCTTACAGCTTGTGGGTACGGGCGTGGCAAGCCCGGGGTACCTGAGCCGGACTCTCACTTTGCTTAAACCAGTCTTGGGTGAGGTCCCTTTCTTTCATCCGTTTTGTCGGTCTTTCTTGACCAACTCTTGTTTTTTCCGACCCCGACGCTATTATAGTATTCGAGGGACAGGGGTCTTTAGTTTCCTCTTTCTTTCTTGTCTTCTTTTGGCTGGTGTGCCAGAAAAACACCCGCGGAAGGAACCTCGTACAAAAATATAATATGGATTTGGAGAGAAACGGTATCGATACTACGGTGCAGGGGGTTGGATCCCCAATACCGGGGGCTCTCAGAGGTGAGCGAGCGGGGTCGTCATCCAATGACCACAATGTCACCGGGGGTAAGTCAACTGGCCTCTCTGTCAGATAATGCGCCAAGCGACACGAAAGACACGATGAGGAACTAGTTACGAGGAGGAGGAGGAGGAGGAGGAGGAGGAGGAGGAGGAGGAGGAGGAGGAGGAGGAGGAGGAGGAGGAGGAGGAGGAGGAGAAGCAGAAGAAGAAGAAGAAGAAGATGAAGATGAAGAAGAAGAAGAAGAAGAAGAAGAAGAAGAAGAAGAAGAAGAAGAAGAAGAAGAAGAAGAAGAAGAAGAAGAAGAAGAAGAAGAAGAAGAAGAAGAAGCGTAACACGGAAGTCTTGGGGAGCTGCGGAAGAAAGTCAGACTAGAAGATTCTCAAGTCGAGATCAGGTCAATCCGGCAGACGAAGACAGGCGGAGTTATTCTAGAGTTAGGAGCAAATACGGGCAAGGTGGCATTCCAAGACGCAATGAAAAACGTTCTCGGGGATGGCGTGGCCGCGGCTGCTCTGGAACCAAAGACGACCGTTGAGATTAGAGATCTTGACTACCTGACAGAAGAATCCTAAGAAGAGGAAGCGCTGAGGCGGATTTTCCTGAACTGGGGGAGGCCAAGGTTGACCTCACACCGGCGAACGAAAGAGGGACGAAGATTGCCATTGTACAGATGGGTGAGAAGAGGGTTGGTAACTTACACAACCGGGGGAAAATCAAGATCTGCTGGATGGTGTGCAAAGTGAGGAGCAGGGTTATAGTGCCACGATGCTTCACGTACCTTGGTTACAGGCACATGGCCAGAGCCTGTAAGGGACCACACCGGCCTGGTATGTGTTACACATGCTGAAAAACCGGCCACAAGTCGAAGACTTGTCAGAGAGATGTGCAGTGTGTCATCTGCGAGGCTGGAGGCCTGAAAGGAGTGGAGCTTGAACACGTGCCAAGATCAGGAAGCTGTCGCGTCTTCAAAGAAGATCTGAAGAAGGCGAAGAAATTGACACGATGATCAACATCCTTCAAGGAAACTTGAATAGGAGTAGGATAAGTAACGATCTCCTGCAACAGTTGGCACGGGAGAAGAAGGCCGATTTGCTGCTGCTGAGCGAGTAGTTCCGAGACTGGGATTCCCCGTCGTGGTACCCCGATTTATTGGAACAGCTGCCATCTGGATTCGTGATCCAGCGAAGATGCAAGTCGAAGCTCACGTGCGAGGAGAAGGTTTCGTTTAGGTCACGAGATGTTCTTCAGCGTCTACTTCAAACGAGTCGATATAGGATTTTATAGAGAAGATAACGTATGGCCTGGAAGAAAACATTCTTAGCACGGATGGAAAAAAGGTGCTGGCTGGAGACTTCAACACGAAAGCACTTGAATGGGGTATGCTGCACACAGATACCCGCGGTAGATCTATACTAGAGATGCCCACGCGAGCTGGCCTAGTCCTCATTCTCGGAGCAACAACTTTCCGACGTCCTGGATGTACCGAGACTGTCCCAAACGTTTCCGTGGCGTCTGATACCCTGGTGCCGCGGATCCGGGGCTGGAAGGTACTAGAAGACTACACAGGAAGCAATCACAAGTTCATCGCTTTCGAAGTCACTAGCGATTGCAGAACTCACTCAACAATAATTGACAATTGTAGTTCAGCTGCTTTATTTTTTAAAAAGAAGAAGTTTGAAAAGAGAACAGTTTTTTGTTCCTACATTTGTCCGTTACTCCAAAACAACCGTTCCGGACCAACCTCGAAATTCATTTTTTTCTACACTTTCTACACTGCCAGGAAATAGGCACTTCGCCCGTTCCTACTTGAAAGCCTACCATGTCTTCCGATGTCTTCCAATAATTTTCCATCTTCAGGCTTACAGCCTATTTAAACGCTACTTTAGGTATTTGTCCCATACGAAATATCTCTACTAATTCATCCGACACTCGACTATTTTAGCCACATATTTCCGCCTGCCAGGTCTTCTCGTATAACCACATCCAACACACTATAACCTTTACCACAAAAAAGACACCTCTGACGTCTAAAGTGATCTTCGTTGATTTCCTGTCAACGCTCAATAGGTTGTGCCATGATTATGGCAGAATAAAGAGAGAGAGAGAGAGAGAGAGAGAGAGAGAGAGAGAGGGGGGGGACAACCATACTGACACATTACTTTATAATCCTTAATATACGAGTTCTGTTTCCTCGTGTCACGCATTGTCTATGTGAAGGGTAAGTTTCTCAATTTGAATATGGGGACTAGTGGACATTTTTCCTACATTTCTCGTGGTCAGAATGTTTCTCGTTCGAGTCCACCTGTATAAACGTATGCACAGTTATGTCTCTTATAAATTTTACACAATTTGAACGATTACGAAATCGATGCTTGTTTATCATTACTCAGAGAGAGGTAGAGGACAGGGAGGTTGGGAGTAGGAGAAGGTGAGAGAAACCAATAAACAATAAAATCGTCTTATGTAAGCATGTTAAACATATGAACTTTAACGGCATATGACTGGTAATACGACCTCACTGCTTTACCTTTTTACGGTTTCCATTTTTACGAAATTTATTTTTATATGACAATGTTAATTCTAAGTTAAAGTATATTTAATTACTTAATTTAAAAATATATTTAATAACTTTTAATTTAATTTAAAGAATTCAATTATTAAATTTTTTTAATTAATTGACTATTAATTCAATTTAATTCATTACAATAAAAATAAGTGAATAACGCTAGATGGGTAAATTATTAACTCAACAAATCTTTATTAGCTGTTTAGGCCTATAAGTGAGGCTAAGTTTATTAGACTTACTGAAATCAACGTACGACTATACTCCATACGACATATACTACCATATTCAAAAAATATATACTTCAAATATGAAAAACAAAAATTGCTTTAGAATTTGCTTTTTCCATCAGTAATGGAACATACCATTTTTGCTTTCCGATCGAACATACCATCAGTAACCATCACAAACGTAAGCAACTTGCTTAGATTTTATAATTTTGTCCTTTTGCAATTTGTTTAGTTATAATATTGTTGTTTGTTCCTATTCATAAGACTGAGGCTTCCCACACTTTATTTCAGATTCGAGTTTACAACGTTACTATAGATACACACAAAATAACTTTAGAAAAAATGAGTATTATTCATTCGGCCTGATCGGATAATAGAAGTATATTTAATAAAAATATATTACTTCTATTAATATTATATTAGAAGTTTAATAATAATATTACTTTAAATTTATTTTAATGTAATCAATTATTTAATTTTCTAATTAATTAAATGTCTTTTATTTTATTTTAATTCATTACAATTATATTAAATACGAAAGAATTATGCGAGTTACTGGAAGGGATAGGATGAGACAACAAAAATATAACCTTTAGATGAGTGGGTGATGGACAGATAAAAAGAGTGAACTGCACTACATCGATTAAGGTGATTTGGGAGGCATGCGCGGGAAAGAAACGTTTTTACGTTTAGAAGGGACCAAACTTTTTTTTTAGAAGGGACCAAAGAAGACGTAACAACACATTGATTATCATTCTAAAGAACGAAGATATAATGTGGTTGAATGTAATGAAACTTGTACAGAATATAAAGGACAGGATCAATTTTATTAAGAATTGCGACTACTTGACGATCCTTCTACGCTGTTACATAAATGGAGCAACAAAACAGTTTGAAGAAAATTATATTGTTCGGTTAATTTCCCCTTGTCTTTGATTTATGACGTTCTGAAGAAATTAACCATCGGCTGATTTTACAACATACTATGTAGAACGTAAACAACAATTTATATAATCGGAGAGGGAGTGTTATAAATACGAAAATTTTAATACTGTACTATATAAAAAAATGTACATTATCTTAACATTCGTAGTAATGGTTTGGTTCAACGCGATGGCAAATTGTCATAGTTATGATACGTACAACTGTGGCTTGCCTAATTAACATAACCTTATTTAAATGTTTTGTAATTATAATACGATAAATTCTTTTACAATGAATAGTAGAAAATTCAGACAGGCTAACGTAAAAAATCTCGTTATTAGAATTAATGAGAATTGCTTGTGACGTATTGTCGCCTATAATTAATCTAAGGAACTCGTCCAAATTTGTTATATTATTCTACACTGACCTTTATAAATTGCTGAGTCTTCCAGGATGAGACTAGTATCGTTTAGATAATTAACATGCTGAGTGTGATACACGATTCTCACAATTTTGTGTGAATGTTTCACTACAGCATAGACACTCAACACTTTGATGGAAGGGTAATAATACGTTTGTATACTAGCCTAGAAAAATTTGAAATAAATAATGTATCTAGAAACCTCAAAGTATCCCACTATATCACAACACATTTTAATATTCTGACGTTGTTTGTAATCCCAAAACTATAATCCCAGACTGTATGACTGTTAATAATGAAGAAATGTTATTTCAGACATTTTAGAATCTATAATCATACACTTTTGCTTTTTCAAGAAGGTTTAAATCAATTTTTTTTTTTTATTTAACTTAGTTTATTGTGCACTTCGTCGTGTTCTGAAAATAAAAATACGTTTATATATTTTATATTCTCTTTTATATTCTCCACGATGTGTGAGTTTTTTAACTTGCTTTAGAGAATGTTGTATTGCAATTTAATAATACTACATGCTAGGGTTTTCCCTATGTGAATTACGGTATGTTTATGTGTTTATTTCATTTTTCGTAATATATACCTTGATATACTACAGGTTTCAGGGCAAATTTGAACGTATCAAGGGAAATGTCAAGGGACTCTGATGGTGTCATCTATAAATCAGAGTTCTTAAACGTTGACATAAGTTGTCGTTAATTACAAAAGCTAGTTCTATTATTGGTGTTTTTGCTAACATATCAAATAAAATTTGTTTCAACTCTGCACCATCTCCACAGTTTATTCTTCTCCAAGTATCTCCTAGCGATTCTTACGTTGGAAGATAGGCCCTACGTTGTCTTTTATTACTGTGCATGTCTTTTAAATTCTCTGTATTTCCCCATATGTGCTTACTGTTAATCGAACGACGTTAATAACACGCAAATAATGGTACTGGTTTGTGCTAAACAATACCGCTTCGATTCATTGCCTACTGTTCTACTGTGACAACACGACACATGGGGACGATTGTAATGAACTTCTACATTTGAGATATATTTATGACAAAACACACACACACATCGAAATATTTGGTCTGTGGAGGAATCGATGGACAATGACTAAGGAACCATTCGCTTAACAAATAAATACTATGATACTGATGAATACAAGTGTGCATATTTTTCTAGTCATTAATCTACAGAAAAGCCTGAATAATATTTATTAGTTAATAACGATTTTTGGTTACACTTACTAATGACATACATTTCTTCATCTTTTTAATGTTACTACTAGGGTCGTTAATACTAAACTTAATTAAATCATCTCGCTTGTAAGAAATCTGAGACCAGGCTGTAATCTACAGGAACGTTTTTGGTGTTCTGTGTTAATTGACTGTTAAGAATAAATTTATAAATGAAAGTCAGTTTTAAACACATCGATTATGTCTGTTAATAAGTGTAAAGATCAAAAGAACTTGAGTTTCCAGAAAATTTAAATTTATTGTCGACCGTACAGTCCAAGTATGAATTTACTGACCCTAATCAAGCAAACATTATTCAAAGATTCTGGTACAAAGGTATTAGAAATCTGTTGTTGTGAATGAATAGTAATGAATCATTTCTTCAGACTGTCCGTGATTCCATACCTTGATGATACAATGATTGTATTCCAGCACTTTTAACAGTGCTTAATTGTTCCATCGTATACAGGATACTCGCAGGAAAGTGAAGAAAATACAAAAGAAATACAAAATACAAAACAAACTAAAATTAAATTAAAATAAGCAAAAGCATACTTTAATTTTTTTTTAGAAAAGCGAGAATAATTTCTATCATATATTTAGCTACTACATTTACTAAATACAACGTTACTTATTAAATAAGTATGCCTTAATACTTATTTAATACAAGAAGGCCTATATTAAATACATAAGTATGTAGCGTGTTTACTTACTAAACATAGGTTATTACTGAACTAACAAAAACTTGTGTGTACTTATATATAATTTTCTTTGCAAATTTTGTTGTGCTGATTTCTTACTCGCTGATACTTTTTTGTATAAAAATCTGACTACTATAGTTTCAATCCCATTTTAAAATTTGCAGAGCCATCTAATGTAGGCTTTCAATTTGCCGAAAAAAAGCTCTTTCTTTTAAAAAAACAATGCTTATTTGTGTCCAATTAAACGAATGGTATTAATAAATATGAAAGTAAATGTACTTATTTACGTCAAACCTTTAGGGTCCCTTCGAATTACCAAGATAACAAATATTGTGTTAGTCAGAAAATATTACCCTACTCGTTTATCCAGTATCAAACTGACCCCTGAACCAGGTAGTTCACTCCATTCGTTGTCCGTTAGTCGCGCACAAAGCTACAGGTCACGGTGAGACGTGCGATTCTGCACTCTATATGACCCTCGCAGGCAAAAATAAAATGGCGGAAACATTAGTGTAACCCACGTTTCTTCACTTGTGTCGGTTAAGATGTAAATTACCATTCACTTCAAAATAGTATGTAAATCACTCTATATTATTTTGCCGATAAAGTCGACTCAAACAATCGCATTAACTTTCCTTTTAAACTAGCAGCTACTTAAAACAATTTATTCATGATTTAATAGTTATAATCTAATAAATTAATAAGAAATGTTTTTAAAAATAAGAAGATTTTCATTGTTTCAGCTGTTTTGTGTGAATGGAAAACGTAAGCGTTAGGCGTACTAGTGTACATTTATACATACTGATATACTACGCCTGCCTGAAGACTGTGACCAGTTGTCAGTAAATAACATTAATTAAGAAAATAATAAGGTTGCTAATCTGAAAATTCCATTAATTTTGCAGCTATGATTTTGTTTTAGGTCTTAATTATCTAAATTCGTAAAAAAGTCAGAGGCCTCCACCGGCGTGGCCTATCCGTATCAAACTATTCGAAAACCTGGAAAAATAAAGGGACGTAAAAAGTAGAAATATTGTTACAGGCAATATTGTAGAAGCAACATTGGACGGAACCTCAGTAACAAATGTGGTTACCGCGTATGATTATTAATTAAATGGTAATTATGAAGGGAATGCCGGTTGCTGCGCGCCCAGTTTGGAAAGTGAACGTGGAGAAAGGATGAGTGTGTGCGCTGGAACGCAATCAAGATGTCTTACGTAATATAGTAGAATATTGTTTACAAACATCGTGTTCTCAAGTACAAATGCAAAACGACGGAAATTTGAATTAAGAATGCCAAAAGTAAAGGATAAATAAATATGTGTGAGAATAAATGTGTGTAATCTAACAGCACTTATAATTCATGATTAATAATAACATTAAAATAATAAGAGAACAGTAAAATTAATAATAATAATTATTATGGAATGATGACAATGGTGGTGGTGATGATAATGATGATGGTATAAAGTTTAACACTGCCAAAGAGTTAAACAGAGTATAAATATTTCATACTGTTAAATCGTGACTGCTTTTTAATTAAAAGACACCATTTATACTGAATCACGGTTCGGTATATTGCTGCCGGACATCATTTATGACAGTCATGTCCATTACAAGTGTAAATACTGTAATAAACCTTTGGTTTACAAATAAAATTTATGTTTGAGAAAATTTACAAGTTATAAATTTATTAAAAAAAATATATTTTTTCTCTCTCTCTTTTTTTTAATTTTATATTATTTATATATTTTAATTGTTTAATTAGTTTTATTATTTAATTAGAAGTATTAATACTAATTTATTTCCATGTGTTAATTTGCTAGACTCGGTAAAGAAATATTAAATATTAAATATTTCATAACACAAATTTTGTTCTATTGTGTTAATCCGCTTATGTCAAAGCTGGGTCGAATTGTATTCGCTTCTAACTCACTCCTTTTCTTCTTCTTCTTCTCGATTTCTTTAGTTATTACCTTCTAAGTTAAATTAGAAATGAAATAAATTAATTTTAATTACTCAAATAATTAGGAAACTCGTGTTTAGAAACAATAATGACATTTATTTAAGAAGTGATGCGATAATCTTATGTGCATCGACTACTGCTGCGGCTGAGACTCAATTCACAGGTCGATTGTATTAACTAACAAAATATATAAAATTACAAAATTTATTAACAGAGTTCTTTGAACTGTCGAAATGGTCAGGGAAAGGCAAGTTACAAGATACTATACTCTCAATTAATTAATACTTAATTACTATTACGTAAAAGTAAAATATATTTGAAAATAATGTCATTTAAAAAGAAATAATCGAACCAGTCAGCTGTGTATGACGTAGCGTAGCTGTTGATTCATCGTGGCAGTGTACTGCTGGCGAGATGACTTCGAAACATGGCCGCCATCAACTTCAGATTTCGCCCAACTACGTCGGCTTGTGGTTTTTTCCTCTCACCCAAATGTAATTGTGGATATCTTCTTCTGCGATAGTGTAGTTCCTCTGGATGCTTCTGTTGTAATGTTCCTTATCGCTCAGAGAGGTAGTTTGATGCAGTATTACTAGTGTCGTATTCAGTGTTCGAAATCTGGTTAAGTTCGTTATTCAATGGAATAGTATTAATTCAATTATTCCAACATGGCGGATGATTCTTGGTGTATTGGTGTTTGATTATATTGTAACTAAAACTCGTTCGCAATTAAACTGCATTTTTTTATGCTACCTGACAAAAATTGATTGAGTACGATGTGGAATCACCGCTAGATTTCTCTGAGTTTATCTGCTGCCCTCGAACACTTAACTGGAGACGTAACTTATGTGTGAATAGCGAAACATTACACTTCATCTTCTCTCGTTTTGTCACCTTCATAATACATTGTATGTCGTTTGAAGATATACTGAGCAAATACATTGACTCTCATTTATAGAGGCTAAATGACTCTATAGCATTTGAACATATTCATATTACAATAATTTTCAAACGTGTTGAATGTAATGGGTATTCTGTATCATTTCCATAAATCGAATCACATTACTGAATAGAATACCTATTATGAAGACGGACTACGTATCATCAGTGATGTGGTTTATTTAAAAGCGTGATTTAAAGTATTGATTTAACTGTTATTGCATTCAAACACATTTGAAAAATATAATACATGTAAGCTTACACGTTAAACATGAGCACTAACTTTTTTTAGTTTCCAAACAAACCCACTTGAAAATACCATTATATTTAGTTTATGAAACATGCCTTCTATCCACGTCATAAGATATTTATTCGGTCCTTGAAATATCAAACAATTAGTTAAATATTATTACGCAGAAAATGAAAGAACTAGCATCTGTAGATAAACGTGAAGATACCGGATTCACTGTAGATACTGAACAAAGTAGAAGATTTTTACTCGACAAGAACAAACAAATAAAGAAAACAATTCAAAAAACAAATAATATATTCATTCAAACAAAAAGTTAAATAAAGGAAAATGAAGAACACACACTCACTCTTGAAGCATCAAGTCGTCTTTATCGTTTTATTTTAATGACAGGCGGCATTAATTTTGTGTACAAATGAAAAATATGATTATGAATTGTTACAGATATTGTGTAAACCGTGACTTATGTAAAAAGCAAACGTTTTCTATCTTAAACGTATTTAACGGTTTCTTTAGCCTCGGTCGTCGATCTGTAGCGTATCTAGAATTTGGTTTGGGGGGGGGGGAAGGTTCGGAGTCCGGTCGAGTCGGCTTCATATACAGTAAAACAAAAGTTAAGACTAATTAATATTACTACCTTCAAAGTGCCTGAAAAAATGTGATAACAACCAGAGATCAGTTCTATTAAAGTAAACGGTAAAAACACATAAAAATATGCGTTACTGAATCATTGTTTAGAAGATACTTAGACCTACTGACTGAACTGATTTTTCTATATTTCATATTTGAATACGCAAATGTTGTGTAATAAACCTGTTTGTATATTTAAAAAATAACTACCTGAAAACACAGCTGAAAAACTAATAAAAGAGCCTAAAAATTAGGAGATTAATTCGTCAAATTTTTTCGACTCTCTGTGGGGGGTCCGGTCCCGTTCTCCCCCCCAGGTAAATACGCCCCTGTCGTCAATGTTCCCTTATCTTTATCGCTGTTATTTCTCTAAACGTTAATTTACATTATTAATATAATTATAACAGTCCCATCATAATCGGCATATAGACAGTTTATACTCTCTAATTAACAGAATTTTGTATGCAATATTTTTCGTTTTGAATTTAATATAATTACAATGTAGGTCTACCGTACAATTTTTACGACAAAATTTCTATGCTCTCCTAACATATGTGGAGATGTCCTAAACCTACTGACAGATATGGAACTGAACAGTGTTGGTAGCATAGTTTGTATAAATGTTGCTTTATACCTTGCAAAAGAAATAGTCTTTTAATTTAATGAAGCTATATGCCTAATCCTGATAATAAATAATCACCACATTCTAACCCAACTGTCAGGTTTAGATGCTTCATGAAGTGCTCAGGATGACCTTTAAACGGAAGTGAGCAATAGTTGATCATTCTGTTAGGTTTACCGCGACACGCACTAACACAGTGTAAAGACGTATAAAGCACTATTACAACCCAAATCCAGTAGTGTCTGCTAATATTGCGTTTCTTAAACTAAACTTATAGGTGTGTGTGTGTGTGTGTGTGTGTGTGTGTTTCACCTTATATGAATTTGAACCAGAATTAAAGAGGAATTATATAAAAATATTTATTCTGTTAATTATAATGAAAATAAACAAGGTTTTAAGACTTTTACATCGTAGCAATCGTTTATGAAAGAATGTTACTCATGGCCTGTTACAGACTGTTGTAGATTGTATGGCACTTGACCAGTTTTCCACAACACACACAGCACTAAGGCACACGTAGGTTGTTGGTTTATATAGGTCCTGCCATTTTATACTGTAAGCCTACATTTTCCCGTCGTAAAAGTGGGCGCAAAATTTCGTTATAAAAGAAAAAAGTTTTGTATATTCGTACAAGTTTTATGTACTTTTCGTGACAGTTTTATCCCAATTGGCCATTGCAACAACGCGATATACAATAAAAGCTATGTATTGTATAAGGTATACAACGTTTGCAATTGCGTACAGAATAATCTCTAAGTTGTTTACATGTCCGTCATCACCGCTGTTGAATATACAGTATAAAGATTTACAAAGTACCTACTGTTTATTGTTTAACACTGATTATTTTGACTCTTCTCCCCGCTGTGATGTTAGAATTGCTCCAGCATTTTCTGTCTAACGGGAATCTTATTGCCACTGAAAACTGTCTAACCAAATAAAATTTTCCCATAAACCCAAGAAAAATTAATATACCGTAAATGTTAACAGATAATTAAATGAAAAAAGTTGGCACCTTGTGAAAACAAATTTTCAGTCGGTCATTTATAAGATAGTCTTCTGCAAGAACCTTGTAGGCAGGCACGGAAATTTCTAAAGAGACTAAGTTCAAAGAAATCTGAGAATAACATCTGCAGTATTACTGAACTGCACTGTGTTCATACCATATTGTAATAAATGAGGTTAGAGCTCAGTTGTGACTGACTACGAAAAGTAAGGAAAAATCAGTGAAGTCGCATGAAGTAGTCAGTGAACAAGTCAGTGAAGTATGCAATTAAGTCGCGTTCGGTCCAGTGAGAGTCTTATATTGTGATATTTCAAGTAACGGTGTCTGTTTACAGAAGAAAAATAAAAAACAAAAACTTGCGCCTATTAAATGTTTGAGACTGTAGCGTTAATTTACATAAAACACGTGACGTACAGATCTGTTATGTAATCATATTTATTCTAGTTGAACGTTAGCGGTACTTTTCATTTTCACCGGAGTTTTTCAAAAGCTTCGTGTGTATACAAGACGATGGGCATGTTGTAAACGTGGTAACTCTGAAGTTGTCGCAATAGTTTTGGAATAGTAGTGCCACTGTCACGGTGACCGTCAAGGTTGACAAAGTGACCGTTCAACTTTTGCCGGTCGTTTTGATTTAGCTAAAGTCAGCTGTGTCGCAGCTCGTTGTTGAACACCTGTGCTCGAGTGACCGGCCAGTCCAGTAGGCATGCCCTCCCGTTCACCTCACAGACACAACACAAAAACTAATGCCTTCACAGGTGGGTGTCTGACATATGAACCTGTTTCTCCGTCGTATTAATGACACTTCTTCCGCCACTTATGAATTATAATTATTTCGGAGTTAATTTGAATATCGTATTCCAAGGCTGATCAAGCGAACGTAAGTTTCAACAACTTGCCGAAAAGGCAACGCAATTAGTCAGCAAACCAAGCCGAAATATACATTTCGAGCTACGATCAGCCCAAGGCCCTCAGGTAGCGTTCGTTTCTTGTTAATGAATCGCACAGCGATGCTATAAATTTTTCGCAAGCCTGTTTTTCTTTCAGATGAAACGTTCATCTTTTCCGCGCCTGTAATCTGTTTTCCATAATACGACTATACTTAACGGATGACAAAATGCCGCAACTACTAGTCGGAACGTAGAACAAGCGGTGCTTATCCATTTCTCCGATTTCTCTGTTTTTAAGAAATTCAAAAGTGGACTCAGAGTCTATTACCATGATCTACCTTAATTCTATCATACCTTCTAATTGAAAAAAATCAAATGTCGAAGATTTCTTGAAGAGTAGAATTTGTTCATAAACATTCGTGCGCAACAAATCACAAAATTAATGCTAGACTCGTTGCTAATGCAACAAACTTTTTGATAATTAATCAAAGATATTGTTTAATCATCTCTTATTCGAAACAGCATCAGCAACCCTGGCTGTAAGTTTCTCGAATAAAGAGAAACACGGCTGGCTCGACGGTAACACGGATAAATGATCGCTGTACACGTCTATTGCTCACTATGTCTAGTGCTGCCACTGAATGACAGGAGAAAGTCCATACAGTAATTGAGCGTAGTTGTTTGTGTACGCGCGTGCGTGTTTCATTCACACGTACTAGAAATGATCAAGTGAGTTAATTCAAGAACACTGCCTACAGAGTTCTTGTTTGCATAAGAGATTTTAGCGCTGCTAAATATTCTTTTAAAGTTTTTCTCTTATGACTTCGATGAAAATAACCTTTGTCTGTGTTCCAGATCCAGATCCAGCAGTATCCGTTATCTGCACACCGTCCACATCAAATCAGAGGGTAACGAAGACACCGTCACCTCGTCGTATATCGTAAATCTTTATCGACGAAGTTTCTGAAAAAATAAACCCGTCAATGTAATCAGCGTTTTATATTTGTTAAAATTACTTTATAATTATTTTTATATTCTCACCTTTGAAGGTGCAGAAGATATCTGCGAAACGTACGTCAGGTGTATACTTTCAAAGAAATTTATTATTTGCTAACACAATACATAACATTATTATAATTAATATATTTCTTAAATAGAAAAAATGAGTTTATTTTTCTAACTGATGGAAAGTTAAAAATGTAATTGGGCAAAAAGAGCTAAATTACATTGAACCAGAAAATGACCGAGTCTTAATTCTGCAACTTCTATAAGCTCCACACATTCTGATTATTTTTTTTAATAAAAAAAAAATATGATATTCCTTTCCCCCCATGTCCAGACCTATACATGTTATATTGTTAAATATTCATTTTAAGATATCACATGTTATGTACACGTTTCTATTCAAAATAGCGGCAGACAGTTTCGATGATGTTACATTTTTTAAAAGCAACCTCGAACAATTATTCGCTTCCGAATTCTAGAACGTAGTTCACGTACTTCGATTAAGAACAACCTGAACCACCGTTACATAAATCACATTCACTTAAGTAAATTTTCCGTACGTACTCAGAAACAGAATTAGACTATTCAACAGCTGGAATACATAAATGGAAATTTACATTTTATGTACGTGTGTATAACAATTTAAAACAATTTTAAAAGCGGGACAACTGTCACTAACCGTCAAAAGTTGCTGCTAATAATAAATTTGATTCTCTTTATAAATTATAGGACTATTATTTATGAGATTAAACAATTTTTTATACCTTATAGAATTTTACAAGTGGGCCATAAATTGCTTGACACTACTAGTTATAATAAACAAAAGAATTTTATCAGTCCCCCAAAGTACTGGAGACGATGAGTAACGCCATATGGTCTCATTCCTCGATGATGGGAAATATCCAACCGTACCTCCTCGGGGTGGGGGATGGGCAACGCCTACAGGCGACTTACACGGCTCTGGAGACCGAGTGACAGCCGGTATAAGCTCTCTCCTCTACTTGTCATTGCAGGTAGAGGTTAGGGCACTCTCTTGCCCTTGGGGTAAGAAATTGCTCCTAAAGGCGGATGCCCCATCATTTGGGCAACGACATAAGATGCAGGAGGGAAGGAGAAACCTTCGCATTAAAGATCCATATGGATATCTCATCCCCAACTTCCAGGGATGGTATGGAGGCCCGTTCCCGGGGTAACAAGGATGAAGACTCGAAGACTCTAACGGTCAAAGATGAGCGGATGGAGCAACCCTTCATGTGGGGATAGTACGGATGATGGCTAGACTTAAGCCATAAGACAGCACTTTTGTCACGTCATCCTCTGCGAAGGGCTGGTAACTCTTCCAGAGTAATTAATTACTCGAATTCTTCACAGTAGGAAACCGAATGGATTTAACGGACAACGACCAAGGCATGCTAAAGATTAAAGATTAGGTATTATGGATAGGTTAAAAGTTGCAACCTGGAATGTTCGAGGACTTAAAGAAAAAAAAATGGTATAAGAAAAATTGCTAGAAGAGAGACAAATGCATGTTGCTGTAGTAACGGAAACTAAGAAGAAACTGAAGGGCTCAAAAGATTTAAATTATTACACAATGCTTTATAGTTGTACTGTGTACCACAGTGCAGACGAGCAAGTTGTGGGGTAGCAATATCAGTGGTAAATAAATGGAAATCTAGAGTAGAATATTATAAATTTATAAGTAAAAGAATAATTGTGTTAAGCTTAAAAATAAATAGAGGACACGTAACAGTAATTGGTGTTTATGCCTCAGAAGAGGGCAAAAATGAGGAAACAGAATATTTCTAAGAAGAACTTCAAAAAAGAATTCAGAAAATAAACAGAAATGATCATGTTATGGTTTCTGGTGATTTTAATCCAAGAGTGGGAAATTTAACAGTTCCAAATATGGTAGGTGAATTTGGTGAACAAGTATTAAATAACAGTGGACGGGAACTGAGGCAATTTGCAATTTCCAATAATTTAAAAATTACAAATACCTTTTTTAGGAAGCGTGATATAAATAAATGTACATTGTGTGCAAGAGGATTTAGGGTCTGTTATAGATTATGTTTTGATAAATGAAAAACTGAAACCACAATTGCAAGATGTACATGTTTATAAAGGATATGACATTAGCTCCGACCATTACTTGTTATTGGCAATATTTACTCTTTGGGAAAAGAAGAAGAGTAGTAAGGTACAGAGAAGAACAGCACATGAAGAAGTTTATAAAATTTATCTATTGGGAGAAGAAAGTGTTTACTACTGTACTCTGAATAAACAGAGACTACAGCAGTATCTTTTGGATTCGCCAAAAGAAAATGATGTAGAGAGAGAATGGCAGAGTATAGATTGGAAGAGAATGGCAACGCAGCACAGGAAGCTCTTGGGAAAAAGAATAAGTTCAAGAGTAGAAAGAGGCTAAGAAACTGGAATTATGACAGAACATACAGTGAAAGAGAAACAAAAAGCATATAATCAGTGGCTATAAAAAAGGACAGATGAATCCAAGCATAGATATATAGAATAAGAAATGAAGCAAAGTGGATTGTAAGAAAGGCTCACCAAGAATCATGGTATAGATTCATAAGTGAAATAGAACATGATGTGCATGGTCGAGAAATTTTTGCATACAAACTGTTAAAACATTTGACTCAATCTGAAAAAGATAAGTGTAATAGGTAAAGAAAGGTGGATGTAATACTATAGACAGCTGCGGTTTCAGGAAGGCGAGCAGACTTCACCGGTGAATGACGAGACTGACAAAACTTCACCAGTTAATGGTGTTGACCTGATAACAATGAATGAACTGGAATGGATGAACTGGTGGATGCTCTAAAAGAGACAAAAAATACGTAAAAAGGCAATAGGTCCTGATGGGATCAATATGGAACTTCTAAAATATGGTGGCACATACTTGCTTTGGAGACTATTGCATTTATTAAATGAATGTTGGTAAACTAGTCAAGTTCCAGAATCATAGAAAACAGCGGAGGTTATTTCCCTGTTTAAGAAAGGGGATCGTAGTGAATGTAAAAATTATAGAGGGATAAGTCTGCTTAATGTTGGGTATGAAATATATGCTACGATTTTAAATAAGCGGCTTAAGGATAATAACTGAAGCTTTGATAGGAGAAGAGCAAAATGGATTTAGGACTAAACTTTCAACAATAGATAATGTATTTACATTGTAACAGATTTTTGAGAAAAGGAGAGAATTTAACCTCCAAACCCATGTTGCATTTATTGATTTTGAGAAAGCGTTCGATCGAGTGAACAGGAATAAATTATAGTCTATTATGGAATGTCGCGGCTATCCACAACATTTGATAAATGTGATTAGAAGCCTATATTTCAATTATAAAATAATAGTAAATACTGGGAAGACAAAGACTAAAGACATTTTTTTAAATATAGGAAGGAGTAAGGCAGGGATGTAGTATTTCGCCTACGCTTTTTAATATACAGTATATATATTAGACGACATCATTCAGTCATGGAGACGAGATATTGCCTCAGGAATTCGACTTAACCAGAACACGAGTTTGAATATTTTGTTGTATGCTGACGATGCAGTCTTAACACAGAAAACAGAGGATGAGTTGTAGTACAGTTTTGGAACAAGTCTCCGATTTCAGTTACCTGGGTTTGCACTATCAGTGTTGGGAATGACACAGGCTGAAATATCACTAAAAAATATCGAGGTTTCAGACGATACATAGAACGTTGAAGACAAAGACAACGAAAAAGCCAAGGCTTAAACTTTATAAAAGAATGACAGTGCCTGTTTTACTATATGGATCTGAAACATGGGTTCCTATAAGGAAGATTAAAAACCAGATTCAAACTTTCTGAGAAAAACAAAGGGTTGCATGAGAGAGGATCGTTTGCGCAAATAAGTATATTAGAGAATTGCTACAAGTATTCTCCATAAATGATAAGATCCAGACATATCGTAGGGAATGGTTACAGCACCTGGACAGAATGGAGGATGGACGACTACCTAAAGTTGCGTTTCAATATAGACCGTTTGGTACAAGAGATGTAGCCTCTTACGATGGAGTGACACTCTGTGAAGACAGAATAGACAAAGTGCCTACTCAGTGAGTGAAGAAGAAGAAGAATGTTTTTATCAAGCGCTTTATGGCTCACTCTGTACTTATGATTTCTTAAAGTTACATTCGTACGGATAACGTGATGAACATGGTTATTCTTTTATCTTTACTGTGGTTTTTTTATAGAAGCATAAAATATTAAATTCAGGTATTCGATCTTCAATAGGACTGATTACATTTAACCTAATTAAATATGTACGAGTTATTAGTTATCAATCTCATTTAATTATAACCAGCATTCTCTGTAGATATAGGCCTACTATATTTACTCAAATTTACCGAATTAATATCCAGATCATTGTTTACACATTAATATATAATTATTAAACACGTTCACGTTAGACTACTAAAACAAATATAATTAGTTGACACGGTTTAGCAAGCAATTAATTAACAACCATTAATTAAATAACAGGCACGTCCTTTTCTCACGAATTGTACACAGGGCGTAATACTTTAATAGTTCTAATACTGTTGTGACACGGCCTTTCTTATAATAGTTTCTTTGTTAACCGTTCACCTTCAGTCCTTCCCTACTCCGAGAAAAGTGTGGATATTTCGCTCAAAACGTATTTTCTTAAATAACTGCTTAATTGGCAGGATGTGTCATGTAAACCTTGCGAACAAAATATTAAGTATTTAGGTTCATATTCAAATGCTGTAATAGCCATTAGAATTAGAACATTATTTAATAAGGAAACGCTTAAATAGTGATTACATTACTGACATTACTGAAGTTAGGCCGGTAGAGAAGCGTTCATTTTGTTTGTTTTCAAAAAACATGAAATAATAAGACTCATGAAAAAAATCTCTTACACTAGTCTTCTAGCTCTGCAGTGACACTTTAAAGAAATCTCTGACAAACATCTCAACTTGCCTTACACGAGTCTTCTAGCTCTGCAGTGACACTTTAAAGACGTTTGTATACCCGTACACTCGTACTAGCTTACGAATTCGATTAACCACTGGTAATGTAACTGGCTTTGCTTAGAAACGTAAGCATAATAGTACAAGATTGTATATAAAATTATTAAGTAAAAACATTAGAATTAATGTCCAATAAAGTAGAGCGAATTTTATTTTTAGAAATATTTTTATTATAGAAATTATCCTTTCATCATCGATCATCTTTTGTAGACTTGAAACAAACTTCTTTTTCTTCTTTTGGCTTTCCAGCTGTAGTGGCTCCTCCATAGCTTCTCTATCCTTTATTCTTCTGGCTTTCCAGCTGTAGTGGCTCCTACATAGCTTCTCTATCCTTTATTCTTCTGGCTTTCCAGCTCTAGTGGCTCCTACATAGCTTCTCTATCCTTTATTCCTCTGGCTTTCCAGCTGTAGTGGCTCCTACATAGCTTCTCTATCCTTTATTCTTCTGGCTTTCCAGCTGTGGTGGCTCCTATATAGCTTCTCTATCCTTTATTCTTCTGGCTTTCCAGCTGTAGTGGCTCCTACATAGCTTCTCTATCCTTTATTCTTCTGGCTTTCCAGCTCCTACATAGCTTCTCTATCCTTTATTCTTCTACTCTATCGTTGAGCTACTTTCGAAGTTTCAGCCAACCGTCTATTCCTCGATCGATCGCAATTCACTTTTCCCTTTTTGAAACTTTTCGTGTTCTTGAGTACCGAATCTTCATCAATTCTTTTCTCATGCCCGACGTCGTGCTTCTAGGATTTAATGACTACAATGATATCCTCCCGTTGTGTCAGATCTTGTAATCCGACAGTGTATCGTATTCTCCAATCCCCTCCCCAACCACACGTCGGTATGTCTTCCGAAGGATCTTATGTTCAAAAGTTCTTACGAATTTTTTCTTCACCCGTTGTTATTTTCATACCTCTCATTCACAGGCTACACTAGAAATGGTATATAAATTTGTTTCTAAACAGGCCTTTATCCAGACTTGCAAATATACTAATGTGAATCCAGGCCTTTATCCAGACTTGCGGTCTCCCTGATGTCATGTCATGTGAAATGCTATGTTCACAATCATTTGCTACCATTGCAATTAGAGCACGTCACGTACTTGAAGCAACTTCCAATTTTCAAATGATACAGAATTTCTTCTGGCCCCAAAATTGAGATTTTGCCTTGATATATATTTTATCATAATTTAATTCCCAACTTTCACTACTTCTACATTCATATCTTCAGGTATTTGTATGAAAGTATTCAAATTTCTTACCACAATTGAGATAACATTGGCCTATCCAATTTGACTGGACGGCTATTGTTGTCTGCTTCTGACCAATTTTGTTTAATAGGAAATATTTGCACCGCATTAAACAATTTCACACTGCAGTAAGACACTCTTTTACTCCAGTGTTAAAGTCGGAACTTCTATTGATTCTAATGTTTAACTTTACTTTGGTCCTTTCTTCATTCACTGTTATTTCAAACAGTCGTATCAGTTTAGTACACATAGAAAATCTTTCCATTACTCTCTGTAGTTCATACCTAGTTACACAGTGAAAAGTATGTTTGAAATTAATAAATAAGAACCATAGAAGTGTAGTCATAACATTGCCGAATGGCAGATTAAAAAATTTGCGAAGAGAGTATTCTTGCACAATATCAGTTTAGTTTCTTATTGAATAGAAGTTAACTTTTTTATCAGCTAGTCTATTGTACTACTATTCCTTAGAAACGACAACAATATTATTGTCACGAACATTCCCATCGACTTTTTTAAATCTTTCATTCAGCAACGTTATCACAACAATTCTCGCATACCGTTTTACTCCTTTTCTCTTTTGTAAATGGGACATGTAACTCAAGTAAATAGGGCAAAAATATAAGAAGGCCATTGTGATTTTAAAGAATGATAAACAGATTATTTACTTGTAATTCCTGCCATATCAGAGACAGTAAGGTGCATATATAGTATACCCATGGATACTAACAAGGATCGGGTTGAAATAATACAGACGCTTAGGATCAAATTCAGAATAACATTATTCTGATGATGTGGAATCCCTCATCCAAGGGACGAATCGCGTCCAATTGTCGATATTCAGAATAGAAAACTGAATCGTGATTATCGAGCAAAGACAAGAAAAATTTGTGCGCGCGCGCGTGTAACAACTCAGTTTGAACCCACTCTGCACTAACCAGCACTAGACCACTAACATAGCTGCCATTGCTGAACACCTACAATCTTATTTAGTCTTGTTCATCTCGTTTAGTCCTTATTCAACTTCCCACTTCGTCTACTAAGTCTGTCTACTGACCTTCGTCTGTTTAGAACTGTTTGAGGGTTGCGTGTCACTCATTCACATAACGCGTCCTTGCTAACTGTCAACTATTGGTAGGACTATAAGACTGTCAACGATAGCCTAACCTTGGAAACGTGATGCATTTAGAAAGTTATGACTGTTTTTCTCACTGATACATCTCACATTTCGTTCTAATTTTCCAGCCTCTGTCTGTCCCTATTTGACTCTGTCTTATCAAATAATTTCTCACTAACGTATCTAACCCCTACAGCCGATTTTTGAAACAAAATCAATTTCTGGTACTGGAGTTAGCGGCTGGATGAATATTTCTGAGCGTATATTTTCATTTGATTACAGGTAATTACGAAAAATATGTTGTATTATTTAACAGTATTATTCGTACCATTCCCCTTTTTTTACATTTCTCCCCACAAGTAGGCCTATCCAAAACGAACTTTGTTTCTACGTCTTGCCTCGCTTATCTAATGTTTTGTAATAGTCTGCTGTTATGTTTTATAAATTACATATGCACACCTATCTACCCAACCCAACCATCAAACCACCTACCCACACACACACGCGCGCGTGCGAGCTATGTATATTAAACAGTTTTAATAAATATTTTTGTGTATACATAATTTGTTTAATAACTTATATTAATTTAATCACAAGTTCCTAGCTAAGCGTGGAGTAGGTGCGTGAATCAGCTGATAGGAAAGGTGCGGGCGCGGCATGTCATGTTGGCAGTGTTTACACGCCTTGACACGTTTATGTAACTGCCAAATAGGAAGTCGTCGTCACTTCCCATAATGTAATACCAACAATGTATTTGTTTGCAAACAATAATACAGAACCACAGTATAAGTGTAGAAAACATCTGTTGCTCGTTTGTTAAATAAGACTGTCTAATAAATCATTTTATACGAGACGTTTTCTGTCTTTTGGCGTAGTCCCTAAATCACAAGAAAAGCCGCTCAAAAGAAAAAAATTAATCAAAACCAGTGTAGATCACAAGTCGTGAAATTAAATTTTTATAAATGATGGGGCGAACAAAAAATGCTGGCAGAACGACATCCTGCGGACTTGTCCAGAGGCGAGGTCAAATTATAGGGACATCGACCTGTCGTATCGTTGGTTCGTCTCCTACAAAACACTCATCCATTTAATCTGCTTAATATTTTATATTGTTTATTATTCTATGTGTTCTGCACAAACATGCTTTCCAAACACAGAATTAAATCTCTGTGTGCACTGTCTTAGCTCCACTCCCACGTATTATGTTTGTAAGCTTGTGACTATTATCCTGGTATCGAACCTCACACCTCAAACAAGATTGTATTATATTCAAAATCTTTGTTAATAAACAAACCAGCCCAGCTGGCTTGAGACGTCTAAAGTCTCAAACCAAAGACATCAAAGGTTTGATAATTATTTACAAACACAAAGTAATTAATTTGTAATTAACAAAAAATGTTTTCATGCAAACTGATTGTAAACCGATCATAATCCGCAACATCTACGTAACTTTTAGTGGAATTTTGGTTTAAACATTTCACATTTATTTTACGTATGAACAATTTCGTGAGCTGAAAATGCTGAACGAAGTTTAGCGTAAATACTGAAACAAATAATATGTGTTCTCCAAAATCGTATGCAAGTTTGGCGCCTAAGATAGTTCAAATATTTGTTATTATACGATAGTAGACTGTTTCTTGTGAACAAAAGGCAGACTATTTAAACGATTTACAAAATTTTATGTAACCCTTATAATAATACAAAAACTATGAACAAGCTTAGATAAATTTGGCAGCTGCAGTACAATAGTCTAAATTAATTAGATGGCTGGTATAGAATGTGCCTGACGATGCTTCTGTGCAAGGCAAGTAGCAGTCTCATCTGAGGGTAAGTACAACTGAATCTTTACAGAATGTATTTTACTTTGTCGCATATGCAGTTTCAAACGAAATTCACAAAATCTTGAAATCTCACGTTCTTTAAATTTTTAATAACACAGAAGTGTTATACGGTTCTTTAAGATAAATAGGCCAAATGTTTTGTTAGAAAAGTAACGTAATAACTCCGTTAAATTTTATCCGATTTCCATACTATCGAATTATGAATTCACAGTTTTTGTGAAATTTATAATTAAAATTTCAATCAGCTGCCATTTAAAAAATGTTGACATAAATTTTGGGGGGGGGGGTTTACACATAAGAAATGGTAAACGAGCTTGGTATACCAATTATCAAGTCTATATCTTATGTCGTTCGTCAGTAATTATTTAAAAATCAAACAGACATGCCGACGGAAAATGGAGCTTTTTTTGGAATAAGTTTATTGGATATTTTTCCTTCATTTTAGTGAGTAGATCATTTCCCGAAGTTTAAGCCATCTTTTGAGAACATTCTGTGTGTGTGTGTGTGTGTGTGTGTGTGTGTGTGTATATATATGTTTCAATCACTTTCTGCTACAGTCCGTTTCTTGACGTATATAATACTTTAATATTTATACTAAATTTACCTCAAGATGTTTTTTCTATTTGGAACATGTTTCGAGAGTTCCTGTTCTCTCATCTTCAGCCTTCGCCATCTTGTTTCTGGTGAAGTATTTGTGTGTTGGCTGCTGGATGTTATTAAGGTTGTTTGTTGGTCTTTGGTCTTTTAAAGTTGTATTATTGTGTGTGGTTGTGGTATATGTTTTTGTATTTTGTGTATTTTCGATGTTGAGTGCTTTGAATATTGTGTCATGTTTTGTATTGATTTGTACAATACAAATATAATACCAGAACAAATACAAATCAATACAAAACATGACACAATATTCAAAGCACTCAACATCGAAAATACACAAAATACAAAAACATATACCACAACCACACACAATAATACAACTTTAAAAGACCAAAGACCAACAAACAACCTTAATAACATCCAGCAGCCAACACACAAATACTTCACCAGAAACAAGATGGCGAAGGCTGAAGATGAGAGAACAGGAACTCTCGAAACATGTTCCAAATAGAAAAAACATCTTGAGGTAAATTTAGTATAAATATTAAAGTAATATATATATGTGTGTGTACAACACACACAAATTGTCATACATAATAGAGACAATACAGCCTCGGCTTTTCTTCCGCAGTTTAATCCAGTAAAGTTAGAAATCTCGATTCGACTTTACTCCACAGCTTATAAGTTGAAAAATTTATAAACTTTCTGTTTAAAATGAACTGAGTAGGTGTTATATGTGCGGAAAAATCTTGTATTTATATAGATTTTTATCCGTTTATGTGATTTTTGTACGTACATTCTTGTATAATATGTTTGTATTTTTCTATCAACTTTAGTGTAAGCTGTAAGTGTTTGAACAAAAATATTTAAGTATTTGCAATTATAAAAATTACATTGTATAATAAGTTAAGTAAAATAGAATGTGTATAATTGCGATTGATATAAGAGAATAACATACACATGACGAACTGATTGAATGTACATAGGCACACTAAACATGACATTTTTGTTCTCTCTTGTGAAAATAAAATTATTGAGATGAATTTTAAATTAAAACAAAATTGATGGTATCGATTGTACTGATAGAAAATTGATAATATCGAGAAGCTTACTGCACTTAATCGCACTTCTTATCGTTAATTAATTTTATTTTAATTGAGAAACACTGTGTCAAATTAACCATGACTTACAACCACTAACAGCGCTGAAAAATAATGCTGGTGCGTTTTAAAAACGATTTATCAAGAATGCTGAATGAAATGATTCATATTGTCTCAGAGTGCACACGATCTCCTTGTCCCGCAATGGAAGCCCCTGAACTTAGGGCCTAGGTCAAAAACCTTTACCTTAACCTGGTGCGTCGCCTCAACTACTACAATTCGCTTCCCGTACACGCTGTTATCCAAGGTTGCCGATAAAAATATTTAAATTTATTTTTAAAAACTGGAACGTTACTTATGTAAGTCGGTTTTAGTACTTCGTATCAAGATACTAGGCCAATAAGATAAATACGAAGTTAGCAATTGCTTTCACTTAAATAAACGAAACTATAAAATTCAATCAATATCGAACAACAAGTTTGTTATTATTAAGCAAGCTATCTTAACTGTATTCCATAATAAAAAACTACCTTAATTAATTTAATAATTTAATTATTAAAATTACCTTAATTAATTATTAATTGAATTATTAATTTCATTAAAAAAATAAATAATAGCGTTCAATACAAGAGTTAGCTTAATATTTGTAGAACGTAACTGCTGCTATTGGTGAACTCTTGAACGTCTTTTTGTGCGTTGAACAATGTTTGATGCTCCTTAGTTACAAGCGTATTATATTTTATTCCTATTCAGAATACACAGATCATTAAAAATAAACAATGAACTTCGCCATAAGGAATTCTGAAATATGGCTTGATACTTCAAATTGATAATCTGTGGCAGTGTGTATCCGGTTACTGACTAGTAGGCCTACTGATAGATTTTCTGCAAAACGTTGTGACCGGACAGATAAGTCGTTCGCTATTCGGACGATTTTGAGTCACTCAGCGATATCGAATGTTATCGAAACTGTGGTTTACAATTAAGGACAGATAGAACGTATATCAATTGATATATACTATCAGCAAAAAAAAACAAAGCAATATAAAACAAATTAATGTACAACAACGACTGTATTTTGCGACCCCCCCCCCGGTATAATTTAGTTTTTGTATAAAATATATACTGAGGTATATATCTAATTTATTTTAACCACAAATTGAATACTGAATTCATTTCTACTATTTTAATATCACTAACGTTCCTGACCAAACGTATCTGTGTGGTACATAAGAAATATGAGAGATTATCGGAGAAAACATAAGAAACAGTATCAGAGGAAACATTTGGAAGAGTATTGTTTGGCCCAAACGATATAAAAGTGGATTCCTAACTGATCTAATCTGATATCTTTACAGGGTCACAGATAAAACTTAACGGTGCTTCAAGCTGTTAAGCTGTTATTTAGTTAATAATCTAAAGAAAGTTGTATTCTTATGTAGTTTGGGGGTGAAATTCTCTTTTCTCGGACACAACTAAATCATATAAAATCGCAGGACTGCAACAGCCCCTTCTAAAACTAAGGGACACTGTACCGAATTAAAACGTGAACGTACATTTTGCACTTCTACACCATAAAGTACCAACCAAGCATTGTTGGTATGCGTCATTCCACAAAAATCCGAGTACGTTCGTTTAATTTATGTTATTTACTGTATTTAATCTTACATCGACACGCTGCATTGTTTTTTTGCGTTATATCGATATGATCAAGGTTTTATCAGAAGCCCTATGAAATTTTAACAAGTAGTAAATTAAAACGCTGATTACACTATCGCACAATGAATTTAAATACGATTACTACGCAGAGTACCGATAAGAAAGTGTAAAGGTAACGAGCGATAAGGCAAAAATTCATGGTCTGTTGTTGCTTTCCTAAACTGACCAACTCTTACAGAATTGCGAAGTTCGAATCAAACTCAAAATTGAAAATTTAGAGTACCGTATCTTAAAAAAATATTAAAATGTATTTTCGAAATATGTTTTTAATGACGTCTTTAATGACGTATAATGGAAGACTAAGTATCATGGAAGACGTAAATAGCAACGCGTTTTGAAAGAAATAAACAGGAACGTTGATGCAGCAGCCGTCTGTGTTTAGGACGACATAGAGAGAAGCGTCGGCAGAGTAGTTTTCTCTCGTGCTGTCTGGAACCAGAAACCGCAAACGATTTCCCTATAACTGAATTTGTTAAACTGTGAACTGAACGGTTTATACTATTTGTTTACTGGTTATATCAGCACGGCTCATTTACTCCAACGTAAACGATTTTTTGCTGTCACCGACTACGCGTATCGACACAAATCTCTTAAAAAAGCGTACGTAACTTAAACGTAAGTTTTAACTTCATTGGTCTGTGTGAAAAACACGCAACCTATGTACACAATAATTTCATTCCTTATACAACAATAATTTTATTATGTAATAACAACAATTTTAATATAATTTCGTTGTGCGCGGCGCTTGTTACAGAGAATGCTCGGTGAACTGAAAATTTAACAACAAATCAGACTATGCTGGTGGATACTTAACTGTGGTCATCAGAGTTGTTGGTTATGACTAAAGCCTGGATATTATCTGGCAACTGAATAGTGTGAAGGGGCCTATAACTAAAGATAGTGCACAAGTTAAAGGCGTGGAAGTACTGGTACACTTATCTGGAACATCCACCAAGTTATAATTTCACTTGACGTTATGACCTTTGAAATCTAAGCCCGCTTTCTTAAATACGTTTAGCAATCCACGTTCAGGCAGTGGACGACAGCCCAGACTCAGAAAGTTCTCAATTTTTTGATTGTGCTGCAACGTGTAGTGTTAACCAGATTCACAAACGGTTTCATTAGAGATTACGAGCTCCAACGTTCTTATATTATAATATACCATACGCTAGACTTTGGCTATTTTATTTCAAATTTCTGGAAATGGCCTTAAATTTAAAAGGTTGAAATATTAAACGAAATAATAACAATGCCGGTGATCGTGGTCGTCAGGTACTGAAGGAATGACAGTCCTAAAACACGGCCTTTAATTACGTATTATTTAGTAACCAAAATAATAGGTATTCGCTACAAAAAACATTGTCTGTTAAGTGCAACTGAATAACAGTCTGTAGATTAAAATGCATTCCCCATTTGAATTAAGTTAACTACTGTAAAGCGTTCGCAATGTGTAGAATGGACACTGACTCACTCTGGAAGTATGTAGCTTACAGCTCTATACATTTTCTGTAAAGCAAGGGCTGCAAGTTTGGTTCATATGTAGACGTTTCTTGACTCGCAGATGATTGAGGCACACATGGTGGCATGGGAATATAGTTAAGTAACCAGACGAGTCGGATAGCTATTGAATATTCTATCCGGATAAACATAATTTAAGTTAACAAACATAGTTTTAAAATTTACACATATACAATTAATAAGATACAAATACAATACGAGATCAACATATAGAAAATGTAGCCTAAATTCTTTCATAAATAATGACCGCTGGCCGTACTTATACGCCTAATATATAATAAGTGTATGTATAATAATTGTTCAGTGTTACAAAGTAAAGACAATTCCAACGATGTGTCATGTAATTCCAAATAGTTTATTGCAAACCTAGCTATACGAATAGTTAGCTTGGTTGGCTCTTTATGCTTTTTTTCTTAATTTTATGATGTTAGTGACAATTTTTCATTCCTGTGTACTTTAAATTATAGTTTTATCTACACTTAGTGTTACTCTTAGTGTTTTAGGCTAACACATTAGTTTTAACTACACTCGCAAAAACTATTAGGGTTAGGTCACTGAAACTTCCGCACAATTTTACCATAACTATTACTAACAAGGCATTATTATGCTTGAAAGACTTACTACATTCCGACGCTTTTTAAACTTTTTGAATTTTAACAATGTTTGCAATACCGTGTTTTGGAATTACACATGCACAAAAAATTTCAAATCAATATTTTCTAACAAACGTAAAATCAATTTTTTGGAAAAGGACAATCGAAAGTATAACTTACTTTCTCTACAAGCTTACCGTGTTCCAAGGTTAGTATTCTTCAGATTCTGTGTCTGACTCTTCGTCTATTGTTCTTGTGCTTCTGTCCAATTTGTTTATTGTTGTTCAGCTTTACAATTCTAGTCACTTTTGAATTAAAAGTTCGACCATACATTTTAGGGTTAATTTTCAATCTTTTTAACACATCTGCTTTGCAATGGAAATTTCATAATTTCATCTTTAACACCTTCTGTGTGTGTGTGTGTGTGTGTGTGTGTGTGTGTGTGTGTGTGTGTTTACGGGTTTCATCACTATCTGTGCTAAAGATTTTCTTGTTCATATGCGAACTTGTAGGTATGTAGTTTGTACTTTATTAGACCTACAAATGCACCAAGCATGTTTATCTAAGGATGTTACCAGCGTCCTGGACAGTAAGACCAGCGGTAAGAGACTGCTCTGGGTTTCATTCGGAGACCCGCCCAAATGTCGTTACGAAACCGAAGCCTTCATCTTCCGCTTCTAGAACCGTTGACCATTTGCCACCTTACAAAGTAATATGAAAGGAAAACAATAAAACAAGAATTACAAAGTAAAGTTGAAGTATGAAAAATAAAAGACTTCTTAGACCTCGAAACCTAAGAGCATCAGGGTGAAAGAGACCAAGAGTTGGTCAAGGGAGAGGAGACAGGAAAGATTAAAGAAAGAAATTCCACCCAAGACAGGTTGAAGCAATGTGAGAACTAGCTAGAGTAGTACATCGGGTGTGCTAAACTCGTGTCCAACAGATGTAAACATCTCATGCGAATAACAATATTTGCACTTGCAATACAGAATTTCACGTGTGATGATCGTGTTTTGTTAATGTGCAATCCGAGGTAAACTATGTCGTCTACTGGTACAAAAGTAGGCTATAAGTATTACATTTCTAATCATTATATTATTATATCAAAGTATAAATTTCTTTAATCAAAAAGAAATGAAAAACTTACTACGGGAAAAGTTACACTCTTCCTTTACGTTTTTAAAATAAATTATGGAGGAAGTAAAAAATTTCTTTACAAAAATGTGACACTTTTCCTTCAAGCTGAATAAAAAAAAAAAATACTTTTTAATCTGTCACATCCCAAAAGACTTTTGATTTTCATTCTGAAGATCGTTAGAGTCCTAAAGTGTGCAATTTAATGATGCAGTTTGACAGATGAGAAGCTGAAACTTAGTTAAAGAAGATAAAGTTAGTGAATCTCAGTGAAACTGAACTGCCACAACGACATTTACGAATAGTGCGAATTATTTATTAAACTGTATCTGCTGTTTGTGATGTGATTTTACTTGGGTGGTGTAGGCCTATATTATATCACCGCCGAGCAGTAAGTGTGCCTCACATGGCCTGTTTGAACTGGTATGGTTTATTAAAGTTACTTCAATTTTTCACTAACAATGTTCTCAAGGACTATAACTTGTTAGAAGGCATGAACGAAATTTCCATAAACTGCATTAAACGTTATGAAAGCTACAATTATACTATGTTTACGTACTGGAATTCTACTTCTCTTACACCGACAAAGGATTTTGATCCCCAAACAACGGCTGCTAACAAACACGCTACGGCATGGATAAGGCTGAATACCTGTTCCAGAGCTGTAGTAGCCATAAGTGTACAAATCACTCGAACGACTCGCTTTTTGACACATCGCATACTATAAAACAAAAACTACAATTTATAAACTTAAAACTGCAGTTGTAGTGCGTCTACCTCGGAAAACGATTCGACTCGTGTAGTGCACAAAGTCTTCACTAGGTATTTTTATCTTCTTTATAGGCAACGACAAGCTCAGGTTAACTATCAAGTGAACGTTGAACACCAAGTGTTCGTGACCGCGACAAGAATGTGTTGACTATACGAAAGGTATAGTAGATACGATTCAGAAGTAAGTTGGAATTCAGATGAAAAGAAAGTTAAAATTCCGAAACGTACTTTTTACACTTCAAATTTATATACTTTGTTGGGCTAAATTTTTCCAGAATGGCTTTCTTATAAACAATGCCTCTGCGTGAGCTGTACCAGCAGCTTAGGCTAAAGGAATTGAGAGAATTAAATACCGTCTCTTCATAAAATACATAAGAGATGTACAAGAATGATATCATTTTACGAAGCATTGCCTAGTCTACATAATACACAAAGCAAGAAAGAGGAGCGTGTCATGTAAAGCGAAGTTGGCAGTAACCAGTACAAACATAAAGTGAAAAACAGAAAATTTCGTAATGGGAACCGCAGCACTGTTGACTATCCTAGTGATCATCTCAAGTCACTGTTTGGAATTTTAAAACGTCAGCCTTGAACCAAAGTTCATTATTTAGAAAGTAACAAACGAATTCGCGTAGACATGATACTGACAGCTCAAGAATCCAGTGATCGTGTAGACGTCTTGCAAGAACTACGTATGGTTTCAACTTGTAACCAGAATTAATGCCATTTGTATTGGTACTTTATGTATCGCCCAATGCGTAATATAGTATCCATTGTATAGTGCATACAGAAACACTAAATAATACAAATAAGTTATAGAAACTGGTTTAAGTTTCAAATTTATTTATGTTTTATAAGTGATTGTTAATATTAGAAAAGTGTTTTTCGATTGAAGAGATCGCACGGTGTTAACCACTAAACCAATGCTGACGTCAGTGAGTACCGTGACAAGAATTACTGTAGTGTTAAACTTTATCGTGGTTTTCTCCCACTGTTAACGTTAATGTTTGCGTATAACAAAGCTGTGAAACAGTAGTACTATAAGTTATACTGTCCGCCAAAGTAAGTAGCAATAATATTTTAATACTCTGAGGCCACGCATTTGCTTTAGCGCACGTCCTGAACTGTACGCACGATTCCAACAGCATCATCTCGGTCTTACCTTGACAATCTCTTCCTTCCGTTTTCTCTGTAACTGTCTTCTAATAGCCGATCTTTCTCTTTTCTTCCTACTACAGACTTATAATTTTTATGGTCCTAATTCCCTACCTTTCGTGAGGCTTTATTATTAATTGGGCTAATATCACTGGTTGATACGAATAAACCCAGTAGTACTATTTAAATATTTTATTAAAAGGCATACGCTGACCACCGACGGCTTTTCTGTTCCTTCAACCCTTGTAGGTAATGTGTCACAAAACGACCACTAAGGTCTACAAGCGATACGTGAAAATCTTTGTATAAAACTGCAAATGTACAGTATGTTCAACCCATTGTGCAAATGTTTGTAAAAATCTATCCTGATTAACAGTCGTTTGCTCTCGTCACTTGGTGACGAGACCCACTTTTTTATTTCATTCCACAATTCATGGCATTTGTTTGCGCTCTCATACTTGACACGCAGTTTATAATATTGTAACCGTTATAATATAAAGGTGTTAAACCCTACTTATTCAGGATAATCTGAACCTCCGTCTGCATATCTTCTGGGTCGATCCTCTTGCTTATTGGCTAGTATACTGCTGCCTAAAAAAGTTATTTATATTTTTATATAATCTTGTAAATACTAAATATATTTTACATATTAAAAAGTTTTATATATTTAATCTTTATATGTTTATAAGGCAAATCTTATATATCTGTAAGTTAAACACAATGCGATATTGACGACCTGTTCGCATTCCACCTGGAAACTCTCACCTAAGGTAATTGATTTTCACCTACAAATTACATGTGTCCGTTGTAACTGAACAGCTTCAGACCTTGAAGTTACTTGTATATATTATACACTGTCGGCATGATTGACTACTCATCAGTCTATTTACTATTATGACTTGTTAATGCTAATCATTTCAACTGGAATTCTCAAATCCTCTTCAAATTGGTTTGAACTGTCGCTAATGTTACTGTATCGTCTGCATATCACAGAGTTCTTATTTGTCTGTCACAAGCAATAATACTTTTGTGTTAACACTTCTCTCTCATAATGCAATCACTGTTTAAAAAATTTACAGGCATTGCACAAATGCAATGCACAGAGAAGGGCATTGAAAATGCTTCAATAAATCTAAAAAAAAATATATATATATTTATGTTCATTCACCACTCAATGTATTCATTCTTCATTCACCAATCAATGAATTCATTCTTCATTTACCAATATACAGATTATAAGTTAAATGTAGTCGCATTCATAAGCGAAGTTTTATATGTGTACTACGTTATTGACAACAAATAAGGTTCCCATTTTCGATCACGCGCCAGCGATCGGCCGCAAATGTACGACACGTCCTTATAAACATTTTCAATGTTAAAATTGAAAGGGACAATATACATCCTTACACTGCATATTATTCATATAGACACAAAAGTTTCGAGGACGATTAGGTTTTAATTTAGTTAGATTAACTAAATTTTTAATTGAACTACAATTTTTAAGTTTTCATCATCATCATCCTCAAGGTTTAAACCAAGAATGTTTTGTTCCGGTCTTAAATAGATAAATATTACAGCTGGTCACTCCAGCGCTTCCTCGGACGTCCCACACCTCTCCGTCCCCTCGGCTTATAGTTCCATAGTTGTTTGGGGATGCGGCAGTCATCCATTCGGCAAAGATGTTCCCACCAATTCAGCCGATACTGGGCGATCCTGTCGAGTATACTCATAATGTTCAGTTCCTGCCGTATATCTGTGTTTCTTCTATGATCATGGAGAGTATACGTGCCTGAGAAATCTCATTTCAGCCGCTTGGATGCGACTGGCCTGGCCTGGACTTTCGTTAAAGTCCAATTCTCAGACCCATCACCTTGTAGAATTTTAGGCGTGTTTCTTTACTTGCTGACTTAACGGTTCGCCTGATGGTCCCGCACATAAGGTTGAACTTACGCAACTTGTTCACCACGTCGTTGCTTGCATTATAAGACACGTTGTAGCCCAATTTTTTAAGTTTTAAATTTTAAATTAATTCTTGATTTTAAGAAGAGGATTTAAACTGAATTTAGACTTATAGCCTATAAATTCTTTGTAGACAGATGTTACCAAAACCTTGTACTCTGAACTAGTCAGAGCTTCATAATTAGGGCTAGTATGTATATGACCTAAAGAACTCTAGAAATACGCGCGAGTTTATGCCCCTTTGAACGTGAGCAGTACACACTGTCAAATTACAAACTGACCTAAACCTGGTAAAACATGCAGTATAGAAACAAATATAAGATAACACTGAACAACGTACGTTATAAATAACGTTGGTTTCCTAGTTTTGTATAGACAAACGAAGGCTGTGTTAAACAAATACTATTCTTTTATCATAAAGCTGACGAAAATTCTTTTGTTTGTTTTAAATTAGTAATTAGAGTTATACTGAAAGTTATACATGCATTTTCCAATTCTCAGATTTTAAGCACATTCGGTTGTGTGCCAATCAGACGATATGAACTATAGGAACTTCTTTCTACACCGAATGACGTAACAGAAGCTAATTTGAAGTATGTTAAATTGTTGGAAAAACTTCTAAATCACTTTTGACCAATTCGATATTTCCTCCGTTAATTATGTCAGGAACTTTACACATTTTTTTAATATTTCGGACTTTGTTCAAGTACACTCTATAGTTTTTCTCTAATTTTTTCAGCTACTTCTTTGTGTTTAAAATATAATGTACTGTTCGGTATTATTCAGACATTTTGCCGCATCACGCAATTGCGTACCCACAGTTTCAAGCCGAGTAATAGATTTAATATTGTAAGACATAAAAGTTAGATTTAATGGTGGCAATTTTTTGACAATTTATCAGCTGAAAACAACGCTTGAACAGTTTGATTACAGTTGAATCATTCCCGTTAAATGTACTGAAAAAACTTCTTTATCTCACACTAATAAAATAGTATTTGCAGCATAAAGCCAAGTCCCCCAAAGTGTTGCGACGGGTTCTGAGGGGAGGATGTGAGATGGTGCATCTTATTTAAACTTCAATAATCAAACGAACGAATAATCTTCTTCCCATTTTCAATGGATTTGTTGATCTCAGCATTCTGCCCTCTAATCTTTTCAGCCACTCAGTAGTGGATGCGCGACGTAACTAACGTGCACCATGTTACAGTACATCGTCTGTAGTTCTTTTGGTGCCTTTACCACGTAAGCAGCAGTATGCGTTACAAATAAAAAAGATATTTTCTCTTTCAACTTCATCTGGCTACAAAAATTTAATTGCATTGTCAAAAACAACATCTATATTTGTATTATCCACTGTTTCCAGTGCCTATCGCATCTATTCTAGCTAGTCGTGCTTAAGTAGGCCTATTTGTCACGTTTGCCATCTTTTACGTCCCTGGTATTATCAGTGGAAATCCATAGCTTGTTTTTTGCTGACAATCATTTAATTTTTTTTCTTTTACTGCATCGTATGAATCCAAACCCCAAATATAACTAGAAATGTGCTTTTATACACGTTTTGTATAAAATATAACATAAACTTCGTAATTACATAACATTACATGACATGACAAGCCCTACTTATAATAACAAAATATTTACAATCACGCTATTTCTGATCAATAAAATGATAAAAAAGTAAGTTTTATAACCATAAGAAACATGCCATTCCATAAGTCCTGACTTCACTGAAAATTTGTATCTATAATAAACATTCATTAAACAATTTAGTTATTATCAGTAACGTGTTCGTTTGCTATAGGAATTCAAATACACGGAAGAAAAACAGTAAAAAAAACATTTTAAGAAATTATTTGTTATTTTAATTGCACTAAATTTATTATGTAATTGTGCCTCGAGAAAATCCTTAAAAATTATGTTTGAAGGCACGTAACTTTTCTTTTACATTTAGTTAAATGATTGTTGTAAATTATGAAACGTTAAACAGAATATCGCAGCTGTGTCTGATTATTCACAACCCCCAGGAGTGCCATTGCTTTGCAATATTTTACCTCATTATAGTAAGATATTTAGTAAATAATTACTGGATCCTGTAACATTAAAAATCAGCAGTCGCAGTTCGACAAACATTAAGAAACTTCATAAAAAACATGTCGATTTGAATTACTTCTTCCTTTGTGATTTACCTTGAGGCAGCTCCTTCACTTGTTTGTAAGGTTTCCTCTTCTTAAGATCATTAAGCATTCCGATTCCTCTCTGCCTCTAATTCTCATCTTCGATCATTGCTTATTTCCATGAGGTTACTATAGGCCTATCATAACCATCCTACTCTTTAATATCTTTCCTTTCTCCAGTATTCTTTAAAATATCATATTTCCCATTCTATAAATAACTTCACGTTTGTAAATCATCGGTATTTCGAAATCTTCCAAATAAGTATCTTCCTTCTTTTCCAGATACCTTAATTCTGCGCAATGTACATTATAAACATATGACATACAAATATATCCACAAAAAACATTTTGAAAATGTTTTCCTTACATTTAAACTAATATCTCCAGGTGTAGAGATGTACTTTCCTGAAAACTGCATTTCATTAGCCATACATACAAAAGCATTATTCAGTATTGCGACTGAGCTGCTTTCATTCTCTAAGCTGTTCATGGATTCTTTTTTCCGTTTTTATTACTTTTCACACATGTTAGTTATTTTCTTCATCTTAGTTCGTAATTCTTCTTCGCTACCTGCGAATGCTGCGTTTGCAGGACTGAGAAAATTGCAATCTCTTTAGAGGATATGAAATGCCGTATAAGTAATAAGCCATAGATTTTCAAGTAATGATAAATTACGTCTCATTATCGTCAGTTATTGATAATGGGACGCGAGATAGGGAAGAGGAGAGAGATACAGATATACATAGTGATAGACGTAGACAGACAGAGGTTATCGGCGTATACCAGTATGAAGTAATGATTATTTATGTCCAATAATAATAATAATTATAATAATAATAATAATAATAATAATAATCATCATCATCATCATCATCACCACCATCATCATTATTACTTATAATATTAAAATTATAAGATTTATATTATTATTAATAATCTAATTCTACAATAATAATTATTATTATAGCAATTTTGTTACTCCAATTTTTCATAACCTGGCGAACGGGTTTTTGGAATACCAAGTTTAACAGAGCTCCTCTCCTAACATTTTGCGAACTATATGACACGTGTCCTAGATTACTGATTTCTATAACTTCCAAATGAGTTGTTCAAAATGAGTTGAATATTTCGATCACTATGGCTTTGTGCTTGGTGGAAATGACAACTGGCTTCACTGTTACCCCTTGTTGATGTTCTATATATTTTTAATTTCTACAGATAAGTCTTGATATTTGTCGATTTTTTTTTCTTGGAAGATAATTCTAATATTGTGGGAAAGATTATTATTATTATATAATATAAGCCCCGTGCCCCAGGAGCTTACACCTTGTGGGCACGACCGGACTCTCACTTTGCTTAAACCTGTCTTGGGTGAGGTCCCTTTCTTTCATCTGTTTTGTCGGTCTTACCTGAGCGACTCTTGTTTTTTCCGAGCCCGACCCTATTAGAGTACTCGAGGGCTAGGGTTCTTTAGTTTCCTCCTACTTTCTTGTTTTCTTTTGGCTGGTGTGCCAAAAAAAAAAACACCCGGGGAAGGAGCCCCATCCAAAAATACAATATGGATTCGGTAGGTAGAGGTACCAGTACTACGGTGCAGGGGATAGGATCCCGAGTACCACCGGTCGGGGTGAGCGAGCGTACCCCGGGTCGTCCTCATCCAATGACCACAATCCCACGGGGGTGGGTCACTTGGACTCTTTGGCAGATAATGAGCCAAGCGACACGGCGAATGCAGCGGAAGGGAATCCTTTACGGAGGAGTTCTTTGCTGCAGATGATCCCACCTAGATGTTGGGGGTTAGAGAAGGTTGCGACCCATCGGCGAGGTCTCCATCAAGAAGAGGAGGAACATAGAGT
This sequence comes from Magicicada septendecula, assembly GCA_034769895.1. Lineage (NCBI taxonomy): Eukaryota > Metazoa > Arthropoda > Insecta > Hemiptera > Cicadidae > Magicicada > Magicicada septendecula. The sequence continues at coordinate 760,118,499 of CM068367.1, forward strand.
CCCTAGGAGTTCTCCTCTGAAGGAATACATTGAGACGATGAGTAGCGAGGAAGCTGAACAGCTTCAAAAATGCAGAACAGTGATCGGAAGTATGAAGGCTGCGATCAGAAGGCAGAGAAACATCTCCATATACGTGAAGACTGGCCTGAAAGAACTGGAGGAAGCCATAGACGTGATCGCTCACTGCAGAGCTAACTGGCTGAAGATGGAGAAAAAGGCCCAGAAGCAGTCGACGGGAAAGGGGAACACCGAGTCCACGGCCAGTAATAAGACCGTCTCTGCTGGTGGTCCAATACCTAAGAGAGATAAGTCGCCTTTAGAAGGAAAGGAATCTGGGGATTCCCAACCGTCCGGGGTTAAAAGGGGAGCCTCAGGCCCAGCAGAGGCAAATACTGAAAAGAAGAAGAAAAACAAAACGTGGAAACCCTGGAGCCTGGACTGAGGTCCGGAATAAAAAGAAGAATAGGCATAGGAAGGTAGAGATAGCAGAAACATCCGAAGTCTCAGATAAGCGTAAGGTTGATTCTATCCCACGAGACCGGAAAAAGAGAAAACTATCGAAGCCACGTCTAGAGGCTCTGTTGATTGAGACTTCTCAAGGCAAAACGTACGCTGAAGTACTCGGCGTAATACGTAGTTGGGCAAATCCTGAAGCCTCTAAGGCGAATTCTGGCGACAAGACAGACCGGGCCCGGGAGAGTCCAACTAGAGTCGGGAGAGAAGTCGTAGGACAAAGCAGCGTTCTGTGACACCCTAAGAACCATCTTAGGGTCAAATGCCACTGTCCGGAAGCTGGAGCCGAAGGAGACTCTCGAAATAAGAGACCTTGATAGCACCACCACCTCAGAAGTGACTGAGGTGATTAATAGGGAGGTCAGGGATCTTGTAGGCGACCTGAACGTAATAATTACAGTGCCAACAGACGAGAAAAAAGATGGCCATCGTAGAGATTAACGTAAAAGGCGCAGAAGAGCTGTTGAAGTCCCAGCGCATCAAAATTGGCTGGCTGAATTGCCGAGTTCGCGCGTAGAGTAAAGGTTATACGCTATTACACGTGCTTTGGCATGGTCATCGGTAGACTAGGCAATTTTAATGGCTACCTCCACAGAATGGGAAAGGTTCATAACCCAGCATGCCACTACGGTGACTTTCCCCATGAAGATGCCTTGCATACGTTTTTCAAGTTCTGCAGATTCGCAAGGGAGACGATGGTACTGGAAACGGAGCTTGGGGAGTTCACGCTCGAGAGCGTAGTAGCGCTTATGCTCCGTGGTAAGGCGGAATAGGACCGCGTCAATGCATTTATTCAGCGGGCCCTACTAGAAAAAAAATGAAAGGCTCAACTTGGAGCCAACGAGAAGTAGAAGATAAGCAACAACTAGAAGGACCCCGATAAGGGTGCAATAGGCTCTATCCTGAAGTAATACGTTAAGTAGTTCCAGGATGAATATGAATGCCTGAATTAGAGTTGGGTTTTTTTTTGGGTGAGATTCCCACACATCAGGGGGAAGCACGGTGCATAAAGCATTTTCCCCCTCTATAAAAATATTATTATTATTATTATAGTTAAAATTATAATGGTTAATGTATTTAAGTGTATGAATGTGTAGCTTTACGTCTACTGCCATTATACCCGTATGTTTATAATAGGCCTATGACATTTATTTTGTATTATTTTTGACAAATAATAGCCTATGTAATATGTTAGCACAAAATAAGCGATGTAAAAGATATTCAAAAGTACAGATTATTAGTGTTTCGTTAAATAATGTTAGTGACATCAAGAATTGTCAATATTTAAAAATTAGATTTACGTCTTTGCTTCAACTGCTCAAAAAAAAAAATATATATATATATATATATATATACAAGAAATGTAATAGATCGACGATAATTACTTGATTAGTGTTTCTGTATAATCTGAATATCGATGACAAACTTCTAAATTTGTGAGAATGTCTTAAAAGGAAAAAGAAAGAAAGTAGTTTTCTCGTCCTCAAAATAGGTGTCACACGTGAGGATCTATCTATTTGCGATTGCACCATGGATAAAATACGGTACTATTTTTCAAAAAACAAAATATGTCAACTTTTGCCTATAATTAATTACATTTACATACATATAATAAATATCAATACGTATAAATTGTTATACAGACCCTACATTATGAAACTATTATCGTAAATTTGATGCTTTTATTTATTTACTTAATGCTTCTGAGTACATAAATATTATTATAATGCAATAAAAATAAAGTAAGGTTATTAGAACCATGCTCACTAGCAAACAGAATAAGTAACTAAAATAAGAAAACAGTGAGGTTTATGGAATGTATAAACAAATTTGTGTGTAGAAAGGAAAAATGAGAATTATTATTACGGCGTAATTATAGTGTTTATGGTAGAGGTGGAGAGGAAAATTAGATAGAAGAATTCTGTCGGAGAGACAGAAACAAAAGAGAAGAGCAATTTATTAACCTTTGTGAGGACAACGTTCTTTTATTACTACCATATACAGTACTTCAGTACTACGCAAAACAAAAGGAAAATCCTGAAACGTCATCAACCTGTCTACATTAAAATTTACATTGATCTTAACTAATGAACGATGTATATATTGACTTTTGACTTTAAATCTCTATGCGTAAAATATATCTGGAATCATAGAGTGGCGTACTGTCGCAATTAAAACTCTGCCAAAATAATAATACTGTGCTAAAAGGGAATGGAAAAGTCGTAAACAATTATAGTAACAGAAAATAATGTCTTCTTGGTTACGAATGACTTGTAAACACAATTAGCTTTATTGGCGCAGTACCGATGCGTCTGTTTAGGTACAATATTCTATTTATTCACATATTAAACTTTGCTTAACTGAAATTTTAGTATGACGTGAACATCGTGAAACCAAAAATATATGCGATTCGTTAATGTAAATATATTATATACTGGAGTAACGTTTAAAATATTATTGTGAACATAATACATAATTTAAAAAAAAGACTGAAAACAGGAGATGATTCTTTGAATATTCATTTCGAAATGATTCACATTCGTTCAATGTATAATCATTGCTACGACCACTAACAGACCATACGTTAATTTTGTTTGTAACGCCACCTTTTTGGTTGTATCCATTAATTTAAAAACAACCCAACAAAATGTTATGTTTTCTGCACTTAGCAAAATGCAGAAGTTAGTACTTTCTGCTCCGCGCTGTGTTAAATTCGATACTTATAATACGAGGGCTGCCTTTTAAGTCTTTACAAACGACCACTAGATGGCGCTAGTGAGATGTGATATTATCATTGTTGAAAAATTTGTCATATGTTATTTGTAAAACAATTGCAGCTCAGATATTGGCCGAGTAGTTTGTTTACAGTGAGCGTTTAAAACAAGTGTTTGTGAAAAAATGGAAATTTCATGTGAAGGTTTTCGTTGGATGATTTTTTACGATTTTAATAAAGGTCTAACTCAACAACAATGCCTCGAATCGCTTCGTACAACTTTTGGTAATCAACCACCATCAGAAAAGACTGTTCACAATTGGTTTGCGGAATTTCGCTGTGGTCGTGCTTCAGTCAGGGATGAATTTCGTGAAGGTCGACCTAAATCGGTTGTTGTTCCCAAAAACATCGATGCTGTGCACAACATGATTAAAGAAGATCGTCATGTGTCGTCATGTGACTTACCGTGAGATAAAGGCATCCTTAGGCATATCGAAGACTGCAGTACATTCGATTTTACATAAACATTTAGCTGTTAAAAAGATCTGTTCCCGATGGATTCCGCATAATTTGACCGAAACTCAAAAACAGGCTCGTGTCAATTGGTGTAAGGAAATGATCCAAAAATTCGACCGAGGAAATGCAAAATCCGTATACAACATCGTAACAGGAGACGAAACTTGGATATATTCGTACGAGCCGGAAACTAAGCAACAATCAACTGTTTGGGTGTTCCAAGATGAACCGAAGCCAACAAAAGTGGTTCGTTCACGAAGCACTTCCAAGAAAATTATCGTTTGTTTCTTTGCTTACACTGGACATGTCGCGACCATTGCTTTAGAGGATCGAAGAACAGTTAATGCTGAATGGTATACAACAATTTGTTTGCCACAAGTCATCGATGAAATCAGGAAACACAACCGAAAACGTCGCATCATTCTTCATCACGACAATGCCAGCTCTCATACAGCACGTCAAACAATTGATTATTTGAAGGAGGAAAACATCGAATTAATGTCTCATTGCCCGTATTCACCTGATTTATCGCCAAACGACTTCTTTTTGTTCCCGAATGTCAAACAAAAAATGCGTGGACAGCGATTTTCATCACCTCAAGAAGCTGTTGAATCCTTCCAAAATCATATTTCTGAGGTACCAACATCAGAGTGGAAAAAATGTTTCGAGACTTGGTTCGAACGCATGCAAAAGTGTGTAAATCTCAAAGGCGAATATTTTGAGAAACAATAAAACGATTTGTATCAAAAAATGTTTTTTCTTTCATTGTCTTTGTAAAAACTTAAAAGGTAGCCTATGTATTACGGCAATGTATAAAAGTTTTCGTATGGTTGTATTTTATCTGACTGTTATTTCCGATAATGATTAAGTGTTCTTCGTCTGCGTTTACAATTTTTATCCTAAATACAGTGTTAGTAAGTTTGATAGGCATTAGATTGGGGTTTGGATTATGGCTAGCAAACCTATTCCGGAAAAGAAAAGCTGCTACAAAACCAGAAGATTGTGACCTCTTACGGGGCTGAGAAACTGCCAAGACAAAAATCTCACTACGATCTGTAATGCCAAGGAAAGAAGACTGCTTCTTCTTCTTCTTCTGTTCCAAAAACCGTCTTGTCTTCGGACGTCTCGTCTCCCACAAATCTGACCTCTAGGACTTTCAGGGCGATTCGGGGAAGACTGTCTTGCTGCATTCTTTCTAAATGTGAGACCAATTAAGCTTGTATTAAAAAAAAAAATTTTCCAAATAGAAATGAAATTCTTGGTTTACATTTGCGTTTCTTATTCTGTCTGTTAACGTGCAACCTTTTACACCTCTGAGAAATTTCATCTCAGCGGATGTAATTTTCTATCGATATCGCCATTGTCTTGTAAAACTTCAGTTTAGTTTCATTTTGTAGTTTTATATTTTATAAGGTTGTATGAAGTGTTCCACATATATGTTCAAATCGATTAGGTTTATTTTCAACATCACAACGTACTGTACGAAATATTTTTAGTTATTACTGGGTATTTCCGCATAAAAACCATGTCCTTTTTTTATATAGAGATATTATCAATTCGTATTTCTCTGCTATCTTTTCCAGGAAAAGATACTCCCTTCTCTAGATCGGTTGTATAATAACGACATCATCCTCACACAGAATACTACTTAATCTATATTCTGGTGAAAGCTTTATACCACACTGAAAAAATTATTTCCGCCTTTTAATGACATCGTCCAAGTAGATATTCAGAAGTGTTGGGGAGATACAGCAGCCGTGTCTAACTCCTTTGTTGCCTTAACTGGTGCTATCAACCGCTTAACTGTAACGATGAAAACAGAGGTGTATTGATATAGCGTAGACTTTTGATCGCTTTCACAAGATGATAAAAGAAACCTCTTCTGATCACAATTTTCCAAAACATATCTCTATTCGCAGGCTAACAAATGCCTTTTGAAAATCAGTAAGAGCAATGTGAGTTTCTAAATTGAATTCTCTTCGCTTCTCAATCATCTGTTAACACAAAAGTTGCATTAACTGAATGCGCCCCCGTCTTAACCCCATCTGTTCCTCACTAATAATGTTGTCTGCTATAACCTTACGTCTATTATTGATTATGCTAGAATATATCTTACGTGCACTATCTAGGTACCCCTTGATATGAAGTAATAACCTATATTTATCTTACCGCAGAACAAGTAAAGTTTATGTCATCCAGAGACGAGTGCGTGCTCAGGAACTGTATTCAACAACAGTATTGCATGGTATGTTTGTCTGCCACGCAGTCTGTCGTTCCAAACTTTTCTTTAAAAATTTAATTTGTACCTGAAAGTAAAAGTACAAAAACTTTACAAGGTACTCTTTGGTACAATATAGCAATATAGTAGCCTACTTACATGGCAGGCCTACATTAGTGTAATGTACAGGGGTTACACTGTATTTCCCATTTCCATGCTGTTTCAGCAACATTGTTATCATATACAATAAAGTGATATAAGAGGAAACTGTTGTCATTATAATTTCTGGCAAATTCATGCAATGACGACGCGACATAGGTGCGCATTCACTCGGTTTAATTGTCGCTTACACAAACGGCACTGCACAACGTCTACTGTACACTCGTGTATCAAATACACAACTAAACTAAAGCCTATCTGTTGTTTCCATAAAATAAAATTATAGTTTCTTACACACAAACTAAGTGATTATGGACAATTAACTGATACAGTTTCATACTTGCTGACATTTATTCTTTTACGATTTCAAGCGCGCGCATACACTCACTATATATATATATATATATTTGATTTATATGTAGCTATGAAATAATAAATATAACAAAAACAGTACGTAATGTTTGTGCTGACAGAGGCAGCGGCGCGGCATACCACCCACTGCGCTATAGCCGCCCATTATTATTCCACCATGTTATCGCACGTATTTATTTTCACAGGCTGAGTTAACCTGGGACAAAAAACTTCGGTGACAATACGTTGGCATTGCCCCACCATACCATCTAGACTACCCCTAATATACATTTATAACTATATGAATATACTTACATAAGTACCATATACATATTAATACAAAATTTTTTGAATTTATTAATTTATATCATTAATGTGATAGTTGATGATAGTTGGATTACTATCGAAACATATTTAATTAACAGAACAAAATATATATTTGTTAACATTTTTTTATTATTAATAATAATATAAAATAACAAGAAAATTTTGAGTAATTATGAATATATATATATCAATATAAATTCAGTGTAACATATATATATACATATATAATGTGTGTGTGTATTTTATCCGCTGGTACTGTCGAGGATGGATACAAAATGGTACCCGAAACATGTACCTAATAAGGAAAGAAATATCTTGAAGTAAATTCATTATAAAAATTAAATATAATATATACATCAATAAACGGACTGTAGCAAAAAGTGTTTGAATATATATATATATATATATATATATATATATATATATATATCACTGAATTTATATTGATTTTATATTAATTTACATTGAAATTGAAATAAATTCGACTATTCGTTCATTTATATAGAAGCCGATGAAGACTCGGAACGAATCTGTGAAACGTGCTTCAGGTACACATATAGTGATACAAGTACGTAAATTGCACTGCGGAAGTGATTATAATTTGATAATGTAATATTATACATATATATATATATATATTATGAATATATTTATTTATTTATATATATTCACTTTAGGTGAACAAAAATATTAACTTTTACTTGCATAAAAAATGTATTATTTTGCTAGTATAACTTACTATTTTTCATATTCAGTTATTGGAAAACTACAAAAATAAAATATCTCAAGTGTTACTAATATAGGCCTAACTTAATAGACACACATAGACTTGCGCGCGCGTAATCGGTTTAGGCATTTTCAGGCTGATTCCTCCTTTTTATGCTACGAGAAATTCCTTGAAATTGGCAACTGACTTGGATCTGCCGAAAACGTCGTAACAAACACCCTTCGGGGTAAGAGCGAAATTCAGTGAGGAGATCAACCGAAAGCAAGATATATATCACATACACGAAAATCTGTGTATTATCATGCTTTGATAATGGTGTCAAAGCCGAAACACGTCGTGGATACTGAATCTTTCTAATAGTGTAGCAACAAACATTTTTGATAGATGATAATGACTAATATCAAGTATCAGTGTATAACACACACACACACACACAAACACGCGAATATACCCGTACGATATGCTGCATAAATTGTAGAAATGATAAAGAATGATGTTGAGACGTTTGTAAACAGCAAAAATATGAACCATACGTTTGGGGGGGGGGGGGGTTAACGATCAAAACGTTAACTGAAACATAAAACAGACGTTGTGAAACCACTAAAATTTATGGAATACGGTAATAAGAATTATTTTCGAAGTTCGGTATAGCTTACGGTTGAAGTGGATTTTGTGGTAAGGAATCTGTGCAATACAATAAAACACAAAATAATTATTGTACGACTGGTAGCACTGTGGTGCAGAGCAGAGTGGGGAGAACACGTTTGTTAAAAGGTAGCCAATCTTTAGTAGCAGACAGTTGGTAACTAAGCTTTAATAGTATTTGTCGTGTGTTTGAATCTAGGACGATAAGTGAAAGTGAACAACAGTATTAGTGAAGTGAGTTTGTACCATACACCGTAAGTCAATACCATACCTTTACTATCTGGTTGCAGTTTAAACTTTTATTATCAAATCACTTGTACATAATATTTCATTTTTGAGGTAGAACTCTGGAAAAATAAATTAGTGTTGAAAATATTGTTTCCAACCGTAGGAACGGTAGTGTGTTTTTTATATACTATTTCATATAACATCCTACGAGAAAATCAGTTCAACATATCAGTAAGTCGTAGTGTAAAATAATTTCTTTGTAGCATATTAATTCTTTCATTAGATAAGCGACATTTGTGAGCGGTTAGTTGTGTTACGGACGTAAACAGCTGACTGAGAGTAAAACTATCAGTAGTGATAAACTACTTTTTGCAGCCTTTTATTGTTATTGTAATAAAACGTTTAAGCACGTTGTATGAAATGTTATATAACGTTATGAAAATTATGCTAATCAGCCATATCGATTATTTTAGTGAAACGTGTAATATTGATATACAAAATCTATCGAAGCTAATATTCATATTTCGCTTCTTACTAGTACCAACATTGAAAGTGGATAACATAAGTCCGTTCCGACTTAATATAAATATCCACACACTAAAAGAGTTTACACTACAAACAGTATTTATTTATTTTTAACGTGAAGTATTTGTCCAAAGTAACAGCATATGACATACCAGCTGACCGCCAATTAGCAACCAGCATGGTTCAGATTCTGTTCGCTCACACTGATTTCACTTTTTCATTCGGCAACTGCCCACTGTGTAGGAAGTTATTTGGCTATAAATAATACGGTATGAGTTTAATCGCTACACTGAACCAGCACATACTGTTGAAGCTAATGTTATGTTACTGGAGTCGATTACACGTAGCGCGCGGAGACGCGATACGGCACACACACACACACACACACACACACACACACACACACACACACACGTACGTCACACCTAATACTTTGATAACTAATTAACTACAGCTGTGCTCAGACTTTTATTATCGTACATAAAATGATATCATCTGCAACGTAAGTTACGGCCAGCGTTAAAAAAATCTGTATCGCGACATTCGTCGTCTAACATTCATAAACAATCGGAAATCCACAAACACTAGAACATTACCAATCAGTTCTTGATATGCAAAATACCGTTGATTAATTCGTGAGCATATTTCATTCATGAATAGTTGTCATTAACGAATACAACATCGTAGACAGCACACATTAAAAATGTAACCTATTATTAGACTATTTGTTGTCACTTACCGAATAGTTAGGTGTATAGGTGAACGACAGGTGGACGATAGGTGTTAGGTGGTAGGTAACAGACCACGTTGATTCGAAAACAAACAACTTACACAAATTTAACTTGAGGTTGAATATGTCATGGGACAGCTTCAAATCCGGTGGTAAGCTTAAAAGCCAACAAGCAGAACGAGATTCATTAAAATGTTTAATAAAATTTCAAGGACAAACAGGGCATAACGATTTAGTTTCTTGGCACATTTTGCCCAATCGGGGAACGCTCAAGGAAATACAATTCACACACTCAGTGAGTTTTGTAAATCTTCTGATGAATAAGTTTTATTGATCAGAATAATGATTTAAAATTCGTCTTATTGAAATACAAGCATCTTTTTAGTTTTTTCACAGACACGCAAAGATGTAAAGTGTGTGTGCGCGCGCGCGCGCGCGTGTGTAATGTTTATAGGTAATCAGGTATAACAATTTTTCTTTTTATGGAAAATTTAGATGATTTTTGTTCTGTGAAATTTAATTATGTGTTTATGGTATAACAGTTGAAAAGCAAGAAATTAATCTACACTGTTCATGGAAATGAAAGGATTATTAAGTTAATTAAGTGTGCCCGTACCAGTACAAATCCGTTCGTGCATAACGTACCGAGAGACTTTAACGCGCGGAAGCAGCCTAGTTGTGAAATTACGATCAGTTCACGCTGGGCCATGTGGTAATAGTTTTATGTGGTTCGTTGTTTTAAATTAAACCGTGCAGCATGTAAGTGGGAGGGAACTACAACAGAACTATCCCATTTTGTTGCATTATAGGACAAGCAATGTACATAATTCTGAAAGTACGTACGCTCTCTTCCCTCTATCCTACCTACTCTCTCTCTCTCTTCCTTCCTCACACACACACATGTTATACACATAATGCGTTGTTACTTACTAATACGTTTATATTCGCGGTACTTTTACAAATATCAAACTATAAAATTGGTGTTTGCGGGTGTGTCTTGCTTGGTGTAGTCTATAAGCTATGGACTATAATTTACTAAAAAATCAAGACTGACCAAACTACTGATTATCGGACATTCTACATCCAATTTGTAAGAAACGAGTTGAGTCTTATATTACTCATGACGTACTCAAACTTATCTTATTTAATGAGTGTGTAAACGTTTCAAAATAGTAATCTGGACAAATTAAAGTAAGATGTAATTAAAAACAGGACACGATGGACGCTGGACGCGACAGTGTAAATGTTCAGCCAAGTGCAGTGGGTATTTCGTAAGTAACAGCGTTCCGCCAGCACTTTGTGTAGCCGATGTGTAGCCACTCAGCCGATTTCTGTTGCCTAACTGCACAAGTTTCATAACTAGAGATGATACGGTTTCTAATTACAACAATTCCACTTGTCTTACTGCGCGAAACCTTTAGCCTTGTATAACACACCCAACGGTAAACTCTGCACGTAGCCTATACACTATAAACACGGTCTGCATCCAATTAATGATGAACAATAAACTCTCATTTTTTAAAATGACAGGCTAATAATGTATTTACAAGATTTGTATCCAGTATGTTTCAAACAGTTGTTAAGTTCTGTACGCCGTATGTCTCGTATCTTATAAATGAGGTTTTGTTAGTTACTGTACTTCTGAATATTCCATTGATCGTCTGTTATTGTACCGCCAAGATGTGAAAGTGTAAATGTTGAAACGTTAAACAAAAATTGTTTCCTAACACGTTATCGCTAAATCTAAAATGTGACAATAGTACCATCGGTTGGGACATCCATACTGTGTTTCTTTTTGCTCTGTTTTTTCGTTTGTTTTTTCTTACTCATTACTTACTATTTCCTGTAAAATTTTATAAAATTGATCAGTTCCAGGCTGCCATTTCATCTTTCCAATTAATCATTTTTCACGTTTCACGTTACACCTTGCCATCCGCCACTCTCATCTACCAATAATTTCACTACTTCAACTTACACATAATGAAGTATGTTTTCTGTGATGGATTTGAGAATCTCTAGCGGATAATCTTGAACACGAAGCTGTTACTAATTTCATTAAGTATATATAATTATAGCCAAGGGAATGTAAATTCGTATTGCAAAGTAAATGTAATAAAAAATATGTCAAACTATTTCAAACGATCAGTTTAGTCTTCTCTAAACACTCACACATTCGAAACACTGTCTTCACTTTTTTACGTTGTGAAGGTCATAGGTTACGAATCTGCCTTTGGATAACTATTTTGTTACACCATCAAACCCTTTACTTTCTAAATAAAAATTGATGAAACAAGATTCATCAAATTATAAGTAGAATCAATTCGCCACTTTATTATAAGGCTACGGTGTGTTTGAAACCAGAAGTTATACGTTGCAAAAACGAGTGCAGACATGAAGAACAATATATTTGCTCTAAAAACAATCACCATGAAAACGTGCGGTCGATGTACCTGCGTAAGAAATCGTCATACTGATATACGTACAGTACTCCTTCAGTTACGAGAATTAACAAAAAGCTAATTGTTTAATACAGAGTTAAAGCATATGTGGTATGTGATTAACGCGCGTTATATGTTAATTGATTGGTATTAAAAACCCTGAAGCAAACTCAACAGGAAGTTTTTTCCATGTCAAAATAATGCGCGTAACACTGACTTATGAACTTGTATCCTTCCCCGTCGGCTTCACGGACACATACAATTACGAGAAGCGTGTTAACAGGTGTATCACTATACAGCATAGTGGCGTGCCTACTGATTCTGTACTGTGTGTTTCAGGTACTAATGGGCACATGACTACAACAAGCCGATCTCATCTATTATAGACAACGAACAATGTCGACCGACTACAAAATCATTTTTACAACAACGTAATAACGAAACTGAATATCTGAAGTTAACACAGAATAGTGTTTCGTAATAGTTTTAAAAGGCTTAATTGGAGCAAACAGGAGAAAGGTAAGTGCAACACAGATTTCCTCAGTCTACAAAACACAACACAAATAATACAAAAAAGTAATACTTAGAGAGATACAAAATAAACAATAATATAACGGTATATTTTAAGTTGCTATAAAAACGTGTTCTAGGTGAATAAAAAGAAGCACACAAACTTTATACTGTTCATCGTTTCGAACATAAAAAAAATTGTAATTTTGTAAATCAAATGACAGATTCGCAAAATAGAAATTACTGCAAACCAAACATTCTGAGTTACTACAAAATCAGTACTTTTTGTTCAGTAACTATAAAACAAAAACGTCTAATTAAACTATCTACTGATGTGTGGTTTAAAAATGAATGGTTTTTGTGTCGTTACACGTTAGCGGCTGAGTCTCGACCAATAATACAATACACGTAGGAAAACTGTAAAAACGAGTTTTATTGTCCTTGCCGTAATGCAGAAGGACCCGCATTGTTTCCACATATAACATACATAGTAACTCATGCTTATCTTGGAGTTTCGCTGCGACCTTCGTCAAGTACATAATTTCCGGAGAGAAAGTGTGGCTTTCGGCTGATATCGTGTATTTTTTCTCAACAGTTCGTCCCTTTCATATTTTTCTTTTATTTTCATTGTTCGACAGTAGTTAATATGTTGGCTAGTACTGATAAGCACGTTCAACGGTTGTAGTTTTTGTAGCTTTCAGCACGTGTGTAGCAGTGATATATATTGATTCTTCCTAAAAGCACATTCTGATTTGTTTCAAGCTTATTAGTCAGAAAACAAGAAATATAAACACTCAAGTGTTCAGTACACAATAGAACGCGATTCTAAGATGTTTAAAGAAGCCTATCAGTATCCCATAATAAGACAATATTAAGATAAAAGACAAGTAAATAATATTAACATAAAAACTGCAGATAAAAGTCAAAAGAACAACTGTTACAAACACGTATGTACTTACAAAAACTGTATTACTAACGCAGAAAAATAAAAAATTCAGTTTCCATCAAATTGTTGTAGTAGAAACAAGAAGCAGAAATTGTCTCACGTTAACTACTTCACACGCTATTTCCACAACATTCTTTAGAATGCAACGCGAGAATAAGAATGACTGAAATGTATAAATGTCTGTATTCATTAAAAACCATAAAGCAAAAATTTCGACATTAATGTTAGAAAACCTGCTTGGTTTCCCTTATTGAAATGTTCATTAAATGTATACTAGTAAAAGCTGGAATCTTTATGTTCAATAAATTCATAACGTTTACTACTTACTTTACCAACAAAATATTCTACTAACTACTGAATTCGAAAACGTAGGTTTTAAAGGTTCTTGGGTACACTTAAAACAGTTGATTTTTTTATACTTTAAAAGGAAAAAATTGCCTATGAGTACACTACACGATTTACTATAAAGTAAATACTGCAGTGTATGCAGTATAAAAGAAACGTTCTAATAAATTTGGCGTACTTTTTTATGATGGATATTTATATAAGTAATACTAGTTATTTCTGTGATGGATTTGAGAGTCTCTAGCGGATAGATCTTGAACTCGAAGCTGTTAATAGTTTAATTAAGTATGTACATTTATAGCCAAGGGAGTGTAAATTCTAATTACAAAGTAAACGTAATAAAAAATCTGTCAAACCATTTCAAACGATCAGTTTTAGTCTTTTCTAAACACCCACACATTCGAAACCACTTTCTTCACTTTTTTACGTTGTGAAGTTCGTAGGTTATGAATCTGCCTTTGGATAACTATTTTTGTATACCATCAAAACCCTTTACTTTCTCATTAAATGGATGTAACAAGATTCATCAAATTATAAGTACGAATAAAATCGTCACTTTATTATAAACGGTAGACCACAGAATATCTGAAACTACAGTAGCACAATAACAGTCTAGTTGTATTCGCAGACGCAAGGAATCAGTAGGTACAGAGAATACAGACAATTTCTGATTTTAGTCGGGTAACACACACGATTTCTCTCTCTCTCTCTCTCTCTCTCTCTCTCTCTCTCTCTCTCTCTATCTATCTCTCTCTATCTATATCTATCTATCTAGCTACCTACCTACCTACCTATCTATCTTTATCTCTATCTCTATCTCTCCCTTTTCTCTCTCTGTACCTCATATTTTCGCCGTTATTAGAAAATGAATAATAACTTTCATTTTCCGAAAGTCATGAACGATTAGGCATCTCTCAAAGACGCATCTACGATGTTGTATTCAATCGTGAAACGTGACACAACGGGAAAAGATTTTGTAACGTTATTCTGTAGACGTACAGATTAGGTTATTTTCCACAAACGTTCGTTGTCAACGCTGTAACTCTTACTTTAAGAAAGTACTGTATATTCATATGTTTAATGTCATGAAAAAACAAAATCGGTTGGAAACGTAAACGAAACATTCAAATATAGCTTGTGCAGTCCTAGATAACAGTTACTAAGTTTTCGATCGTTAGGCAGAAATTTTTCTCAAGTTAAGCAAGTCAACAAATTCTCAATCTCTTCCCCCACGTCTACTTACATATTTCCCCTTATGAACACGACGTGTATATGAGTGTGCGCGCCCGCGTAGCTATCACGCGTTTCTTCTAATCATAACTTAAGTAGGTTCACACTGTTACACAAGAAACAAAAATACCAAAAAAATGGATTGATTTTATCGCTCGAATGAAGTTTTAATGTTTAGCACAAACATTTAGGAATGTGTTGGAATATGGAAGGCAATAATCTGTAAAGGTTTGATTAAAGCACAAAACACTAGGGTTACATAACGGCTCGGCGCTGTGAAACTGTTTTCTCTCTCACGAAAGTGAAATCACAGTACCGAGCGACTTACAGTATAGTATTGTGTTTACCAAGGACACTCGACAGACCACAATCTCAAACGTGTACACGATGATGACTTAGAACAATTTTGTAGAAAATCTGTAAAAGGCGCTTTTAATCAGTTTTAATTAATAAGATAATTACATTCAGTACTAACACACTCGTAGGTGTTTTACAGCACTAATGAATTTTTAATAATATAATGGCTTCGTAATTTCATCGTCTTGTAAAGTATTTATTTCTTATAAATAAAACGTAAAAGTGTGTGTGTGTGTGTGTGTGTGTGTGTGTTGGGGAGGGGGCAGAGAGGGGAGAAATGCTGAGCAAAATGAACTCCAATCCACTAAACTAAAGCTGTTGGGTCAACAGGTACCTGCCTGTCCCTCATTTCTTTGTTAACCTACAGTTTGGTCTGTGGAAACCGGTCCAATGTTTTAAATCAGAGTAAATCTTTCAAAGTGATACTTTTCACTTAATGCCAAAATTATGTCAAATTTAAAGACACATGACGAACAAATATATTAATTAAGTCACACGTTTATACACAGAAATTGTTATTGACAGAGTTTATCGTTGGTGGTCTGCACAATTTCATTCTTAAATTACAAGCGTTGACAATTCGTGAGATTCACGACAATGGTATTAATTATGGTCTCCCGATTACTTATCGCTGAAATCAGCAGCAGTGAGGCGAGTTCGAAAGCCAGAGCTAGGGAGCGAACGCAGACTGGCATAATTACGGAAACAACAGCATTTTAGTATATACGGATGCAATTAGTACGCTACAGGCTGTGACAACGGTTTGTTTGTGTTTCTAATCATTACTTTTCTTTACTGTCCACAACTCAGAAGAAACACATAAATTGTTTAACGCTCAATTTGAAATGAAAGTAAATTTCCGAGGCAGCAAGTAGACACCGTCTCTGCTGTTAATAAGGTATGAAGAGTAAAATACGATGTTTGAAAACGGTAGCCGAGTACTGTTCGTGTACCACGCATAAAAAATGATTATAAAAACGCATATATTAAAAACTATGATTACTAAATAGTCATTATGTTTTTGGCTTCTAATTGCTTAATCTGTATTCAAACATTGCCCCATATTCGTTATGAACGAAACCCACTTCTGGGTCATATCAGAAGTCTGTTCGGTCCACAGAAACTGAATCTAGTATTCTAGTACTTAAAGTAGATGATTCATATGCGTATTTCAGGTGAATATGGCGTATATCATAATTTGTAACGTAAACATTATAAATAATAAGCACAAGCTCGCGTTCACTCGCGCGCGCGTGCGCGTGTGTGTGGTCTTCTTCCTCTCCTTCCGTCTGGGTGCGCTTCGGCTTCATTTCGTCCATTCTCATTAGTACAGTATCTCCAACAGTCCTTCCTGCTAGAACAGGTTTATATTGTGGTATTCCTAATTCGTTCTCTCCTGGTTCTTCTAGCCGTCCGCCTTTATAATATGCTTGTATGCTTGTCTGGCAGGCCGAGGTTTTCTGTTGCACATTGTACCGTGGGTAGAAAAACTGTCTTGTACAGCTTTACTTCTTCCGTGATCGTTATTTCCTTCTTGCCCACAATACGGTACTTCGTTTGCAGTTTGTATCCGATGGTTTATTACTTCATCAGTCTTTCCATCCAACATTACTGCTGTTCCCAAATAAACGAACCTCTTTACCTGGTCCAACTGTCTTCCGATTCAGTAGTTCTTCGTCAGTTTGCTGGATTGCGATCATCATTTTCCTCTTGTCCCTCTGTCTACAACGGGAATCGAGAAGAAGAAATGCTTATAACCCATGGACATACTTTTAAATGCAAATAAAAGTATTTTTGTATTAAATGATGCATACGCTAGGACGTAATAGGATAGACTTAGTTGGGAATATAGTCAGCGTAGAAAAGAAGCATTTCACGTACTGACTCGCCTGAAACACGAGAATGAAAATGAGACAATTAACGTAAAATAACTATATTAACAATGAACATGATTTACAGGTGAGGAAGAACGGGTACGACTGGGTGAAGAACGCTAGTTTGAGCATAAACAGGAAAAAGATAATAGCACGATACTTTAAAGATCTGAGTGTAACGAAATTCAGATTTTATCGTAAAGAGATTCTTTCATAAGGTAATACAGTTACACCGCATTTAATAATCATTTTAAACGACGCAATTTTTCATTTAAATTGTTAACGTATTCTGAAACATACAGATGTAATTTACCATCAGTATCGGACGTACGGAGTTCATGAATGCACAGGTGAGTATGCGAGGAGCGTACACAAAACAGTGCTGATATAAGGACAGTTCTTTCGTATGATTGATGAGACTTTTGCTTGCTACTTGTGTGTTCCCAGTTTTTCTTTTTTTTTTGTGGATACAAATTAAATTTGAAATGTTATGAACAGTCAGTACGTAACATTAGTCCAGAGTGTATGCTATAGCTTTCTAAAAAGTTGTAACATAAACCCAGTCAAACGTTACTTTAAAGCCAGCAAACGAAAAAAAATGTATTTTTTAAGTAATAGCCTATAAGTTGCTATAACTTATAGATTGACATCTCTAATGTAAACAAGAATTCTAAAGGTCTAAAGGCTCTCTCTCTTTCTCTCTCTCTCTCCCCCCCCTCGAATTCAGAAACGTAACTGCGTAATTTAGGGAAAAAAGTTTAGGTAATTTAGGTAAGAAAGATTTAAATGAACTAATCGGCTTACATGTTAAATAAAAAGTATTTTAATTTCGGCATAGACATTTTTCAATAAAAGATTTTAAATTTTATTTCAAAAGTCTGATTTACTCTCATTTTACAATCATTTTAACGTTTAATTTACATGTTGGATGATTTCGCCCTGTGAGTTCAGGGTGTACATGTTTATTATGTGTTTATGTATTTACTAGTATGATTATTACTACGATTATTATTATTATTATTATTATTGCATTTTATTATCATTACATTTATGAGTATGAAATAATTGCTAACATCAAAGTTTCAATACTTAGTTTCTTCAGATCTAAGTTTCTTCTTAGATTTGTATTTCTTCAATACAAAGTTTCTTCATATATAAAGAAAAAGTAACAATCACGATCTAAATTTATATTTCGTAATTTATAGATATAGTAGGTATTGGTTGCTTATCGTTATTACAGCAAAATAAGTCGCGTAGATCTTATCATGGTTAGTTCTAATGTGATCGCCCTGTGAGACTACTCTACGTTGAGTCTGGGATGACTATACTGTTAGTTGAAACGTCCGATATGTCTGATACAGCAGATAGACTACGTAACATGACATGTATCTCTGGTATTTCGTAAATATTTCAACATAGTATTTCATCTTGCATCTCAACACCGTATTACGTATCTCAACACAATGTGTCTGTCGTGTGTGAATCATAAAAGCTATTCGTTTACATAGAATAGAACGGTACCCTGCCTTCAGGCATCTAACGGTCTAAAAAATTAAATCATTACTGTCTAGTAAAACTATAATAGTAAATAATTTAGTTTTTCTGGTTGAGTAGACGTGGATACGGGTCTGGTATCTATTACGTCCGTGGCTGCATGTAACACTTTCACTGACACTTTCTCGTTGACACAGCCAACTTCCCTCACTCGCAACTGAACCTTACTGATTGTCCTCACACTCGCTTCTCACGTTTTAGCCTCACTTCCTATTATTATTATTATTATTATGTCTGTTCAAGTGTGTTTGAAACAGGACAAAGGCGTTTTAAAATGTTAATGAGTAACAAAATGCGAATATTTAATGTAAATTTTAAATTATTAAATGGTCAAGCATTAAACATTCTGGTGTGAACATTCGCCGTCGCCAGTATCATTCACAGAATCAGATGTAAAAAATAGTTATAGTAAATTCAAAATGTAATAATTCTCTCAAGAAATCCTGGCGTACTAGAGTTGAACTCGTTTTGTAGAGTTTTGTAGTTTTCAGCTCAGTTATAAATTATAAATGTTTATTTATTTATTCTAAAAGACTCATGTCGTTATTTAATGCGAACAACACTTAAAGGATCGTTTTGTATAAAGTACGTTGTGTGTGTGTGTGTGTGTGTGTGTGTGTGTGTGTGTGTTTGTGTGTGTGTTGCCATAGGTTATAAGAGATTTTTTTTCTATCTTAATGACAATGACCAGCTTATACTTAACTATTTCAATTGACAATTAAAGGACATTAGATTCTACTACAATATATTAAAAGACAATTGAAATCATAACCACTTAATCCGCTCAACGCAGATCAGTACACGAATTCCGTTACTAGTAGAGACTAGCACAGTAAAATGCTATACGCACACTGTCACCACGTATAAAGGAAACCAACAGACGGTTGCTTTGCACTGATATACGTAAGAAACTTTACCAATATAAACGTGTTTAGAAAACAAATTCTGAAGAGCAAGTATAATCAGTTTAGATAACATAAACTTGTAATGACACTAAAAACTCTGCTTGCATATGAATAATACAGTCTATTCTCGTACATTCCCATAGAGTTTACTTTCTAACGACATACAGAAGATTACATTTTTCTCGCTGAATTTAGTATACCAATGGTAAACAGAATACAAGATTTTAATGAAAATGGGCATTTATTTATTTACTGATACCATACACGTCTACGTTCGCTACCTCAATGTTATTACATTCTGTATAACGCTGTTGATAAACCCACTGTATTTAAATAAATGCTTCCCTTTCCATAATGTACAGTTACTTAATGCGGTGTAATAACTTCATGCTCTGCATAGTGACACTTAAAAATAATTATATAACTCTGGCATATGATAATAATATTAATAATAGTTATAATAATAATACCTTTGCGTTTGCCACCACTGTAGATATTTAAGTAACGGAAATTAACGCATTTATACCTTAACATAACACATTTTTTTAATTACGTGAAACGAGATAATTAGTTTTCCGAAATATGACAATATGAGTGTTTCTAAATCCACCATTGTCCTATGGCATCCTTATCCTTGTAGTTGCTTTTCCTTACAACTGCATGAAGAACATAAGTGAGCAGAATAACTTACGGCAATGTTTCTGCTTTACTGTCTTACTATTTTCGTTACAGAAATGAGAGTAAATATACGTCATCTTACATAAACGTTCTTCTTTATATCTGAGTAGTAGATCAGAGTCAGAAATTGTATATAATTAAGAAGTATGATAATATTACATTTTTAAACACTGTAAATGTACAAGAAAATTGAATTGATTTTCGTATAATTCACATTTCTTCATCTTCAGAAGATTTTCCATTTTCGGTTACGATCTTGGTTCAACACTTTCGCTATTCTTATTGGATATTCACTTTTGTTCTTATGTAGCAAGAATAAATGCAGAGCAAAGACCCAGAACATCCACGACAATCTAAACCTCTGTTGCGAAACCCTGGACGTCTTTAATGCGATGTACGGTGTTCTTTCAGTTGCGTACTGTTCAATAACTAAGAAGTAAATCACAACAAATAAATAACAATAATTGTTACTGAAACAAAACAAAAAAAACTGTTTGAGAAGAATTAAAAATATTAGCTTTTAAAACAAAACTGTTTACTTTATACTGAACTATGAAAATTTACTGTAAGCTTATCTTTATGAAAGTAAAAAAGACGTGTGTAGCATTTTCTGAAATACATTTCGGTCCTCATTAGGCATAATCATCGGTAAGCTCCCTCCCTGTGGACTGGATCCTTATGGACTTGCCTGCAAACGAACGAAACGAATTTGTGTCCGCCTTGTTTTCTCTTCTGCAACAATCTGGCGTAGTTGACATTCTTCTTGCAACCCTCCGTTTTTTAAGATGTTTCCACTTCTGCGTTAGCTCTGATTACTGGAATTAATTTATGTACTGGATTGTTTTATACCACACATCTCGTTTAATAATTGTCTTTCTAGAATCCATTACAAGGATTCTTTGTATAGCGTTCGTTACAGATTCGCAAAACTCTTTTCACTTGGTTTCAATGTCCGATTTTATTCAACTGAAGTCAATGTGGACGGAGCCGGGAATACAGGCGTAAAATTTAACCGTATAATTGGGGCTCTAACATATATGTCAAGGTTACTCCGGTTCCAAATAAAGGCCATTTCATAAATGTCGACTTTATAAGAGTCCTCTCGATATTTTTGTTCTTTAAAAACAAAAGTAAATGACTATAGTTTACCGTTATCAAAAAGCATCCTATAGTCTTCCGTTACCGAAATTGATTATATCAAAATTTCTACAGCGTTTATTTTCTAAACACGTTTTTACAATACCTGTGTAATCATTCTCGATTACTCCGTTCTTCGTATTTCACGTTACCGTTACCCTGCTTACTCTTCGATGTCCTTACGTAGCTCCAGCTACTACTTATCGTTTTTGGTGCATATGCTATAATCGCTACTACAGTTGCTGTAAACGTGTAGAATTTAACTACTACCCTCACATCGTCTTCCATAAATAGTCTTTTTTTTTTGTTTTTAAAGAACAAAAATATCGAGAGGACTCTTATAAAGTCAACATTTATGAAATGGCCTTTATTTGGGAGCGGAGTAACCTTGACATAATATGTTAGAGCTCCAATTAATACCGTTACAATTTTACGCCTGTATTCCCGGTTCCGTCCACATTGACTTCAGTTGAATAAAATCGGACATTTAAACCAAGTGAAAAGAGTTTTGCGAATCTGTAACGAACGCTATACAAAGAAACACACCCACAAATACGTATGTATAAATGTCTATACAACACATACAAGCACGCACACGCGCGCGCGCACGTATATATTTTAATGTTTATACTGATATAAATTGATGTATAGGCCTAATACATTAAATAATATCTTTATGTAGTTGAAAATGTTTGTTAAAAATCCACATTCGCTGTGTCCTACTTAACTTCCACGACATATGTACGTAATCTGTACGACTTGAAATACTTGTTTCATTCACTTTTATTTTTATGAAACCTTTTTAAACAACTTGTTCATATTTCACCTTATCAATTCAGTTGATTAAGTGAATTGATAAAAGTCAACAAGATTCTGTGACTCGATTATCCACGTAGCTGAACGGGTAATAAACTTTATTAGAAACAGTCTGGGTTTCAGTGCCCTAAAGGACTGTTAGTGACAGTGACTACGAAAACTTCTTACTAATAATATTTATTTCGTTAATCATTTAATTTTACTTTTGTAATGACACTGCAACGTCTTACTTTGAAAGAAACTGCGGTAGTGGTCGCGTTCTATAATAAGTAACACTGTAATGCACCCTTCAGGTCAGTATAATGTTTTTTAATTTCAGGTTAACTAAACTCATTGTTTTTCAAAGAAAACGCGGTGTTTATATTTTTGTAATTAAACTGTTCTGTTGAGAGAGGCAAGGGAAAGTGATACGTTACTGTGATATAATTACAATAGTACTAATAGGCGTAATACACATGTGTACATAAACTTAACGGTAAGCTGTGACATTGAGAGTTCATGTTTGTCGAATTCAAGTGACGTCTCTTGGAAAATCAACTACAATCAAACAAGTAGCTACAGTAATTCATGTTCTGTAAGATGTGACTGTTTCAAAGATCGGGTCACATATTTTGTTTTTTATAATAAAGGACATAATTCGGATTGAAGTACTGTAATGTTAAAAACAATAAAACCTACCTATTTTTTGGTTTGAGACATGTGCATGCGAAAGATACGATTAAATATGTACATGTAACTAATTTGGCTATCCTTTCGTCACGTCGACGCCATTCAATAAGTACAGAGTGCAGAAACTATGCAGAGCGTGGGAACACGTAACTTAAACATGTATAGTGTATAGTCTTAACTGTCCAGCGGGAAGCGATGACGTCACTAGCGTGACGACAACTTACTGTGACCAATGTGGCCTGATTATTGTCGGCAAAAACCTTGGAGATTTTTTTTACTTTTACTTGCAATAAACTATTGTTGAAACAAAGTCGTGATTTGGAACAATGGAAGTAAGGCAGACACGGGGTACTGTTTGTTTTACTGTATACTGTGGCGTTCACATAACACATTCACACATTTCGTATTCAATACGACTACTGTACTATCATTGCGTAAACTAATTGACTGATATTATTACGGAATAAATGATTACTTTTAAAACTAAATCTTATCTATCACGTTACTAATTTAAAACTAATATTTTAATTGACAACTTAAAACTAAAAAGTTAAAATTATGATATTTTGCTTTCCCTTACATTTATAACATCATGTAACAGTAATGTAACACAAAATGTTCCACTGGAAACTCGCATTTTGGGGCTTCCTGCCACGCACTAATCGCAAAGGTGTGTGTGTGTGTGTGTGTGTGTGTGTGTGTGTGTGTGTGTGTGTGTGTGTGTGTGTGTGTGTGTGTGTGTGTGTGTGTGTGTGCGCGCGCGCGTGAGAGAGAGAGAGAGAGAAAATGAAACACTGAAGACTGACGCATTAAAATCCCCCCAAAATATTCTTAACTACTCTCCTTATCAATTATTGACTTTTCGCATTGCCGTGATTACCCAATAGTGAAAGCAACACTTTTCTTTAAGCACTGCTCAATTTTCTTTATTATCTATTATACTGTTATCTTTATTATTATAAAAATAATTATCTTTATTTTATTCAATTCTAGTTACTCTATCTGGATACTAAAAAGTCTATGACTACACACACACACACTCGCACGTGCGCATTTATGTGAAGCTTCGAGTTCTGTCGCGTGTAGTTCATATTAGTACTATAAGTTTATTTAAAGCTACAGTTTTTAAAAATATTAGTCTTAAATGACGTCCTTAAAATAATATTATTATAGCATCTTTTCATAGAATGAAAGCAACAAAACGTATATGTTAGGCCTAATTTATTTTAAAATTACACGGGAAAACACAGAAATACCGCATAATTTAAATCTTGAAGCTTAATAGTTTTAAAATTCATGTTACACTAAAATATGAGGTACAAATAAATAGTACAAATGTCCAGCGCGCGCGCGCGTGTGTGTGGAACGTAGATATAGAACACGTGTCAATTAAGTCTCCGGCCACAAAACATTATTTAACAAACAGAACGCGGTTAATTGAAGAAGATACTCACGTTTACGTGAAGATATGTGAAGAACAAATATGTTAGCATCCACGTAACCTCAGTCATTTACATGACACCTATTAACACGTTGAATTTGCGTTAGTATGCTATGTATGTAAGTGTGCGTGCGCGGGCGAAGACGAGAAGGACGAGGACGACTTTTAGAAGAAACGTAGGCCTAACAGCAATACTGATGGATAGACACATACAGTACTAAGATATCTGATACTTAGACATCTGGCTATTTCTAAAGCGGATAGCTTCGGCTACGCTTACAAATTTCGTTTTTGAAAAGTTTTACTGAACAGTTTTTTTACTATCACACACCCGCGCGCGCGCAGGCACGCATATGATTGCCATGTTTCGTGAACATTAAATTTAACGAAAACAAAAAATGGCGTGTATATAGAATTTGGTTTTGGAGAGGGGGTGGTGGGTCCGGTCTAGTCGACTTCATACAAAAGAAAAAACAAGTTAAGATAATCAACACTACTATCTTTAAATTGGTTGAAAACGTGTAATGACATTCTTAAATCAATCCCATTAAAGTAAACCGTAATAACACAACCAAAATACGCGTTATTGAAACATGGATTATAAGCTATCGACGGAATTGATTTTCCTATATTTCATATTTCAGATGTACAGTATACGCAAATGGTGTTTAATAAACCTGTTTGTGTATTTAAAAACGAGTTACTATTATATTACCGTATACAGCTGACAAAATTATAAAAATAGGCTAAAAATTAAGAGATCAACAAAATTCGTCAACTTTTTTCGACCCTCTGGGTAACCTATGCTTACATCATGTCCCGTTCGGCCTCCCCGTAAAGCCCCTGAAAAGAAATGGTGTAGGAAAGTTTTATCAGGCTAGAGTCTAAAACAGGCCGTACTTTACCATTCCTGCAGCAGCAGCAGGAACGCGTTCACGTAGAACCAACCGTGTCGAAAACCAACTCCTCTTGCAGCCATTAAAGTTTTTCTGGACACAGTTTCCTTGCAGTGCCATGGATAGCTCTCTTTAGTCCGGTCCGGTGTCCTCTTCAGTCGTAATTTTACCTCAAATAAGCCGCATCACAGAGTGGATGAACGTTTGTTGTTACAGCACGAAGAGTTTAATATGACTGTCATATAAAGTAAAAAAAGTGGCATTATTACAGTAAGAAGAAACTTATTCTGACGCTAGAATCCCTGACTGACATGAAACGGTATAATTTCAACATATAAGCCTGGATAAAATTTAAGTATACAACGAAACGAAACTTACCAAGTCGAACGGACTGTGTACTCCTTTCTTCATACAATGTTTCCATGCTTTTTCTAATGAATATGCGAATTGTTTTAGAGTAAAACTTTATAATTTATTTGCTCATTGCTACAACATGTTGCACGTAATCAAGTGAATTCCAGCTTTGACTCTTCCACTTTCTCCATTTCTTATCTTGAAATTCAGAAATAACCATAACGAGCTGATTCTAGAAAGGAAGTTATTCACTTTTACACATTTCTTGCGATTACAGGAATGTACTTCACTCCGTGTATGTCACACGTACTTATATTTACAATTAAACTTATTTGTATATAGTTGTTCACTTTCTGTTTTAAACAAAATTGTCGTCAAACAAAACACGATTATATGGGAATAGTCTAGACTGTACAAATAAACCTGTACAAAACGTTACAGGTGTGATAAAGGTCTCGAACCAGAAAGGCTACCTATAACTTACATCATAAAAACATACAAACAAAAGTAATTATATAGTTCATCGGTTTCACGGGATGAATGGACAGAAAATCAAAGAGAAAATTAAGGAAGTCGTTGTTTTAAAATATAATTTAAATCCTTTATTATATCCTTTTTATTATTTTATATATTCAGATAGTTGGAAACTTACTAATTTTTATTATACTTGGTTCCTGTAAGCCAATTGTAACACACGTAAGAAATTTAGTTATACAGCATCCGTTCAGTTATAGCTGCACATGTTCTTTGCACAAATTCATAGCTACTTTCCGAATGAACTTAAACGACACTTATTGAAAAACAACTATAATGACGCGCATCTGTTTCAATTTAAAACAATATTTGTTGGCATGATTATTTCATCTATGTTTCGTACGTGAATTTCCAATTAGGTCTATCTATCCAGAAATTTAATTTTTGTTAATCTGTAAAACTATACGTAGTCTACACTTTACTGTACTTTTGGTTATTCTGAATGTTAGAATGTTATTTTTTTCATTGTGTATTGCATATCGCACTTTGGTTACAAGGTACGATAGACTCGCAAAAATCGTACATTTACGGGACTGTCGGATTAACGAAAATTTCGGACGACCAAAGTACGCATAACTAAGGACTGTTTAAAAAGTCAAGATCAAAAAATTATAAAAAATTCGATTATAAAGCTCAGTATATTAAATTATAAAAAAAATAAAATTATTACAAGTAGTTAATTACTGTTTAATTTGTAATGCTCAATTTCGAAACAACGGCCAAATAATGTGCTTAAGTCCTTTCTGGAGGTTTAGTATTTAAAGAATTCTTTCAATGACCCATACAATTCCACGAACAATAAAATCAACATCTATTTCTTTATGGGTCTGAGAATTGGACTTTAACGAAAGGCCAGGCCAGTCGCATCTAAGCGGCTGAAATGAGATTTCTCAGGCACGTAGCAGGGTATACGCTCCATGGTCATAGAAGAAACACAGACATACGGCAGAAACTGAATAAGTATACTCGACAGAATCGCCGTATCGGTTGAATTGGTGGGAACATCTTTGCCGAATGGATGACTACCGCATCCCCAAACAACTCTGGAACTATAAGCCGAGGGGACGGAGAGGTGTGGGACGTCCGAGGAAGCGCTGGAGTGACCAGCTCTAATCTTTGTCTATTTGAGACCGGAACAAACCATCCTTGGTTTAATCCGTGAAGATGATGATGATGATGATCTCATTCTTCCCTCGACATCGAATGAAATGTTCCTTTCCTTAATTTGAATAACCTCCGTTGCGTGGAGGAAATGTTAACCTAAAACGTTAATGCTACGAAAACTATAATTGGCACATTTTCAAGTTTATTGTCAATGGCTGATGAATATTCTTACTATACAATCTGTTTTCCATCTTCATCTTTCTTCTTAGGAAGAACAGAGTTTGTAAGGCTGTACGTTTTCCAAGACTTTACGATTCTAGAGGAATGAACTTGAAAATGCGACGCGATTTTTAATGAAACAATACATGCTCTACTGAGAAAACGGGAAGTCACCAAACTACTTAGTAAACTCTTCCACTCCAGTTCAAGTTCCGATACGTTAATCTTAAATCAGACTATTTTGCCCTCTCTGGGTGGTATGTAAGGACCGTCGGACGAGTGCAGGTCTACTGTAATCACTCTTTCACAAATATGTTGAACTTGCTGCAAGTATTATACGGAAATGTTAAACAAACTACTTTATTATTATAAAATGGTAAATGTTAACTAAAATTGTTTCAGATTCTAAGGAATAATTTTACCTTATTACCGGTTTAATAATACCTATGGCTACCGGTTATCTTAGAAGATATTGAATTTCTGGAATCTTAACGAAAAGAAGACCACTATCGCTACAGTTGGTACACAATAAACAAAAGCGATATTACTGATAAAATAATTAGCCTAACGACTATCCTCGAGATCTCGATTTAACTTGCCTCACCGTTCAGCGAAGGAGCTAAGGAAGAAGTGGAACTAACAGCCGGTATATCTCGGACAAATATTGAGTGTCATTTGTAGTATAATATATATTTACGCTACACTATAAAGCGGCAGGCTGCTGTTGAGCAAAATACTTCCACATTTACAGTGAAGAGTATATTAGTTTTTCCTTAGCACACCGTACGCCGTCAGCGTCTAATTTATTTACAAAACTTATCTCAAATACTATGTGTGGAGGTTTGTTGTGAAGTCTAAATACCGTACATCTTGATAACCATAACAATAGTCAATAACCGAAACGCATATCAAAAACATATGTTCGGAAGACACTGTCGTTTACGTTTCTGACATGAATACGTTTTCCTTCAACGAGGGAAAGCTCCCGTAAGGAAATACATTAGCGTTCCTGAGAGATAGGTGAAAGAGTACACCAGATGCTACTTCGAAACTGTTTATTCCGCAATTTTAATACAGTACACCTTGCAGAGTCTCGGTCCATCGAATGTAAAGCCCCCTTTGAGCTGTCGATGCAAACGTTCTACCATATCATTTGCTAGAGTATGATATACCGTGGTACGGAAATAAGTCATTCCAGTCAAGTTAGAAAGCTTTGAATTAGTGATACAAGTAATGTTTAGTAACTGAAGTTTGGTCAGATGTTAATTCTGTGCGGAGTTCCGAAGCAAGACAACTATGTAGTATGTCGAGTGTAGTCGTCGCTTTTATATCCGTCATGGGGGAGGCTTTAGACGAATTTTTGAAACCGTCCACGTATATCAGCAGCTCTCATGGTAACGATGTCTAGATGCGTCTCGACGATGCTGAAACATTCCTAAAGATGTTGATTTATGCTCTGCGACTTTTGCAAGCTGGCATGGAATGCAGGTTCAGGCGGGATGTTTAGCATTAATTATCGGCCAGATGAACCGTTGCAATGCGAGCTTAACTGCGACGTTGATGGTTCGGACTGAAAGACACTCTTCGGAAAGGCGCTGCGGTGAACGGCCTTACGGCCTTAGCTTGAATGTTGATACGTTAAAGAAGACGTACCTAAGGTTCCACCTATAGGTCACAAAATGTTCAATCTTTAAAAAAAATGTCATTGTAAGTAGAAGATCAAGTCACGGTCTTGATGTCAGATACTATATTCAATTACTTGTCCAATCATTTTACTCTGAATGAGCGAGTCGCTTAAGCTACTGTTCCGAACGTCGACAATTAGCGTAAAAAGTCAACTCTGATGATGGGTCTTATGAGGTCTGCAATGAGTTTAAAGGCGTGTCAAAGTCCGAAGTTAAGTGGCAGTCTAGTATCCTACAATATACTTTATTCACCGCTAAAAGTTCGTATAAAGATATTTCTCGTGGGCCACAGATCATACGCCTGTGTAAAACACAGAGATCGGTATCGGTGGCGATGAGGTATTGTATCTTGGTATATTGGTCGGTTGTAACCCATTCGCTTGCAAACATAGGACGTTGTTGAAATTGGGCCGGAAGCCGTTATTACCGAGTACCCGTGTAGTTTCCTGATACGAAGAAATACGTTTGCTTACTCCAATTATACCAGATGCCGAACTTCCCCTTGCAGCGCTGACGGTTATACACGGTTATGACATACATATATCGATCGCTGCCTGTAGGTTTGCCTATTGTCGCAGCTAGAATTGATGGTGACTGTAACAATTTTCTGGCGGAGCGAAAGGTTGGCGAAAGGCGAACAACATCGCTCAACACGTCCTTAAAGACTATGTTATTGTCGTAGTGCCGTCTCCACTGGCTGGGTCATAAGGCCATTCCCCAGCGTGAGAGAAAGGGACACAAAGCGATATCCATAGTGGCTCATGTCCCCGGCCACCTCATCATGGTGCGAGGGTGAACCGGATTGGTGTTGTTCGGCCGGATCAAAGTGTGTGTCTTATGAACAAGAGTTAAGGCTGACCCGTCTTTGACAAGTAGCTGACTACACGTTGTTAACATCCAAGCTTCCTAGTGGCATAGCGTAGCGTAGCGTACTCCTACTGAGGTGGGGGATGACTGTTTAGCTAAGTGGCAAAGTGGGCTCGGTGGCACTACGCACTACGCTGAGTGGAGTCTATTAACCGGTGCTGTTCAGGGTAGTTGGGCTCCCCAGTTAGCCTGTCCGTGTTACGAAAGGCCGTCGTTACGAGGTCTCCATGGCCAACGGTCTATTTTGTATCAAAAGTTTATGTTTTACATGTCACAGCAGCGAAGTACGTAAGTCTTCTTATGGAAGAAGATGATCCCATCCCACTCGTTAGCTAGCCAGTAGGTGGCGAGCTGAGATTTTTCCTGCACTTCATGTAAACTGATGTAGTTTGCAGGAAAGGTATGTTAGGGTAGCAAGGGTCTCTGGAACTAGTATGAGGGCTTCCCTCGAGATCGTTGGTGCCGTTGCTGACTTTGCAGATCGGTACTGTATTTGAACCTTCGAATAATCAGTGATTTTGTCCCGCAAGTTACAAAAGTTCTAATTTGACTTGCGATTCTCTATCTTTTGGAGTTCGAGGAGGCAACGTGTCTTCGCTTCTTGCGAACCTCCAAGGCAACGTATCACCTCAAATTTCTACTATACGTGCTCATAGACTAGCACGATACAATTTCCGTCGAACACGTCACCGGAAGTGTGCCAAAACCGACACAGGGTCCCTAAACCGATATATTTGTGTTTCTCAGCTGTTTAGTGCTCCACTGTCGCCAAACAGGCTGAAACGTATTTTTCCTACCCCACGATTCCGTGCAAACAATAGTAGTAGGCCTATTCGCATTTCCTTACGTGTAGTTAATGCAATGTGTGTTTATATGAGTTCATAAGTTTTAAAAATTCGGACAGCTTCTAAATAGTGCTTTGTTGTATTTACTGAATCGGTAAGTAGTTTTTCTTAATTTGTTCTTAATAAATTAAGGATTCGAAAAACATAGGCTACTGTTTTGTTTTTATCTTGTCTGGTGTTTCTTGTATTGCGGTTAAATACACGTGTTTGGGATTTCCCAAATGACATACCTTGATAATGTGGTTTCCAAAAATTATTATACTATCTTCAGTGCTCAGAAAGTCCTAGACTAACACTGCAGTTATAATGGCTCTGTAAAATTGTGTTGGAGATGCTTGCAGCAAAAAATAAATGGTTAAAATTAGGACACGGATAAGTGGGTAAATGCTAATGTGGCCTTAGCTGTAGAAGACTAGTGTGATTTGGTGGGTCTAAACTGAACTGATCGAGACATAAGAATGCAAAAAATAGAAAGCTGGATTGTGACACTGTCAATTCTGAACAAGGCGCGGATCCAATGGGTGATGGGGGGTATGTCCGCCCCCTCCAAATGATCACATAAGACGAACTTTTTGTCGTTGTGATGTGATTGTAGATTGGTTTTGTGATTATGAGTATGATACAAAATTCGTATCACGTTATGTAGTTCATCGTTTTTTTTTTCTAAAATTACTTTAAATTGTAACTGTACCTTACCACCATGTTAACGTTTGTTTTATACTTAACGTAAACGAGTAGTTGGTATTTTAAACTGTAAATGAATATTATTAAAAGAACAATGAACTGACAAACACAGATATGATTTTATACCTGTGTGTTAATAAACTTATTGTGTTGATTACACACTGTATTTTTATCTTCATTCATTCCTATCAGTTACACTTTAGACCATTAAACAATGGTCGAATTTTACATATTCCCCTCCCCCAAATTGCTTGCTGGATCCGCCCCTCTTCTGAACCTCACAAAAACAATGTTTTCAGAATGTCTAACAACCTCCGATTGAAGACAGATCTTCCACAACAAT
This sequence comes from Magicicada septendecula, assembly GCA_034769895.1. Classification (NCBI taxonomy): domain Eukaryota; kingdom Metazoa; phylum Arthropoda; class Insecta; order Hemiptera; family Cicadidae; genus Magicicada; species Magicicada septendecula. The sequence goes on from CM068367.1 coordinate 760,150,582, forward strand.
GATTACGCTGAACCAAAGCAAAATCTATTGCCCTGAGTATATCTATCTGTACATCTACAGCCTGTTTTCGAATGTATTTTTTCTGAAAGATTCATTTTGAAGGTCACAGTGAGGAACTTTGAGCTCAGTGTGTTATGTGCTTAATTCTTTTACTGACCAACTTCAAGTGGCCAAGCAATTTGTGAGCAGCTGGAGATAATAATATTCACATTTATGATTTCTGTAGGTGTTAATATTTTTTTTCTGCTAATGTGACTTAAAACTTATAAAAATTGATTAGATTAAATTTTATACCAAAATATATAATCTTTATAGATTACAGTAATAATCTTTTTTCGAATTTCACATTTTCTGTCATTTTTTTAAATCAAGGTATGTCGGTTTCGATTTTGTACGTACAGCAGGTTTCATTGATTTCTTTTTAATCTCATTTCTAGAAACTCTAAGGGTCCAGTGAAATTTGTTATTTCAGATAATTACTAAATATGAAATTTAGCACATATTAAAGTAAAAACAATTTTGTATTTCTACTTCACCACTTAAAGATAGCCCACAATTAAAATGGTATGTCGGTTTTGGCGCAATTCCACAAGTTTAATTGGTAACATTACCCTCAGTTGCTCGTACATCAAGTGCAGATTTGTTTGGGTAATACAAAAATCTGATTCATTTACGAAAAATGGGCCTATTGTACTGTGACAGTAACGGTAACAATATTGCTGAATTTTGAGTACAGTAATAACTTTGAAAGTACCAGCGCTGGTACTAAATCTTGTTCCTTGCAACTGTCTGGGAAGGCGTAATTTCCGTAAAACATGGCGTTTGTTGTCTAAATTCGGTAGTTAATTAAATAGAGATGTTATCCTCTGGAATAGAAGATACTGATAACGACGACATTACAAAACTCATTATAAGCCTACAATATATTTACGACGCTCCCAAACAAAAAGTTACTTGTAACTTTCTCAGATTCGCAGTAAAATATCAGTTACATAGTATTTATTTTAATTTAACTCTATAATTACGTATAGTTAATTATAAGTATAGTTTAATTAACAATAAACAAAATATTAACAAAAATTTAATTATGTTGTTTTGTAACACTTGTATATCATTACAAATTACAGGTAACATATTCCAACACAATGACTTATAAAATATAAATAACTGTTTCAGTATTTGGCCATAACTGGTCAATTTTTGTTGTTCCCTAAGTCTGATAAAAACTAATTTTTGATATATAAAATCAGTTGTTTGTGCAACTCCTAGTTTTTGCGCGCACTTTCTCAAATTGAACGCGAAATCTGTGAAATTATTATAAATCAAGTTTATTTAAATTCATATTATTCACATTTTTAATGATTATTTTTGGAGATGTTTTAAATAAACCGAGTTTTTACTCCTTCAAACCGCAATAAAGTATGTGTTAAAGTACAAAATTTTAAATATATTCCATCAGTAAAATCTTCTATTCTACTTTTTGCAAATTAGCTTCCAAAATGGTTAATTTGTGTAGGCCGAAAGATTACTCTTCCCTAGCAGAATATAAGGGAAGACAAGCTTCAATAAAGAAGGAATTAAGACAAGAATGGAGCTTGTCAAAGGATAAGTTTCTCTTTCACATGAACACTGAAGGAGCTTTGAATCTTTTTTTTTTTCAGAAAAATAAATGGATAAAAATCCAGAAAGAAAATATAAGGGCGTTAATTTTTATAATTATATTGTTCTGTTGACGAAAAAAGTGAAAAATTGGGGACTAATTAAATGGAATGGACAAACTGAGACAAAAATCTACTGTGACAATCAACACATGTGATCTGGAAGCAATGACAACTTGGCAGCCAATGAGATGGACATCAGAATATAGAAGACATAATCTAGTAAGTTGAGGAAGTAATCTAATTTGATTACCTGCGTAAGTTGTCACGTTATATAAACGGCTCGTGGGACAGATTAAGTACCATAATAATAATGAAGCTGTAGCGAACAATATCCTAATTATAGACGATATCCTTATCGTTTCCAAACGTGCATACATGCACGCGCTACTTCGTAATCGTCGAGGTATCAAACGGCACATCTAAACTTCCAGTTTAACATTAAATTAACCTGCCTCGAATACACTTCAACACATAAAACACAAAACAAAAGTCAATTGAAAAATGAACAGTAAATTGGAAGAATGCCAAAATATGAGACAGAGTAGTTTTAATTCAAGAAGAGGGTTTAATGGTAGCCGTAAACTTTGTTGTGGAGAGTTCAAGGTTGAGCACGCCACACTTACCTTGACACTAGTCCCCATCAATTTGACATAAGAGTATTTTGGAGACGTCAGCTTAAGTATAAGTTTTGTGTATAAAGTTCAGTGTCGCTCACATAAATCAAGCGCGGTATATTACAAAACTTCCTTCATAAAACTGTCGATGTTGAATACTTAAACACTCTTAATTGGACTCGACTCTTTTGTTTTTGCATTCAATTTATTAGGAATTTTGCGAATAAAATAACGTACTCCTGAAAATACCTTCCGAGACATCTGGAAATTAAATAATGCTTACTTAAGAAATATTACAGGATTTTTAATTTAGCTTACATAAATCGGGTGACATTAGTCACAGATGACCTTGCGTGACAACTAAACACTTGAAAACACAATACATTGTCGTAGGCCTATCAAATTTTAAAACACAGCCGAAAGAAAGGACTTCGTTTGTTTGCGATAAACATTTCCGTGAATTGATTATGTATGTATGCTTTACGTCACCGTTTGTTCCTCCATCGTCAGTTTACATTTAATTTCTAACGTAAAGTAACGCAAGGGTTTATTAAGTTTATTAACGGACTTACGTAACGATATGGTTAACACACGCTTCCCACTCAGTATGTTCGATATAACTTACACAAAATACTTTAGTTACCGTTACACATGTGAATGCATTTACACGACCGTGTACACATGAAAACCATGTAAACCTTAAATAAAATATCGGCATGGAGAACCATACATGACTTCCATGTTCTAAGATGTAGGCCTATATTTAAAATACTTTTTGAAATGAACTGTTTCCATAGAAACTACGTCTTTCTTCAGCCTTAACCACAGACTGTGATTACTAACGTATACCACCTCACGGTAGTGCACTCAATTTTTACTGATGATGGCAGTCGATAGCACTGCCGAAACGTCTGGTTTTGTAGAAAACATTGGATCAAGCCCAAACAACCCAGGAAGGAATTTTAACAACAAACTACTTCTTTGTTGCCGATAACGTAGTACACATGACATATAAATAAAAATTATCCCCAACCCCTTCAACTATCATTTTTATTTTATAGAAAAAACCCCACCCCGTCCAACTAGCCTCTTCATTTATAGATATTTCATCTACGTTTCTACAGTGGATTATTCTGATCTTCTTATCAGGATATTTTATTTATCAAAATTAAGTACTTTACTCTTGTTACAACAACAAATGTTTCAGGTAAACAACCCTTTCCCCGTAACCGATCTTCACCAAAATCAATAGACCTTGAGTCCACTACAACTCAGGCACATATGTAAAAAATTATTTCATTCTGTTTGAATTTACGGCAGTTATCGTTCGTCATGAAAAAATTTCTCTTGTTACAACATAAAATGTTGCAGGTAAACTACCCCTTTCCTTAACCGATCTTCACCAAAATCAACAGGCCTTGAGTCCTCTACAATTCAGGGATGCATGCAAAACATTATTTGATTCTGTTTGAATGTGTGGCTGTTATCGTTTGCCATAGAAAAAAATTATCCTTGATTAAAAAAAAAAAGTTGCAGGTAAACTACCCCTTTCCCTTAACCGATCTTCACCAAAAACAATAGATCTTGAGAACTCTACAATTCAGAGTTACATGCAAAACATTATTTGATTCTGTTTGAATTTGCGGCTGTTATCGTTTGCCATAAAAAATACCCTTGTTAAAACATAAAGGTTGCAGGTAAACTACCCCTTTCCCTTAACCGATCTTCAACAAAAACAATAGGTCTTGAGAACTCTACAATTCAGGGCTGTATGCAAAAAATTATTTGATTCTGTTTGAATTTGCGGCTGTTATCGTTTGCCATAGAAAAAAATCTACACACACACACACACACACACACACACACACACACACACACACACACACACTTTTCGAAAAATGACTTTTTTTCATGTTTTGAGGGTAATCAGAATCTGCAATAATCTCGAAGACGATTTTTTTTGCCATCACCATACTTCCATTTCCTTATGGAACATGGAAGTAATATCGGTATGGAGAACCATACATGACTTCCATATTCTAAGATTTATTTTTAAAATCATTTTCGAAATGAAATATTACCATAGAAACTACTTCTTTCTACTTACTGCTTCAGCCTTAACCACAGTACTGTGGTCACTAACATATACCACCTCACGTTATCGCACTCGATTTTCACTGATGATGGAAGTCAATGGCATTGCCGAAACGTCTGGTTTTGTAGAAAACATTGGACTACGGCCAAATATCCCGGGAAGGAATTTTAACAAAAACTACTTCTTTGTTGCCGATAACGTTGTACACATATATATAAAAAATATGCATAAAATTAATGGCTTGTATACGTTAATGATTGATCTCCATTAAGTAGTGCTCAAGTTTCCAAAGTTTTAATATTATGATGTCCGTAATTAAAACATCAGAGCAGGTTTAGTGTGTATAAGGGTTCACCGTGGACAAAAATTTTCAACATTTCCTATTGAGCGTTGCTTAGAATAAATCTGCGAATCTACAGTGTACGTTTCACAGAACAAACACGCGGAAAAGAAGGAGCGCTCCGAAGTCACTCATGGACCCTCAGCATCTTGCAGAGGGTTCATTCCCTAAAGACGAAAAGTCTGTCTATGAATCGTTCCTCTGCAAACACGTGCAGTTACACTGCCCAGCGATCCACAGGAAGCAAATCGCTATCCACGCTGGACACTTTTTCGGCTTGCATGCGTTATGTTGGTATGGGTTCGGCACTTTCCATTTAAAAACCGTGCAGATGTAAGAAAATAAACATGAATGAGGCCAGAAATAACGCGAATTGTGTGTGTGTGTGTGTGTGTGTGTGTGTGTGTGTGTGTGTGTGTGTGTGTGTTCCCTGCCTTTTTATTGCGGTAGTGATAATAATAAAATGGAAACGTAAACAGTACATAACTGAGATATACTTGCCTGCCACGCACGATATATTTTCTCTTATACATGACTAGCAGAATACCCGTGCTTCGCTACGGAGTTTCACGTTGTACGTAATGAAAATGTTAGTTTAATTAATAAAGTTTAATTAAAGTAGGCTTCTTAAAAATAAATAGCTGTTGCCCACAACTTCGTTCGCGTGGTCTTCAATTTAATGCGATAATATATTTAGAACAGAATCTATTCTATTGGGTTGCCATAGTAACCAGATCTAATAGTTTTTAAGACCGCAAAGGACCCCCCAGAGGATCGTATCGAAAAAAACACTTGTCCTATGTTGTTCTCCCTTTGCGTAAAATATTTGTTCCAAGTTTGGTTGAAATCGGTCCAGTGGTTTAGGAGGCGATGTGGAAGACCCCAAAGAACCCCCAAAAGGACCCCATCGAAAAAAACACCTATCCTATGTTGGTTCTCCCGTTGCGTAAAATATTTGTTCCAAGTTTGGTTGAAATCGGTACAGTGGTTTAGGAGGAGATGTGGAAGAAACCTTCGCGGACGTGCGCACAACAACTCACCGAAGTTTCATCGCAATCGGATGAATGGTATAGGAACGCATACGGGACAAACAAAGAAACATTCATTTTTATATATAAGATGTAAACTATACCACTTACTTGACATAAACCGTGATAGCTAAGCTAATGTACAACATATATGTATTAATTATACACATAAATGTTCCTCGATATACACTCTATCTATTGGCGAAAACTTGAATAAAATCCGTTCAGTACGTCCTGAGATTAGCGATTTCAAACACAGAGAGAAAACGGACCGACTTTACTTTATACTATGTACAGATTTACATTAAAATGAAAAAATTATAATTTTATTGCCTGGCAACAAAATTATTTTATTTTTAACAATTACCATTGTTCCAAAAGTTTAAATGAATTTTCAAGTACTTTACTCTTGTTAAAACGTAAAAGGTTGCAGGTAAACTACCCCTTCCCCTTAACCGATCTTCACCAAAATCAAAAGGCCTTGAGACCTCTACAATTCAGGGACGTATGCAAAAAATTATTTGATTCTGTTTGAATTTGTGGCTGTTATCGTTTGCCATAGAAAATACGCTTGATAAAAAAACGTTGCAAGTAAACTACCCCTTCCCCTTAACCGATCTTCACCAAAAACAATAGGTCTTGAGTACTCTACAATTTAGGGCTGTATGCAAATAATCTTTTGATTCTGTTTGAATTTGCGGCTGTTATCGTTTGCCATAGGAAATACCCTTGTTAAAACATAAAACGTTGCAGGTAAACTACCCCTTTCCCTTAACCGATCTTCACCAAAAACAATAGGTCTTGAGAACTCTACAATTCAGGGCTGTATACGAAACATTATTTAATTCTGTTTGAATTTGCGGCTGTTATCGTTTGCCAAAAAAAAAATTTCCCTTGATAAAAAAAAACCGTTGCAGGTAAACTACCCCTTTCCCTCAACCGATCTTCACCAAAAACAATAGGTCGTGAGTACTCTACAAATCAGGGCTGTATACAAAAAATTATTTGATTCTGTTTGAATTTGCGGCAGTTATCGTTTGCCATAGAAAAAAAATCTATAGACAGACAGACAGACACACAGACACACAGACACACACACAGACACTTTTCGGAAAACGACTTTTTTTCATGTTTTGAGTGTAGTACAATCAGAATCTGCAATAATCTCGAACACGATTTTTTTTGCCATCACCATACTTCCATTCCTTAAGGAATATGGAAGTAAAAAGTACGATAAGTGTAAATCTATTTACACACATTCACCTTAATGGCCCACTTACTACTTTTACTAAATGTATTATACAAACACAGTATGAGCAAAAACGCTGGTATTTTCTCTGGTTCACAGAATAGACCAAAAGCTCTTCGTTACTGGTGGAATTATTAGACCTGTTTTGATGTAATATGTGGTTTCAGATAACGATTGTTTAATATAATAAATTAAATATCGTTGGCGCTAAACCACTTGACTGGTTTCAGGGAGCTGGTATTGAAAAATAAATTCTGTAGATACATCAAGCGCGGTAGCTATTGATGTAAGTTATTTTCTCATTTCACGCAGACATAAGGTAATAATATCCAGAGACGTAGCTGGGGGGGGGGGCAAGGGGGCAGCCGCCACGGGTGGCATAGCCAGGAGGGAGCATAGACTTGAAAAAAATGTTTTCAGTTTATAAAACTTCAAACAACTTGTTTCTTTGATATGACTATTCTTTTCATAAAAGAAGTATAACCAGCCAGCTTGTCTGTTGTCATAAACCTTGTGTGATAAACAGCATTAGTCTAATGCTCAAGTATCGTACTTATGGTTCATTACGATAACAAATTGTAGTGACTTTGTAGGAGTTGTGCTGGAAAGGAGAACTGATAATCACACAGTATTAGCTTTGTATAGATAATCTTAACTGCTATTCGTATACGGACGAATATATTATTTGCAAACGTACAAAAAAACCTTTAAATTTGTAGTGACCGTCAATCAATGAATGTTTTAGTGGATGGTTAGTGAGGATCGGTCAATAATATAAATTTTAGTTATTTTGCGTCAACGTTTCGACAATATTTATTGTCCAGGTCCTGAAGATGACAATAAATATTGTCGAAACGTCGACGCAAAATAGCTAAAATTTAATATTATTGACCGATCCTCACTAACTATCCACTAAAACATTCGTATAAAAAAACGTTACGTGGTCTACGTATGTGCAATTCTTCCCGTTTCGACGCAGCGAACGTGTTGATCATCTTGAGGTTGTTGATGATTATCTTGAGTGTGCGGTTTGTTTTTGGTTTGTGCGTCTTCTGGGTACTAGTATATCTATAATACTTCACGTGTATGTCATCATACTAATACTATTATTGAAAATTTATTTTTTTTTTAATTTTATTTGAAGCTGATATGAAACGAAGTAAACTCAGTGGCGCCCAGTTTCAGAAGAGAGGGAAGAAATATTAAGAACTACAACAAGTTCCAAAGAGTTTATGAAGTCTTTTTTTTTCAAGGAAAATCGAACCCTGAGTGTCAAAATATTACAATTAACAAGGAATCAACTTGTGATCACAAAATGGATGTTGTTAGCGACGAGGCTGTTGATAAATACAGTAAAGTTAACGACGTGAATACTTCAAACTGTGAAAGTGTCAAAGTACAGTTACAAGATTCAGTTTGTTTAGTAACATGGATGATGTTGCATCATGCAGTATTGAAATTATAGGCGATGAAGGACGGAACATTACTAGCAACAATGTAGACCGTGTTCCCGGCTGCTCTACAAGAGATGGGAGTTTGACCAAGCGAGATATCTCAATCCTTCCGAGATATAATGATGAATAGAGGAACATATCAGTTGCAGAACAAGGACAGCAATTTTCCTGAAGATGAAGCTAGACGATCCTTAAAGTATTGGTTTGATAAAACCTTGCAAAATGGCGAAAAGGTAAATCGCACTTGGATGCGTTTCTCTCCAACTAAATAATCTCTATTTTGTTTTTGTTGCACTTTATTTCCACAACAACAAAAAACTATCAAAGAAGCCATTTCAATAGTGAAAATGGGTTTATGTCGTGACGAAAGTTAATTACTAACGATCAAAATCCTGAAAACTTTCTGACTTTGTTAAAATACTTTGCTAAATTTGACCATGTCATGAGATCTACCTAATTTGGATTCAGTCTCTCGTAATCTTGTATATCATATCTTTCGCCAACTATTCAAAATAAAATAATAAGCCTGTTCGGAGAAAGAGTGCGCAAATATAGGCCTATTATTACTGCATGTAAGAAGGCAAAGTACTTTACTATTATATTTGCACATGTAGAATAAATGTCTCAGATTATAAGATTTGTTGAAATTAAACGAAATTCTGTTGATATCAAGGAAGCCTTCATAGGTTTTATTCCTTTAGAAGTAAAAACAGCGGAGGGGTTCACACAAGCTACTACAAGTAAACTATTGAATCTTAGCGATTGCAGAGGTCAGTCGTATGACAATTTGCTTGCAACAGTGTCTGGTATCCATTCAGGAGTTCAGAAGAGAATATTAGATTTGAATTCACTAGCTGTGTTTGTTCCCTGTGACAATCATTCACTTAACTTGGTTGGAGTTCACGCTGCTCAGGTAAATGTTCAGGTAGTGACTTTTTTTGGGACAGTAGAACGTATATTCACCTTCTTTTCCTGTTCCACTTATAGATGCAGTGTTCTTAAAATACTTCGTAAATATTACTCTAAAAGGACACAGTTATACCAGGTGGAGTGCAAAAGCAGATGCAGTGAAAGTAATATCCACTCAGCTGGATGAAGTGATCGCTCCACTGGAGAAACTGAGAGATACACCGACTGAAACAACTGATACGAGGGAAAATGCAGCATTAATAATTAATGCGATAGAAAACTTTAATTTTGTGGCCTTGCTCTTTTTCTGGACATTCTTTCTTCTATGAAGAAAATCCACAAAATCTTGCAGACCAAAGAAATAAGCTTTATTCTAGCATTGACACTTCTGGAGAAGCTAACGGACAAATTAAACGTTTGGAGGAATGAGCTGTGTGACAATGTCATTTCTAAGGCTGACCAGGTATGTAATGAATGGGGTGTCAGTATCACAAAAAATAAAAGAAGGAAGCGCACATACGGGAGTATGCAGACGATTCTGCATTAATCGTTCAGCAAGAAATGCAACGTTCTCTAATAGAAATTTTGGACAAACTGTCAGCTGAATTTCAAAACCGTTTCTCTAACATAAAAAAGTTAGAAAAACGCTTTGGGTTCCTCTGTAAATTTGAGACGTTCGTAATGACGGGAATATATATTTTAAGGAACAGCTTGCCCAAATCAATATTAAGTGCACAGTGCTTGCAAAACTGAACCCACATGACCTAACCAGCGAAGAATTCTTCAGTGGCTTGAAAGACGTTATACTTTTATTAAAAAGGCCAAAAGCTAACGGAGAACAAATTAGACTTTACACCTCAGGGACTGCTACAATACATTCCTTCAATCGCATTAGAAGCCTACAGAACACTAGCAACAGCTTTAAAAATTTTTTTACCTTACCAGTGTCTGTGTCTTCTTGTGAAAGATCGTTTAGTAAACTTAAATTGATTAAATCAACAATATCTCAAGACAGGGTATTAAATCTAGCGATACTTTCAATTGAAAACGACATTGCTTCGTCTTTAGATTATAGTGATTTAATAACCGACTTTGCAGCAATAAAGACCAGGAAAGTTAGATTTTAAAATGTCTCGTTTTAAATATTTATTAAATATTAAAAATAAATATTAAGTGTTTATTAATTAAAGACGGAACTATTAACCTCTGTAACCCCAGAGGGGGGGGTCCATTAAATTATTATTTGTAATGGTAAGTGATTTATTTTATTACTTCTAATGTAGTTCTTTGTTTAATTTATGTTGCTTTAGGATATTGTTTTGATGATGCGCTTTAGACCTACAAGGAATTCGTATGTTTATTAAAACATTTTTATGTTATGATTTTTTTTTATATTACTACTTTTTGTATAGTCTACATTTGTTACTAATAAATGTATACAAACTGTATACCGGTAATATTATAATATGTAATTTCTTAATTTTGACTTAACAAATATTCTTAAGACGTTTGCTGGACGTGCTGTCATACAAAAATCTACACATTTGCATTTATTAAGTACTTTGTTCACTGGATGGGCCTTCTTTTTTGCTGCGTTGTCCTCTTTTAATTGTGAAGGCGAGGCGGCCGACGATCTCCTTGCTCCGGGCGCCAAAAAGCTATGCTACGCCACTGATAATATCAAAGTTTTGTGGTAAAAATAGTTCGTGTTCCCAACCAGGGAAAAAAATTAGCTTTTATATAATTTCAAATAACGGTTTTATGTATTATCCGCTTTAAAGACTTCCACGTCTAAGCTGTTAGTATAACTACCTTGCTGTCACCGCTGTTCCAGTATTTTATAATTTGGATTATTTCTTATTTGAATTATATGTTTATCGTATTTGGATTGAATGTTTATGTTTGGATTATACGTTTTCACTAGAAATGAAAAATTCTCTATACAGGGCCAACATAAACACGTTTCCCAGGGTCTGGAGTGAACCTAATACGTTGTTTACTTAGTTCCGATGTGCGCTCGAGAACAGCCGAAACAAAACGACTGCCCAGCCTTGTACACCAGAGGGTCAGAAAACCGCACTGCAGCCTTCTACTTGCGCAGCTTGTAACGCATCTTCTTAAAAATGAACTCAGGTGTTCAAGGTGGCTCATGTCAGCAAACAACCTTGCCCTGTGTAAGCAAGTTTAAAGAACGTGCATAAACAAGGTCCCTACTTGTGTTTTTACGTACAGTATTTCTGTTTTATTTTCTGTAATGACGGAAAGTGCAAACAAAAGCCAATTACATCATTTGTCGCCATCTGTTCCCGATACTTCCGGGTTTGTATACTAATACCATATTGTGACGAACGTTCATAAAGCTTCAATATTTACCCTGCTCAATGTCCACACATGAAGCGCCGCACGCTCCAATCATATATAGTAAATAGTATTCTACAGTTTCTCAGAAAATTCATAAACTGACCATTCAATAAAATCTGTTTCTTATCTGAGTCATTAATAAACGTGTTTAGGTAATGACCGGATAATTAAATTCCTAATTATAAGTTTCTACTTCATCTTTAGTGACTGAATTGTTATTTTTTTTTTTTTTACTTAAAAAGTGATTATGAAGTCGAGTCTGAACGCTTATCAAATGCACGATAGCTGCAACAAAACCACTGTAAGTGAAATCTTACTTCAGAAGGGATCCTCTCATCTGTTCCGCGACCCACGGGAACTCGGACCAAGCAAAGTAATTTCTCCTAGACCAATGACTAAATAAGTCTGCCGGCATGAAGTAGCGAATCTTAAAAATTATTTAAGTCCCCGAAGAAGATTAGACATTTTGTACTTTTATGTAAAAGCAACGGTACTTCGTGAGAAATCGCTTCGCACGCATATCAAGTGATCAGTGATCTGAAGAGAGTATAAAGAAGATTCTTTAACGACCAATACCTGAAGCTACCTGTTTTATTTCGATTCATTACCTGGTCCAACTCCTGTAAAAAAAAAATGGAACAGAGAAAACGTCTAAGCTAGATATAATACGGACTGGCTTCCCGGAGAACGGGGAGAAAAAGAACTTGGCCTTCACCACCAGCAGGCTCAAGAATTGGGCCTTGACAGGTCTAGTGGTAGCAAGGCACTTCGCGGCACACCCGAACGTTACCTATTGGAGAGCTTAAAGAGCTTATATTATACTTCGCAACAAGCAGACTCCGCCATCGGATTCGGAGCTTAGCAGCTCAACGGGCAGCCGACTAACGCTCCCACCCCAATGAAATTCTCTCAGATCTTGATAGTCTGTCTCAGTTTACGAGTAACCGAGCTTGTGAGGCCAATTAAACAGAATAAAATTTCTTACCCCTACTGTTATTAAGCCTACACGTTAATTATGCACTACACTACTCAAAAATAGTTATGGAAATGAAGACTTTGTTTTGAACTCCTAACCGATTGTTCTTAGAGTCTGAATATTCTTTGTATTTAATTCTCTACTATTATCATCCCTAAATATCCCCTAATACGAGACAAAGTAAATTGTGAACCGTAAATATTTATCAACCAAGCAGAACTTGTTGAGTGACTTGGTAACGTGCACGACTGGTTGCAAAGAGAACACAAGATGTCATGTAGCGAACTATTTATGTCAGGCTCCTTCCCCATAATTAGATATTTGTGTATGAAATCGAATGCGTTCGCCTACTGTGTACGATTGTTGCAAGTCTGCAAATTTTACTGATTTATACAGTACTTCACATGATTGTGTGCGTGAAGTTGCGTAACCAGTCACATTTCATAACCTGTTTCACACTACGTAATGGAATGCGATAATTGTATAACTAACATTTTATTTAAAATTTTTAACGTACAAATTCTTGCACATACCTTATAACAAATTGTATAAGAAAATTCACTACAGTTCAATTAACGACAATATAACATAAATTAACGTCCATTTTCTTCAAAGTCAGAAAATGAAGAACCTGCAGGTAATCTGAAACAATTTCACCACATCGCCTTCTATATCTCGTGTCTCTTGTTTCCCATCATTGATGTACAGTATACGTTTGTTAGAAAGTTTCATAAACGTTAATGCAATTTTGGTTTATTTGAAAATATCTTTATTCATCTACATCAGTGGTTCCCAAAGTAGGGTCCTCGGACCACCGGGGGTCCGCGGACACTTTTAAGAAAAAAGTGTCCAATTTTGTATAGGCTAGTCTAAAATCTAAATTTTAGAATCTTAAAACAATTAGTAGCAGATTTAAGTTTTTTTTTAAGCTATCTGTAATTGTAAAAGTAATTTCAAACTAATGGCTTTAATAATGTCTTTAAATATGTCGTGTAGCAGATCTGTTTGTCAGCCAAACTGCCTAGAGCGTCGCATCAACGCAGAACTGATCGCGTTGTTTTAGTCCACGTTTAAGCATTGTATCTTGCTTATAAGCACTGTATCTCACGTATAAGCACTGTATCTAAGCAAAACATTCTTCTATGTAACTGGTTTTACGCCTAAGTAGCTGGATTTCGACACGTGTGACTGTAAAGTTAGAGCCGAGGTTGGCAAGATAAATAAACTTGATGTTGAGAGTGACTTAATATTGAAATTATCAGACATTAAACCTAATATTGCAGAGCTAATTGTTCAAAGGAGCTTCATTGTTCATATTAAACTATGTTTGATATCATTAATATTATAATTTTGCAAGTTAAGAGAATTTTAATTTTAACACATTTTAATTAAAATGTTTGTATCATATTTACTGTTTGTTTTATTTTATAACTCAGACAAGGTTCGTGAACTTTTTAATTTTTTTGGGGGGGGTCTGCGGACTGAAAAGTTTGGGAACCACTGATCTACATAATTAGGCCTGTTCATCTTTAGGCCTATTCACATTTAATAAAATCTATTTACATAACTTTTTTACAGACATCAAAATATTTCTGGAACATTTTTGGTGTAGTTTTGAACGCGTTCAGCAATTTTGGCTTTACATCTTCTACAATCGCGAAACGTTATCCTTTTATTTTATTTTTTCCATTCTTGCGATGAAGAAGAGATAGCATGAAGATATGTCTGGAGAATTCGGCCGTTGCTACAACATTACGTTGTAGGATACATTTGCCAAAAATTCTTGATCAGTCACTTACGGGTTCACCGGTGCATTATCTTATTGTAATTTCCATTATCTATCTATAAATCTTGCCTTTTTCTACGAACAGCTTCATGCAAATGACGTAAAATGTCCGACACAATATTCTTTATTGACAGTAGCAACTAGAGATTAAAAATTCATGAAACACAATGCCACACTCTTCATCGTTATCACGATCTTTTTAATTCATTCACGATTGCCGTGGAGGTTTTCGTACCGTTTGTAAACAGCATATTCATGCATACCAGCCTCGCTAGAAGTCGTCTGTAACATTTTCCTCACGTATGAACAGTCTATCTCATTCTTTACACAAAATATAACGCAAGTTATTCACTTTTGCATTGTAGAATGTTAAAGTATCTCGTAATGCATCAAAACAACTCACTCAATTAGCTACCACTTCTGAACAACTATGGCATACCAGTGGCGTAGCTAGGCTTTTTGGCGCCCGGATCAAGAAGATCGTCGGCCGCCTTACCTTCACAATTAAAGGGGGACAAAAGAGCAAAAATGAAGGCTCATCCAGTGAACAAAGTACTTAATAAATGCAAATATGTAGATTTTTGTATGAAAACACGTCCAGAAAACGTTTTAACAATATTTGTTGAGTCAAAATTAAGAAATTACATATTATAATATTACCGGTATTTAGTTTGTGTACATTTATTATTATTGTCAATTGTGACTACAAAAAATTTATAACATAAAAATGTTCTAATAAACATCCAACCTCCTTGTAGGTCTAAAGCGCATCGTTAAAACAATATCCTAAAGCAATATAAAGTTAAACAAAGAACTACATTAAAAGTAATAAAATAAATCACTTACAATTACAGGTTAATGGTTCCGTCTTCTATTAATAAACACTTAATATTTAATAAATATTTAAAATGATACATTTATAATGTAACTTTTTTGGTCTTAATTGCTGCAACATGGGTTATTAATTCACTATAATCTAAAGACGAAGCAATGTCGTTTTCAATTGAAAGTATCCCTAGATTTGATACCCTATCTTGAGATACTGTTGATCGTAGGTACGATTTAATCAATTTAAGCTTACTAAACGATCTTTCACAAGAATACGCAGACAATGGTAAAGTAAGAACATTTTTTAAAGCTGTTGCTAGTGTTTTGTAGGCTTCTAATCTCATTGAAGAAATGTATTGTAGCTGAGATGTAAAGTCTTTTTGTTCTCCGTTAACTGTTTCCCTTTTAAATAAAATTAGCCTATGCTGTCTTTCAAGTCATTGAACAATTCTTCACTGTTTAGGTCATGTGGATACAGTTTTGCAAGCAGTGTGCATTTAATATTGATTTGGGAAAGCTGTTCCTTAAAATGTATATCCCCATCAATTACGTAAGCCTCAAGTTTACACAGGAACCCAAAGCGTTTTTCTAACTCTTTTAAGTTAGAGAAACGGCTTGAAATTTCAACTGACAGTCTGTCCAAATTTCTATTAGAGAACGTCGCACTTCTTGCCGAACGGTTAATGCAGAATCGTCTGCTACTCCCCTGGCATCCTGCGCTTCCTTCTTATCCTTTTTGTTATACTGACACTCCATTCATTACATACCTGCTCTGCCTTAGTAACCACATTGTCACACAGCTCATTCCTCCAAACTTTTAATTTTCCGTTAGCGTCTCCAGAAGTGTCAATGCTTTATTTATTCAAAGCATAATGAAGTATTTTAACACGTTTTGCACAAGTATATTTTTATACATTAAAAATTCATCCAAGCATTTTAACAAAACCAGAAAGTTTCCAGGATTTAGATCGTTAGTAATTGACTCATATCAGTGCCAGATTTTGTTCTGCAAGAGTTTGTACTGTGGCAATGACCCGTTCGAGGATTTCTTTCCATGTCATAACTGCTTTACTCATTTCTTCCTGAAGTAGATCACCAATAAGTCCCCCTTTGTTTAAAGAACTTTCCAATTCCTTCCATTCCAAAAACGCAGAGCGATGAGCAAGACTATTTTCATGATTCTGAATACGGGGATTTAACTTTCGCCACGAAGAAACCCAATTTTTACTATTGAAATTGCTTCTTTTATAGTTTTTTGTGCAAATAAAGTGTAACAAAAGCAAAATAGAGATTTTTTAGGTGGAGAAAAACACATCCAAGTGCGATTTACCTTTTGCAAGGTTTTATCAAACCAATACTTGTTTAAGGATCGTCCAGCTTCATCTTCAGGAAAATGGCTGTCCTTGTTCTGCAACTGACTTGTTCCTCTATTCACCATTATACCTCTGAAGTATTGAGATTTCTCGATTGGCCAAGTTCCCATCTCTTGTAGAGCAGCACCGGTAACATGGTCTACATTGTTGCTAGTAATGTTCTGTCCTTTATCGCCTGTAATTTCAAGACTGTACGGTGCAACATCATCCATGGTACTAGAACCAACTGAATCTTGTAACTGTACTTTGACACTTTCACAGTTTGAAGTATTTACGTCGTTAACTTTACTGTATTTATCAACATCCTCGTCGTAATAACATCCGTTTTATGATCCCAAGTTGATTCCTTGTTAATTGTAATATTCTGACACCCAGGGTTCGATTTTCCTTGAATAAAGACTTCATAAACTCTTTGGAACTTGTTGTAGTTCTTAATCTTATATTAAGAAAATCTTATATTCCTGTAGTTCTTAAGTAGTAGTCATACAAAAGAAACAAGTTGTTTGTAGTTTTATAAACTAAAAACAATTTTTTCAAGTCTATGCTCACTTTGCCGCCCTCCTGGTTATGCCGCCCGGGGCGGTTTCCCCCTTGGCACCTATGCAACGCCTCTGCAACATACCACATACGATTCTAACGCAAAAATTCAAAAACTGCACGAACTCTTGCATCAAACCTCGTATGCGTACACACACGCGAACGCCCACTCATAGGCCAAAACACACACACACACACACACACACACACACACACACACACACACTATTAAGTATGCAGGACCGGGCTCGGTCAATTCCGTCCGCCGCTACCTAACTCCCTTTTTCAAACCGGTCAATTGCGTCCCCGTTACTGCTAACAATAAGAACGGTTCAACACCCCCACCCCACCTGCTTGTTGTTGTATTTATACCTTTTTCGGGATTTATTCCTCATTTAGTTGTCGTTAGTAAGAGTTGTCAAATTGTGTCCGTAGAAAATTGTGTGTAGTGTGTAGCAAGTGTAGTGCATCGATCATGGAAGTTATGAAAAGTGAGAAGGGTAAATCAATCTTCGTAGCTGGTGGTTACAAATTCAGATTCCACAAACATCTGATGGACGGAATTCAGCGATGGGCATGCACCAAAAAGACTTGTAAGTGTTACTTAAAAATTTATTTGGAAAATAAAATTACAGAAAGTTTTCAAGAACACGCTCATGCACGTTTGGAAGAAAATATAATTAACAGACAAAAAATAGCAAATTCTGTGAAAAGAAAAGCAGCTGAAGATATTTCATGTAGGCCGTCAAAACTCTTACAGAGAGAATTGACAAATAATGGAGACGTAGAAACATTATCAACTGGAGACGTTGAGTTAATCAAGCGTGTAATTAGGCGGCCCAGAGAATCGATTCATCCAAGTCTTCCAAAAAGTCGTTGTGCAACTCATCGCGCTCTGCAAGAAATGGATACTGGGGAAGACTTCTTCATGACGAACGACCGAGAAAAAGGACTGGTTTGTTTCTCGACAATGACAAATTTAAAAATTCTGTGTGAAACGCCAAAACTCTATGTTGATGGTACATTTAAAAGTTGCCCAAAATTTTTCAAACAGATATTCACAATACATGGATATGTAAAGGGTATGTAAGTGTCACTAATTTTTTTCTACCACCGGACAAAGATTCTTGCACTTATACCGAAATGTTCAAGTCAATTGTCGCGAAGTGCGAATCGCATAATTTGTCCCTAGATCCTGAGGAAATGTATATGGACTTCGAATCTGCAATACATGGTGCTGCAAAAGTTGTTTGGCCTTCAATGAAGATCAAGGGTTGTCGTTTTCATCTGAGGCAAAACTGGTGGAAAAAATTCAAGCTTTTGGGTTGTCTTTTGAGTATAAATCAAACACGTAAACCAGCTGTTTTTTGAAATTATTTTTTGGCCTACCCTTCCTAAGTCCAACGACATAGACGACTGTATCACAGACGACCTAATGGCATTACAACCAGACGGAAAAGAAAACATAAGAATATTCACAGATTACGTATTCGACAATTACATTTCTCCTGATGCTACGTTTCCTCCAAGAATATGGGCGGATTTCAGCGTTTCAACGAATCGTACGACGAACAACTGTGAATCGTTTCACGCTCGATTAAATGCGCACTTCTACTTACACTTCTCATCCCAACATATATAATGTTGTTGATGTTTTGAAACATTTCCAGGCTGATACATATATCAAATTAAGAAGCAAAGAAAATGTAAGAAAATATAAACGGATAGAAGAAAAGGAAATGTACCTTCGGGAACAAATGAATAAATTCACCAGAAAAACCTGTTCTGGAATACAGTATGTAGAGGCTGTCTGCATGAAATTTTTACCAATAAAATAAAGTAACATAGAAGATTGACAAAATTATTATAAGTATCTAGACAAACAGCAGGAAACAAATAAAATACATAGAAATAAAAAATAAAATAAAAGTAAAAAATAAATAAAAATAAAAGTTGCATAGAAAATTGACAAAACTATTTTAAGTGGCTAGACAAACAGCATACAAAAATTAAATAAAAAAATGTAACATAGGGAATTGACAAAACTATTATAAGTGGGTAGACAAAACATATACTGTAGTTCCTTTCAAAGGATATCTACAGCTGGTAATCACTAATAAGTGTGAAATATGTTTTTGCTTTTCACTGGGATATTAAAACCACAAATGATTAGAGGAAGATACACTAGTATCTATACTTATTATTATGATCAATTTTTCGGAATAGCAAGGTACAATTTCCTACGAGGGACGGAGTTGACCGGGTAAAATTTCCTATGAAGGACGCAATTGACCGGGTTCTTTTTCAGGCGGACGCAACTGACCGACGTCCTGCAGGACACTTGCACTGATTCTCTCTGGCATACTGTTTTTACTACTTATAGGTATATGCGAGTCCGTTCACAATGTCAACCACTTTTAACATTTTCTTCAACTTATTTGCTTTAGCTGCAATATCTTGTTAAAAAAAAGAATAATAGTAAGTGTAACCCCCCACCCCCCCACCCAATGACAAAACGTTGAAGATGGTTGTTGTTACAAGCAATCAGTCAACTTCAGTTACAATTAGAATACATGAAAACAACACATTCGTTGCCCTAAAATACGCCACCTAGGGCCTTGCTCTTACAGCAACCTTGCGAATTTGTTATCATTGTTTTTAATGTGTTATTCATTCATCATTTACAGTAAATTGTGTTATTCACATTCCTACATTCTCACACAAACTGAAACATAATATTAAATAAGATACTATTTTTATAGGTGGATCCAAGGAAGGGCAAGAGGGTTAGGTTTTGATGTTCCATAACATTCATTGTTGCAAATTTTTGTTGTAGCATTATTTCGTTTTCAGTTAAAAGAAGTTGCAGAGTACATTCTGTTTGATCATAAATAAACTACGGTACAGATGTCATACAGTACAGAGGCTTACCTATAAAACACAGAATAGTTTCTCCCTGTCAAAGTACAGAAGAAGTAGATCTCATCTCTACAAAGATTGCAGTAGCCTAAATGAAATCACTAATGAACTTTAAAGTCTAAAAGACTTTAAGCAAGTTAGTATAGGAAGGAAAAGACATTTATTAAACATAAAAGCCTTATTTAGAGGTTAAACAAAAAATGTAGCAAATATTTTTACGTTTACATTTATTGCTGTAGCTGTACATTGTTTACATGTAGCTGTTCAAAAAAGTACGTTTACGTGTTAAAAAAACGTACTCTTACAAGGTTTGTAGAAACATTGGCCTTACGGTTTGTAGAAGGAAACATTTGCTCATCTGTTGAATAGGAATCCGGTAAACATTTATATTATTGCCGCCATCATCATGAATGATCATTTAGAACAGTGTAGTTAGTCGAAAACGAGGCCAACCTCCAAATTCGTCTCACCTCTTTAGATCCGAATAGAGAGGTTATCTTTTAAAAACTCATTATCTTACAAAAATTACTAATAACAAAATTTATATGGTAAAACTCGTACAAATAAAAATTTTCAAAAATACAAATATCTTGAAAAAGTTTTTAAAAATATCTTTAAAAAATTATAGAACTTAAAAATGGAAGTACACATTTTTGCAATCCTTACAAAGGTTTCTGGTGTCTCTAAATTAAATCTGGGGAGAAAAATACAAAATTCAAGATGACGGCCAAACATAACGTGGCCAACCATAACATTTGTCATTTACTCAATTACTTGTTTGAAAACGAAACGAAATAGTACTTAATGTAATTTGTAGCAAACATTGAAATGAACTGAGCAAACTAGGAAAATCCACAAATTCAAGATAGTGGCTCTAACATGGGCGACCGTCACCTACATTATTTTGTTTTGTAAACATTAAATAATAGTTACAATAATTAATTTTTCCGATCGCTGAATAATGATGAAATGCAAAAACGAAATCAATACAGCGGGTGTTTACTTCAAATCGCCATTAGCTTTAGCTAATGAACTTTAAAGTCTAAAAGAAATATATAAAAAAAAAAATATATATATATAATAATCAAATTAATATAAAATAAGTGATAATACGAGTATGGTTAGACAACAAAAATTAAAAGTACCATTTAAAATATACATTTTTTGCGTATAAGTTTTGATCATTTTAAAATATACAAAAATGTAAAAATTAAAATTTACTGAAGTACAAAATTTAAGAAAACCGGGTTCTTCTCGGATTGTTCGCTGTCAGTGTAATGTACACCCATTCATTGTTCGTTCATTTGAATCTATTTAAACAGCTTTTACGAGTTTGAATGCAATATAAACCATCTTTTCGGCAACCCCACAGCCAATTTGCATCCACAAAAACATCGTCTCTAGCAAATTATCAGAAAGTGGCTACTGACGCATAGTAACAGGTATCAAATTTTTTCAGTCCCTTTTTATAGAAGCATATTGTTTTTCGACACACGTGTACATGAAAATACGTCCTATTTTCAGCTGCATCAATTTTAGGTGGTAACGTCGCGAAATTGATATTATGAAAGTCACAAACTACGGTATATAACTTTCGATCCGTTTGACGCTTAGGAGTACTATACCGTGTCAATGTGCATCGAATTCCAGCTTTCACAAACTTAACAGAATCTACCCATTGTTTTTAAAAATCATGGCAGATTAATTGTAAACCTCTGAGGCTTTCCGTAAGTTTTACTCACTTTATTTTGCTTTTATCACGAAACGCTGAAGAAACAAAACGTAACGTCCGCTTACTGAAAAACGTTCCGACGTAAACACTGTATCTCTTGCCAACTTCAGAAAATACATTTTCTTCACCGTATAGAATTAAACCTTCAATTGGAGAGTATCGATATCTTTTTTAGATACAACGACTAATGTTTTACACGATATATTTATAGCAATGTTTACAATCGCTACATCAACTACTTGATGACAAATAACATGACGTCTGTAAGCTTTTCATTAACAATGTTATCACTGAGTCTTTATTTCTTCCCTCCTTTTTTCATTTCAGCCACCAATGGGAATTAAGGTTCCTACAAAAGAAAAGAAAAAAATTTAATAAGAAAATTGGGAAAACTATTCAGACCGTGGATAATGCACTACTTCCTTCACTTACTGAAGTACTTTTCTCCTTCGTCAGTATCTGTACTTGTTGTTTATGTTGTTGTTACTAGGCTATTATTATTTTGCTGGTATCTGTCTTATGATGTAGTCAGATCCCTATTTTAATATCTACGAAGCCGTGTTTTGACGAACTATAAATCTTTCTGTGCTTGTTGTACTCAACAAAGATTACAATTCCATCTGAACCGAAATTTCTTTTTAGATTTGAAATGAAATTCATGCAAATCGACTAAAACGTTTCATTAACTCATCATCGTACTTTGTGAAAGATGTGTCGTCTCTCTTAGTGACCAGAAATAGCTATAAGAGATTGCCAAATTGATTACAAAATGAAAATATTGAATTGTTGATGATTTGTTTTATGATGATTACTTTAAGCACAATTTCAGTGAACATTGTGAATGTTAAATTTAGCTAATTTTGGTCTCGAAAACCTCCCATGTATCGCTTTATCAAAGTTTAAGCGAAAGTTTAAGCGAGAAATAATCGAGCGTCTTGTATGAAACGTTTTTTAAACCAGTTCGAAGAACTTTTTCAAATACTCGCTAGTTTTGGGGAAGTAACTGGACCATCGCAATTTGTAACGCGATCCTTGGTAATAAACGCTAAGTGCCAACCTACGAATTTCCTGGAGAAACTGGAACAGGCCTACACATAAAATAAATACCTAATGACGATATATATTTTTTTTAAACTTAATTTTTCACGTGAAACTTCAAAATAAACTTCAAAAATTTTGTTTAACTATATGTAGTAGTAGTTGTTGTTGTTGATGTTGTTGCAGTAGTGGCGATGATATTGACATGGTATATACTGAAAAAAATACATATATAAAATGATTTTTTTATATCTGCACAGAATAAGAATCATTATGTTAATGATCCCAGCAGTTCTCTATGTTATTTTGGTTGCATATAGCCTATTGTGACACACAGTTTTCAGTTTGAGAATAGCACTGATTTAATGTGACATGTTAATCTACTTTAGTATCAGACTTGAAGTGTATCCTCTCTAGTTTTATATATCAAAATACAGTAAGATTTTAGCAGTGACACTGTTCTCTCAAAATATTTTCAAGTAGTAGGTCTATTGTATTTATGTCATCATGTTTAATTGCAAATGACTTCATATCCTTAATCATTATTGTCATTCCCACCAGCTTAATTGGCCCTACACATTACAAAACCTTGAACTATTGCTAGATCTGAGCAAAAACGTAAACTGGAAGTCAATGCAATTCAAGTATAATTAAATTTTCTTAGTATTCTGCGTTTGAGGCACAGACACATCAAATGACATTGGAAAGGTAATTGAAATTTTCTGTAGAAGGTAAACAATACAATAGTGTTCTTTGTACTACTACTACTAATACAATAGTGTTCTTTGTACTACTACTACTACTACTACTACTACTACTACTACTACTACTACTACTACTACCACCACTACTACTAGGCCTACTACTAAAGTAAATAATAGTAAACAGTGATAGTACAAAAAAAATAACAACAAAAATTACCACCCAATAGTGTGTTAAACCCCTGTAATTTTTGCTACTTTGAAAAAAGTTTTTCTAACTTTCCCAGTACCTGACCAATTTTTTGATTTTATAAGTTATTTTGTTTGATATATTTCCATTCAGACATTAATAATATTAAAAATTATCCTGATAACTTGGTATCCTTATTTAAGTGTATAGGTAATTCCTTATACTACAAGTAATGTCAGTGACTGCCCGACTTTTTAGGTCTTTACAAGATAACACTGGAACAGAATGTACAAATTTAAAACCCCTGTTTAACCAAAGTTTAAACATATATGGAATCACAGTATATTATATAATACAAATGCCTCCCTTAGTACTGTTTTTGAACTCAGGTGCACACAGTAGTTCATGATTAAACGATATTAATAACTGACAGTTTTTTAAATGTAAAGAAGATATTTTGACCGAACCCTCTACAGACACAGATCTATTTGTGTAGCAATTACAGCGTGCGCACACACACACATACATGTTAGTATTATTTATTAGTATGAATTTGTTAGTCTTCTTATAATGACTAATGGAGTACATTCTTTTTCAGGTATAACTTGAAATAGTTGCCATGTCTCTGAAAAACATTATAGGAATGATATTTTTTATAACTAGCGTGACAGCAGTGTCAAACAACGTAAGTACAAACTCTCAGTAAATAAAAACTAACTTATTTTATAACACTATGTACTTATCAGAATACTTTATGAATTATCAATACATTAAGATAAATGTAAGTGACAATTATATAAAACAAAAGACTTTAAATCATTTTCTTGCACAAGGTGTGTTTATTTATTTATACATAATTAATAAAATATTCACAAATATTTAAGTCTTTTACAGAGATGGACATACATATATTATCTTGATGTATATAGGAAAGCTATAAGTAGACATAAAACTAGAATTTATAAAATGCTGATAGGCAGGCCTACAGGTGATATATTTTTAATGTGATAGTATTTTATTTTTATAATATTTTGTCTTGTCTTTGTAAATGTACTACTCTGAAACTACATAAATATGTTGATTGAGAAACCCTCGTATATTCAGGGTTTTTTTTTTACTAAATTTAGTTAATGGTAACATTCTGACTTTTGAAATGTAAGTACATGTTTTCTCAAGATAATTTAATGTGGCCCCTTAGAATAATAAACAAATCTCTGTGCAATATAAGATTGTTTGTTTAATATGATAAGAACAATATGAATTGTGGCTTGTGTAGTTAGGGAAAAAAGATTCCCAAATAATTGATTTTTTAGTGTTTCTTAAAACATGAAATATTTTTGTTAAACAATTTTATTATTGTTAGATTTACATCACTTTCTATCTGGAAAACATACAGGCATTTTTATTTCTACTACTGAAGCTTTGGCAATATCATGTTTTGTAACAAGTTCCAATGAATCAAATGGAATGTTGACATACTAGTACTGTGTCTCATCTGCCTTACTAATTCATGTGTATTTCACATGAACTGCTAATGTTGGATTACTTGTGTGATGACTGTTCTCAAGTTTAGATGTTGTCTCTTGCAAGCTACCCAATATATACATCATTATGCTGGATTTTTCATGTAAGAAACACGACAAAAATATATTAAAATATATTAAATGGACATTACTTTGAAAGCCAATGTAAGTTTAACTGGACGTTTATGTTATTCATATTAAAACCTTATATTTAAACAATGCAAACTACACTATTTTTGTTGAATATTTTTAAAGTTACTATCAATAATTCACTATGTAAATTTTTATGATGAATACAGATGACACTAGATATGAAAGAAAATTTTGAATTTCTACATTTTACTTGTGTTTGCAGAAGAATTTTCAGTTTATTTATATTAAGTGAAGCTGTGACTGGCAGAATGCCATAGCTGAATAATGCATATCATGTGTAGCCTTGGTTCTGTAAGTGAAAGGAGTAGCCTGCACTTTGGTTCATTGGCTGTATACTACCACAGTACTAATACGCACACAAGCCTATAGCTCACAATTCAGAATAGTTGGCCTCGTTCACACAATTATGTACACATACCTTATTTTGAATGTAAAATATACATAAATAATACAATTATCTTTTCAATTTAATGTCAGTTAATACAGAAAATTAAATAAACAAATTTCCTCAAACAAAATATTTAAGAGTGAGTTTAATACTGTTAACAATGACACAGCTTTCAAAGTTAGAAATACAAGGACATTAATTTGTCAACATTCTATTTCTTACTAATCTCCTACTTCTTTCTCTCCTTATACCAGTAGTGTCAGAACTTTGGAAAACAATCTCCATTGTCAATGGTATAGTAGGTTCCTTCACTTTTTTCTCATTCTTTCTTCATTTCCTTCTATTATTCATTATTTTTCCATTCAAGTATATGGTCCCTTCCTTTGTTCTTTTCCCAGTTGCTCTGTTTCCCAAACACTTCTTAAAATTCCTTCTTCTATTGTTATACTAACATATCAACTCATTATTTTACCTGTATGTCACCTGTAATGAAGTTGCATACAACGTTGGAAGTTGCAAAAATTTCGATGATTTTATTTAATAATGAATTACTTTTAATACTTAACTATATAATTGGACTTTTTCTACATTTGCAATGAGTATCTTCAGCTCAGATTGTTATCTTTTTATCCCCATTCTTGTTTTATCTGTAACTTTTCACAAAACTGTAATTCTGTTGTTGTTCTCATATCTTCCCCCTCTGGTGTTACTGGCTCGATTTCTGCACCATATGGTACAGATACCACCACACCACAGATACCAGTATGAATACCACCATGTGGTAGGAATTCATTTTATATTCTATTTAATTCTTAGTATCTACTTCTTTCTTTATTCTATAATAGCATTATCAATCTGTAATACAAATTAGTAGTTTTTAACTATATTTTTATCTCTTAATTTATTTTCCCACTGTTGATGAAAAAATTGCTAAATAATTATACTCATTGCAAACCACCTCATTGAAGCAAACCACACATATAAAAACATCGACAATAACATGAACATACTACACGTACACACAAAAGGCCGAAAACTAGACACTCTAGAACAATTAGAAATATACAAACACACAAAAACAAATAAAAACGACATCCTAAACGAACAGACACAATTTAAATCGCACGCATTATTCAAACACATCTCACCACACACACACAGCTTTGATCTTTCGAAAAACTATCTCGTCACCAACAACAAGACGAACAGCGCTACTAACGACAGCCTCTGATGAAGCCTTCTATAGGTGAAAGCCAGTTTAGGCTGTAAGGTAAAACTTTACGTTTTTACTTATAAAAAACTTAGTGTTCCGAGTTGTCAATATTATAGTGATATTTAATTATACTCACTTATATACTTCACTTTTATATCCCATATCCCAACATTTTCAATGCCTGTTTTCTCCAGGCAAACATTTTCTCTAGTTCTTTACTTTCCCATATACTTAGAAATCATCCATCTCTTTTAAAAACATCCATCCCACTGTTCTGCCATTTTTTAAATGGTTTTTTCTCAATATCTGCTACCAAATCTGTTAGAAACTGGATGTAATTAACTTTATGTTTTATCAGAGAGAGAGAGAGAGAGAGAGAGAGAGAGAGAGAGAGAGAGAGAGAGAGAGAGAGAGAGAGAGAGAGAGAGAGAGAGAGAGAGAGAGAGAGAGAGAGAGAGAATATTTTATTTTCAGTTATTCTAATTTTCACTAACTATAATAAATTATTATGACGTGGAACACTGCTCAGAATATAACAAATTCTATATAGGCCAGATAAGATGCAGCTTCAGAGATACATTGAACACATAAAACATTCCACAACCAAATCCACCTTCGAAAACCATCTCATTGAGGTAGACCACACATGCATAAAGCATTAACGAAACATGAAAATTCTATACATACATACAAAAGGCCAAAAACTAGACATTCTCGAATAACTAGAAATATACAAACACACAAAAATGCATAGAAACAATGGCCTAAACGAACTGACACAATTTAAATCACACATACTATTTGAACATATTACACAACACACACACACGCACACACGCTAATGATCTTTCAAATGATAGTGCCGTCACCAAAAACAGGATGTACAGGGCTCCTAGCAGCAACTCTGATGAATCTCCTAATGAGTAAAAACTAGTTCAGGCAGTAAGGGAAAACATATGTTTAAATTTTATCTACAATAATTTGTGATTTGTGTTCCATATCAGAATAATTTATTATAGTTAATAACACTCGGACATATCATGGACAACAAAGTCCAAGAATTTAATTTTGTATTGAGAATGGCTTCCTGTAACTTATTTTAAATTTTGGTTAAGCAAGTTCAATGTCAGATATATTTACTCAACATTTACTCAAATTACCTAATATATTTATCAAATATAGGTGGCAAACAACAACATTATGGCTAGTATAACATTAGTACAGCAGCCATATCTTTCAACATTTACTCATACAAATAACAAGAGATTAAACAATTATTCTATATGGTAGTGCAAGGCATAAAATAACTACTGTTGAAGAAGCTGTTTTTTAGTTTTAGGAGGGTGAAGACGGTTGTAGGATCCTCTGGAGAGCTCTGGCTGTTGCATTCAGATAAGAGGAAACCAGAACTATGTAAAACCTCTAATTTCAGTTGCTGTTTTTGCCAATATACAATCTTCACCAGTTTTCTTGTCCTAAATGCGCATTTGTTCTTTCTGTATCTTGCTAACTACATATGTCCTTAAGCTTTTCTGTAGTACTTTTTATATATTTTTAGAGTCACAGCACATATCATCGTTATATGCCTTCTTGCATAGTTAGAGCATGATACTTTCTATCCAGTCACGATATCTGTTTTTTTTTCTTTTGCTAATTTACAAATTTTGATTTCCCAGAAAAACTTTATTTCTTTCCTCTAGTTTATAAAGGATATTATAGCCGAGTAAGACTTTCGAAAAAAAGGGCAAAAAAGGCAAATTTCCAGAAACAGCATCTTTTGAGATGATTTTTTTTAAACGATAGATTTAGTGTTTACCTAAAGGTTTATCCAAGTTCCAGACTTCAGACCCCCCCCATTTTCCCCGACTTTTCACTTCCGGCAAAACAGCGGAGCGCAAGTAACTGAAGTTTTCCTCAATTTTTCCGATGATAACTTCACCAAATCAGAAAAATAAAAATACCAGCGTATTCCCCGGAAAATTTCCTATCGATCTGTGTTAGTCGTGCATTTTCTTAAAGGCAACATAATCTACAAAAAAATTAAAACTTGCAAAAATGTGCATTTTCAGATTTCTGTTAATAATGAGTGAAATAATGAGTTTTCTTCATAAAAAACTTGTAGAATATAGTATTCCAATAGGCGAATTTCCAATTAATTTTTATCCCAAAATATTTTGTCATTAAGCCAAAATAAATTTTTCAAGTTGAAAAGGGAAATTTTTCAAAATTGGGTCCAGTCATCACCCTGACATCACAGGACAAAGTTTTTTTTTAATACTCGTATTTTCATGGTCTATCAGCTAGTAAAAAAAGTTTGTTCTTTCATAGCTTTCCAAATAATAATTGTTACCTATTTTTGCGCTTGTACACAGCGAATGGCCTCACGGGCTGAATCGAGTATACATATGCACCGCCAAGCGGCAATACTACAAACTTGCCAGAGCATCATTGCTGCTCTTAACGATATATAATATATAAAAATATGTAAATATCACAATTAACAAATATCGGTATGGAGAACCATACATGACTTCCATGTTCTAAGATTTATATTTAAAATCATATTCGAAATGAAATATTTCCATAGAAACTACTTCTTTCTACTTATTGCTTCAGCCTTAAACCACAGTACTGTGGTCACTAACGTATACCACCTCCCGTTTTCGCACTCGATTTTCACTGATGATGGCAGTCGATGGCACTGCCGAAAAGTCTGGTTTTGCAGAAAACATTGGACTACGGCTAAACAGCCCGGGAAGGAATTTTAACAAAGAACTACTTCTTTGTTGCCGATAACGTAGTACACATAAAAAATTCACCCCTCCCCCTTTAACTATAATTTTCATTTATAGAAAATTACCCCCACCCCGTTCACCTAACCTCTTCATTTATAGATATTTCATCTACGTTTCTACAGTGGATTATTATGAGCTTCTTATCAAGATACTTTATTTA
Organism: Magicicada septendecula; assembly: GCA_034769895.1. Lineage (NCBI taxonomy): Eukaryota > Metazoa > Arthropoda > Insecta > Hemiptera > Cicadidae > Magicicada > Magicicada septendecula. The sequence goes on from CM068367.1 coordinate 760,180,605, forward strand.
TCAAAATTAAGTACTTTACTCTTGTTAAAACATAAAACGTTGCAGGTAAACTACCCCTTTCTCTAAACCGATCTTCAACAAAATCAATAGACCTTCAGTCCTCTATGATTCTGTTTCAATTTGCAGCAGTTATCGTTCGTCATGAAAACATTTCTCTTGTTACAACATAACATGTTTCAGGTAAACTACCCCTTTCCCTTTACCGATCTTCAACGAAATCAACAGACCTTGAGTTCTGTATAATTGAAAAAGGTATGCAGAAGAGTAGTTGATTCTGTTTTAATATACAGCAGTTATCGTTCGTCATAAAAAAAAATTGCCCTTGTTAAAACATAAAATGTTGCAGGTAAACTACCCTATTCCCTTAACCGATCTTCACCAAAACCAACAGGTCTTGAGAACTCTACAATTCAGGGCTGTATGCAAAACATTATTTGATTCTGTTTGAATTTGCGGCTATTATCGTTTACCACAGAAAAAGTAAAAATTACCCTTGTTAAAAAACCGTTGCAGGTAAACTACCCCTTTCCTTAACCGATCTTCACCAAAAACAATAGGTCTTGAGTACTGTACAAATCAGGGCTGCATGCAAAAAAATTATTTGATTCTGTTTGAATTTGCGGCTGTTATCGTTTTGCCATAGAAAATACCCTTGTTAAAACAAAACGTTGCAGGTAAACTATCCCTTTCCCTTAACCGATCTTCACCAAAAACCACAGGTCTTGAGACCTCTACAATTTAGTGCTGTATGCAAATAATCATTTGATTCTGTTTGAATTTGCGGCTGTTATCGTTTGCCATAGAAAATACCCTTGTTAAAACATAAAACGTTGCTGGTAAACTACCCCTTTCCCTTAACCGATCTTCACCAAAAACAATAGGTCTTGAGAACTCTACAATTCCGGACTGTATGCAAAAGAGTAGTTGATTCTGTTTGAATTTGCGGCTGTTATCGTTTGCCATAGAAAAATATCGGTATGGAGAACCATACATGACTTCCATGTTCTAAGATTTATATTTAAAATCATATTCGAAATGAAATATTACCATAGAAACTATTTTTTTCTACTTATTGCTTCAGCCTTAACCACGGTACTGTGGTCACTAACGTATACCACCTGACGGTTTCGCACTCGATTTTCACTGATGATGGCAGTCGATGGACTGCCGAAAAGTCTGGTTTTGCAGAACACATTGGACTACGGCTAAACAGCCCGGGAAGGAATTTTAACAAAGAACTACTTCTTTGGTGGCGATAATTTTCATTTATAGAAAATTACCCCCACCCCGTTCACCTAACCTCTTCATTTATAGATATTTCATCTACGTTTCTACAGTGGATTATTATGAGCTTCTTATTAGGATACATTATTTATCAAAATTAAGTACTTTACTCTTGTTAAAACATAAAACGTTGCAGGTAAACTACTCCTTTCTCTTAACCTATCTTCACCAAAATCAATAGACCTTCAGTCCTCTACAATTCAGGGATGCATGCAAAAAAATATTTGATTCTGTTTGAATGTGCGACAGTTATCGTTCGTCATATAAACAATTACCCTTGTTAAAACATAAAACGTTGCAGGTAAACTACCCCTCTCCCTTAACCGATCTTCACCAAAAACAACAGATCTTGCGAACTCTTCAATTCAGGGGTGTATGCAGAACATTATTTGATTCTGTTTGAATTTGCGGCAGTTATCTTTCGCAAAAAAAAATTACCCTTCTTAAAACATAAAATGTTGTTGGTAAACTACCCCTTTCCCTTAACCGATCTTCAACAAAATCAACAGACCTTGAGTTCTCTTTAATTCAAAAAGGTATGCAAAAACGTAGTCGATTCTGTTTGAATTTGCGGCAGTTATCGTTCGTCATATAAAAAAGTATCCTTGTTAAAACATAAAATGTTGCAGGTAAACTACCCCTTTCCCTTAACCGATCTTCACCAACACCAATAGGACTTGAGAACTCTACAATTCAGGGCTGTATGCAAAACATTATTTGATTCTGTTTGAATTTGCGGCTGTTATCGTTTGCCACAGAAAAAAATTACACTTGTTTAAAAAAAAACCGTTGCAGGTAAACTACCCCTTTCCCTTAACCGATCTTCACCTAAAACAATAGGTCTTGAGTACTCTACAGATCAGGTCTGTATGCAAAAAATGATTTGATTCAGTTTGAATTTGCGGCTGTTATCGTTTGCTATAGAAAAAAATCTACAGACAGACACACAGACACACAGACAGACAGACAGACACACACACAGCACTTTTCGAAAAATGCCTTTTTTTCATGTTTTGAGTGTAGTACAATCAGAATCTGCAATAATCTCGAACACAATTTTTTTTGCCATCACCATACTTCAATTTCCTTAAGGAACATGGAAGTAAAAACGCTTCATCACATCACAATATTTACAATTAGTGTGCAAATGTGCAGTACGTAGTAATTTCTACTTTTTTAATTATTCACTGCTCTCCATATTTCTCCATTGTATTAAGGAATTGTCTTTCTTTTTGTCCATTCATTTTTCATTTAACTACTAACACTTTCTGTAACATTTATATTTCCTTGTTATATTATATTCTGTTTAGTAATCTTTCGTTAAAATTTGAAGTTTGATGTTATCAATTCCTAAATTAATTTTTAATGTAATATTTCAGCTATACCAGAAATCCATAGCCATCTTTAGGCAAAATTAACTCTAAAACATACAAAAATAAAACAAACAACTACTCTACCACTCCACTGATAAAGAGTTAGATAAACATTAGTTAGAAAAAATGTCTAAGATAACTAAGTGAGATAACTTACCTTGCCGAATCCAGCTGTCCTGTAAATGAATAAAGTACCCACCAAGAAACACAATGTCACAATTGTAGAATGCATAATTAAAAATGTTAGTACTAACCTACCTGATACCATTACATGATGTGGTCTGTTTCAAGGATTAATTAATCTATATTCTACCAATTTGTTCTTTGAGTTGCTTGTCAAAGCAGTGAACAAACAATCATTGCTCAACGTCACCTTCAACTCAAATAATCATTTTATATCTAAAACATTATATCTTAGCCTGGAGCAAACGCTTTTTAACTAAACTGTTAAAATGTTCTGAGGCCTATGAGATCCTCTTTTCCTTCTGTTAATCATATAAAACAGATCATGTGGAGTACTGGTCCACCAATGGCTGTACTCATAACACTGGGCATCATCCAGTGTTACCCATAGGCAAAGGCTTTCACACTACATCAATTTAAGTTGAAAAAAAGATTTTCTGTTTGCTTGTTAGAGTTAACACAATCACAGACTATATGGTAAAACACTAACAAAGTAATTACTAATTATCTTTTTAAGAAACAAACTGTAGTTTTAATTAAATAAAAGGTTCTGCTTTAAATAACCTCAAAACGAAAATCTCATAAAATACCATATAACAAACTAACACTTAGTTTCTTCTTTATTTTAGATACAATTTTACTCAATAAGTTAAAACAGTTATTGCTTAAATGTTTCCAAAGCAAACAATTTATACGCTCTCTGGATGTCTTGTTGAGGTTTCATGTCCAAATTAATACTACCGAGATCTATGCAGATGGAGGAGAAATTACTTCTGCAAATGGGATCGAATCTGTGTGATCACAATAAGTCGTGCAGTATGTCAAATCGAGTCATTAGGGAAGTGACAACTGTAAAATGTATTACAAGATTACATTCTAAAACGAGAATCATTAGAAGTTTGATGGGGTTTCCATTACAAACACATTAATAAAATTGAATTATTTTATTGTTCCGTACACCATAGTAGGCCTATTTTCAAACATCGAAGTGAGATCTCATTTTCACTTTCCTAGCACATTTTCGAAATCTGAGAACGTCCGCAGACCCATACATGTTTCTCTAATTTTAAAAATCTCTTGTTAATAAAAAATGTCTTTGGACAGTGTCTTTGAAGAGCAAGTAAAGAAATTTACCAGCACTTCACGCATGGACAAAATTCGTTTAACAAGCGTTTATAAAACAATTGAATTGCTTATTTTAAAGTCTTATCGTTTGATATACCGCGACTAACAAAATGCTATAACAAATATTGGCTCAGTTTGGCTGAGCATTCCAGATGGAAAGATGACTACGTCACGAAAATAGTGGTCCACTAAGAAGTGAAATTTGTTCCAGCAATGAACAGTGGTATAGAATTTCGCAAAGGAAAGGAAAAACATTCACGTTGGCAGCTCTGCTCTGTGACTAACACTTTACAGCACACGTTAAATTACAAAAACAAATGCCGAAACCAAACATTTGGTAGTTCCTTTTCGTAAATCCGATCTGGACCCAGTCACAATAGTGATTCTAAGTGCATTCGTATCGCTCTATAGTAGCAGTCATTAAGAAATCTAATGAAATTATATAGTAACAAAGAAAATTAAAAGTATTCGGTTAATTGAAAATAATACCAGTTAGGCCTACTTTTATTACTATGAGGCAAATGTCACAGCAGTGTAACATGATGAGAAGAAATGAGTAGACTGTAACAACTCGAGACACAACGTGACTTTTAAAATTAATATGAAACCTAAAGTTAACCGAAAACCCCTGAATATTTATTTTACTGACTTCACTTCTGTTTCTTCGTGATCCATTCCTTATCCTGTACCGGATGTAATCAGTATCTATTCAGAATGATGATATACATTCACAGTAGTTTTGTCATCACTCCTCACTTCACCACGTGTTTGATATTAAATGATTTCTTTACAAAATTCGGATTGTACTCTACGGATTAGCACCATCTATAGATCTCACCTTCGCATTTCTATAGTAATCGAAGTATTTCTACCTGTTTAATCTCAGCTCCGGGAAGTATGGTTCTAATAAAACATTTATCCAGAACGTCCATACGTTTCTACTACTAGTTCATCCAATGGTAATGAATTTTTGCTCTTGTTCCTCTTGTTCGATGATTTCATAATTACAGAGATTGTATTGGATTGCTATAACTATACTTACTGTCATTAATAATGCTATTAGTATTTACTTACTGCAACAGTTATCATCACTAACAGCTGATATTTATAACGAAATCGGAGTCGTTGTGTGAGGGTAGTAGTCGGAGTTCGCTCCGATGGCGGAATATCCTAATGTCGGACTGAAAGTATACCAAGCCCCACGCGACTTCGGCCGAACTTGGCGATAATCGCTCGCGTTTCTTAATGGAACCACAAGTCACTATAGTTTTTCTGTATGTAATTAATAAGTTTCATGAAGATGAAAGTTACGAATTTGTAATTTTAATATTAACATGTAGGGCTATGGTTTAGTGATTTCGTCTGATACAGGCTTACAGTTAAAACTGTCCAAGGTAAGTCCAATGTTGAACACCCTAATGCTTCTTATGGCTTTAGGATTTCGGCTGTCAGTTTAACGCGTTTTATTTTTGTTATAACGTTTGTGTTGTGTGTTGCGGTATGCCCAGTCGTATTCTCTCGCATACATTTCGAAAAAGTAGAAACAGTGTTTCTCGAATTCTACTCTATTACTGCTAGTGACCGTACTACAAAAACTGCATTCATACTGCAGGTATTTTATTTACAACAGCATTGTTCTTCGGCAGACGGTTTTAAATCTGTTTAGCATTCATCCAGTGTAAAGCATAAACGTTATGCGACGCTAGTAACAGTTCTCAAGTATTTCTCACTGATGACACGCGAATTGAAAACTGGTTTTTAAACTGCTGATAACACAATATTTTCCCCTGTCATATTAATTAATTAGCTTCATAAGATAAGTGTGTACCGAAGTAAACATGTTTACTCAGTAAATAATTAGCAACCGCGACATTAATACAGCAGAAGTTATTACTGAAGACAAGCAGTTGCGTGACGTGAACTAGCCTGTTCCCTTTCCTTTATCCCCCACCCCCCACAACAACCGGTCACTCTCACTTACTCTTACTTTCATAATACCGTTACTTCTTCTAAAGCTCTCGCCAGCTGTGATCGCAGTTACGTTTCAATCAATTTTTTATTTTAAAAATGTAACTATACATTACGTACAGAAACGACTAGTGACCTCGGCGATTGAGGCCCCACTAACGCACAAATCAAACAAAAACACATTGCAATCGCGTCATTTTGATGTCCTTAAAATCATGCATTTCTATAAGAAACGTTTAAGTGCACAGATCCGATTAATTTAATGCTAAAGAGTTCTGAAATGCTTATCGTGTAATTACGTAGTAATTGAAGGAGAATAAGCACGCGGGAATACTGTTATCGTGGTAAGGTAGGCGATAACATTATGTTTAAAATACTCAGGTCTATAGGGAATTGATTAACTAGTTGCTGGCAGGCAGTCGCAAGTGTTCAGATGAGGTTCTACGCTGCAGAGCACAAATTGTGTTTTTTTTTCTAAGCAACGCAAATTACACTTCTTTCTACCAGTATTTGGAATTATGTTTCCACAAGCTCTGCAGAAATCCACTGAATACTACTTATCGTAGATAGAATATTTTCTTTTCAAAAACAAAATTTTCGTTTGTATAATTTACCAAAACATCAACATTGTTCAAACATTACGAAGTACAAAATTACAAATTATTAATTTTCAAATCGAGGGAAGTATTTAATTTTTACAACCACTTGAAAGTTGGTAATAATTCGTTCTGATCTGTATTGTTGTTAATTATGATAAATTCATATGTACAGTAGTGTTATTGCTGGTGAATAACAAAGTATAACTAAAATTGATGGGGCTACAATAACTAGTCAGCCGAACTTGTGCTTTGATATTCTTTGTGTACATGAAGAAAGAAAGTAACGAACGTTCTAGCTATTCTTCAACAGTGAAAATTCTTTTAACTTAGACATCATATAGGATTTAGGTTTTAGTGAAAGAATTATAACTTGAAATTGACAGTTCAATGTACACATCGCTTCCATGTAGCAGTGAACATTTCTTTTTGTCCAGCTGCTATGCTTCTCTTTCTTCTCTTTAGTACCGTCATTATTATTGTCTATAACTATTGCTATTTAAAATTTCATTTACAGATTTTTTAAATTTGGAAATCTATATTAGGTGTGCTCAACATCTAGTATAAAAATAAATACAAAAATAATCCTCAAATAATTTTAGATTTTTATGTTTAAATGATATTGTTTAGTGTGGTGTCTGTAGGAATCCGATGGCGCACGAGCACATTTCGTTAGGCAAGCCGCTAGTCGCGGTACAAGGCCAGCCTCGTATGCGTGTTCCAGTGTTATCTAACCGCCCGTAGAGAAAGTCACTACAGAACAATCCTAAAATAATCACGCTTACATAAATGTAGAGTCATGGCGATGCCTGCGAATGTGCTGGTTGAGGAAACACGCCGAACGATCATATTTCATTACAACGAATCAATTTGAATAAACCCGTATTTATAATTGTATCGGAATTTGTTTCTAAACACGATAGGTCAAGGAGGTTCGTAGAGTAACAAGTTTGAAGTACACATATACCTCGAGCGTTTCAATCGTTAGACGTCAACTTTTGTACGGGTAAGACAATCGTAACAGACGCTTTCTTCTAATAAACGAGTTAACCCGGCGTATAGGCCTACTTGCCTTAGTTACAACCAGCCATACGCACAGTTGTTTGGAATAACGTGTTAGGCAGAAAGCGGAAAACGTAAAACAAAACAAAACCGCAAGTACCGTAGCTAGAGGTAAGGTGGAAAGGCGAGTCCAAGGAAAACTACACGCGGCCGTGAACGTCTACATAGTGAGTACTACTGTACCTTACTACCTTATAACGCTTTATACCTTATGCGTATTGTATTAATATTTTGACTGAAACGTCATTTCACTTTACAGCAATTTCACTGTAATTGGGCTTTCTTTACGCGTATCCGCACAATTAAACTGCTGGATTTTTTTCTAATGAAAGTACTGACATTTCTGAAACGAAACTAATTCGGAAGCTGGAAAGCTGATAATGGAGTGAGATGAATTTTTGTATCGTCCGTATGAAGCTGGTATTTCTGTGTGTACTCGTGTAAAAGACACTGACACAGAGCGTTAATTAACAGTAAGCAAATAATTGTGACGATAAACACTTGTTCTCCTTGAAGTCGCAGCTACGCCCTCTATACTTCCTGTTCTCAAGCTATTTGTTTCGTATAATGTATTGTGAAAGAACGGTCACAACTGTATCACGGTCTATATAACCACACTCACATATATGTGCGAGCGCGCTTGCAAATGTGTTCTTGGGCTTAACAGTCATTCGGCTATTTTACTCTCATGCATACTTTTACCTTAAACTAATCAATTAAGCAGTCTGTCATAACTTTTCTGTTTCAGATTCACAGGCATATGAACAAAGACGACTTGAGAAACACATTTTACGTTGATAGTCATTCAGAAGGTAAACGAACACACGATTCTGTACTACCTGATTACTGCTCTAGACGTGTACTTTACAAGCGATTAATTACCTATGTATTATTCACAAACTTGGCTTGGTAGGAAAACAGTAGCATTCTGTTTGGGCGACAGCGACACCAAACGTTTTGACAATAAGCGACACGTCTGTTATAAAATAAGCCATTAAAGTGTGCTTGTATGGACACAGAAACTGGTGTTATTAGCAGCTAACACCCACCTTATAATGAAGGTTACAAAATTTAGACAATAAAATTCATTTGTTTTGCCTACTACCATGAGTAATTTAATATAATTTATAATTATTACACGTAAATTAAATAAATCTTCTAACTTTCTGTGTATAAATTAAAATACTCCAGTTTCTGTAAATGTAGGGCTATTATCCTTGAACCGATACCTCCAACATTCGCAACCAAATACGTAATTACGTATTGCAATTAGTATAGAACTATCGCTAACTGCACTATGTAATAATATATATCCATATGTTTGAACAGTGCCCGAGTACGAGGTAGTCAAAGTGAGATCGGCAACACATAACGCCAAACCGGACAGACATAATTTACGTCTGACAGCGTTCGGACGCAATCTTGATCTAGCGTTGAAACCAAACCAAGGACTCGTTAAGAACGAACTAAAATTCTGGGTTGCTGACTCCAACTCAACGGGGCACATACATTATAAGGAACTACCTCATGTAAGTAGTACCTTAACTAAGTATTATAGAAATGTTTATAAACAAGCTAATCGAGTCTCAGTTTTAACTCCACCGTTTTGGGGTATCTCCCACGATAACTTATGAACGCTTCAACCGATTTTCGTAAAACGTGGCCTGGGTATCCACACTACAGAATTCTCTTGTTTTTGAAATTGACCCCTCAAAGAATAGAAAGGAGGGAGGCAAAAATGTAGGGCCGAAACAGTGATAAAATCGCAGAGTCCATGTGGGTATCAAATTTAAGGTAATTTTAACCACAATCTGAATTTAGTGTCCGTTTTTGAAAATCTCAAAATTTTGCGATACCAGAGCCCTAAAAAGTGGATCAAAATTGTGACAAAATCACAAAAATGCATTTTGGGTATCAAATTAAAGACAATTTTAAAGAAGATCTGAATATAGTGTATAGTTTTATATATTAAACATTTTTTAGGCTTCAGAACCCAAAAAATGGAACAACAATTTGAAAAATTATACTAATCCACCCGAGTATCAGCTAAATGGAATTTTAACCCAAACCCGAATGTTTGGAATTTTAAAAGTTGATTGTATGTTTATGTTTCTCTACAATTGTTATTTTAATAAAAAAAAAATAGTACTGTAATCGGAATTTTTGTCATTTTTCTGATAAATGAAAATTTTCTAATATTGAAATTCATCTAATAATATAAATTATCTACTAATATAGTCTAATAATATTACTTATTTACTTCATTCGAAATAGTGAGCGAGTTCTGCAGCTCAGGAAACTTACTACTTTAATTTCGTAATCTGCACGCAAGTCGTCAAAAGGGAACACAAAGGAAACGGAGGTAGCAGTTTCCATCAACACGGCTTATAATTTCTTTTCATCGTAAAGTATGAAAAATATACAGTCGACCACATACTGGTGTGCGCTTAAAGCTGGTGAAGCCATTCCTCGTTAACGACGCAATCATGTCACCACCAAGACTACTAAACATTCATTCTACAGCATTTTAGGTGTTATAAATTAATTCCACTTCATTATATACATACAAATGCTACAATTTAGTTCTTTCCGATAGTTATTATTCCAGTTTTCATCCATAGCACGTTTTACTTTTCAGTGTTAAGGCAATTTCCATTCATTCTCTTTATTCAAAATTGCTTAGCCATTATTCGTAACTGGCCGCACAATTTTAATCTCTTACATTTTTTGCAAGAGATAAAATGACAAGAGAAGGGGATTCTAATATGGTTGCCTAGGATGACTTGGATCCTGGCTTGGTAGATTGAACACATTGACTCAGACTGTGTGATGGCAGAAGAGCTTGGCGGCGCCACAGGTAGTACGAACTGAGGTTGGGTCAGTCGGAGAATTCGCTGACTCCTGCCCGGGGTTGGGACTAACTCTTCGTCACCTAGAAAAGCACAGTCCTTAGACCGTCATCATACATGAAAAGCCTAGTAGTGGAAATGTTATACTAATACCGAAAGAAAACTATACAGTGAACATCGGTAAAATCTACGCTAAATTACGATTTCAACGATAAAGTGACAGTCTCCCTTAATAAATTTATAGTTTTCAGACGATTAATCATTAGACCTTAATAAACAAAACAAAAACAGTGTTTGTTTTGTGTCGGCTGGAAAGTGAAAGTGAATCGTGACAGCAACGTCCGCTCACCGGCCGCAGCCAAAATTGTTCTTAATTTCTTATACGCAGGAAAATCCAATTCACTATGTATGAGTCTGCTCGACAGACATATAGGCCTCTCTTCTTACTATACACGTGGTTCATATACTGCTCAGTACGTATACAGTGTATATTGACTTTTACCCAATAAAATAATTATTTTTCTTAAATGTAATACAGTTTGGTTCATAGGAATGGCCACGTCTCTGCCGTTTATTGCCGTATATGTGTCGCCAACCAGTGGCACAAACGCCTTTTACTGCTTCATACCACGTTACGAAACCAGTTAAATGTTGAAGACCTTTATTTAAAATAAATTATACTCATCGCAGATATGCTCGTTTCCTTATTGCGTAACGAAGCCGCAGTTTTTGAATAAATATCGCAGACGTAAATTTTACTTTGCTAGGTATTACACACATTAATAATATCTCACCCACATGATTCTGCTTTCGCAGTTGGTTAGTTAGAATCATGAATTAACATTTGTGACTTTTATTATAACAGAAAATATTTGTTTTCTATCAAGTACGAGTATAATAGCATCGTGCGCATTCGTTAATAAAACAACAGTGTAGAATATGCATATCGATAGTATGAAATCCTATTTATCTAAAAACGTAAGCTGCTCAAAAATATAATCGGAAACACTTCAATGACTAAATTTGGACAACTTAAAATGAGTCCATTATTACTACTATGACTATAGTAGCAACTACCAGCTGCACAAACCAAATCTGAGTCTGATCTGACCAACAAGATCACAAATTGTACTATGAAGAAATTTCTAAGAAAAAAAAAGAAATGAAACCTCAATGAAACTCTCTAATCGATACATTTATACCAATTCTCCTTGATCCAATACGAATTTCATCAAGCTATCCTATAGTTAGACAAACAATAAAATATACATATAAGAAATTTTCGAAATATAAAGTCGGATGTTTAGCTACAAACGAGTAAAAGATTAATATGTGAAACAGTACGTTCTTAATTTCTTATACGCAGGAAAATCCAATTCACTATGTATGAGTCTGCTCGACAGACATATAGGCCTCTCTTCTTACTATACACGTGGTTCATATACTGCTCAGTACGTATAATGCATATAGCCTAGCTATATTCAATACGTGTAAGACACACACTCACACAATCGTTTTTATTTTCACTTCACTTGTTTTACAGTCAGCCTCTCCAGTTAGAGAAATTAGTTACCCGTTAATCTGCAACCGTATAATCGATATTCACAAAAAATAATACTAGCGTTTTTGTTGCCACTTTCACTATTGTAATCTTCGGTTCGTTATGAAGGCTGATAGGCATAGCGTATAATAAATACAGAGTAGACGTGTCTGTCTAGCAGTAGCTTCCAACTGTCTACCGCTGCCTTAATCTTACGACAACAAATGTTTACAGGCTTATAGTAGACGTTTATTAAGTGACTGCCCTCAGCTGGAAGGCTTCTTTTTAGTGCCTATAGTTGCTTGTCTGTTCCTTCCTACAAACTGAGACGTTATTCCTATTTTTATGTGATATCCATCAAATTGTTCACTTTACATTCCAAACTGTTGCTAGGCACATCAAAGTCTTTTTAGAATTCTTTCAAACGTTAAATTGAAAATTTGGGGCTCCGGACACAACTTTACGTTCGTACGAATAAAAAAAAACCTGTCCACATTCCGATAGTTTGTAATTTACAGTTTTATGTGTATTCTTTACCACTATTGCAATCTGAAGTATTCCTTTGGCGTTTATTTCATGCAAATCCGTCAAGCCTTTTAGCTCTTGTTGTATGTTCTTCGATGTGGGCTGAACCTTTAGGCCGATTCTGATGGATCAAGCGCAAATTTGTTTCTTTCAATTATCACATCCGCGTCGTTCACGTGGAATACTTAAAATAATAAAATCTGCGTCCGTCAACCGGCGTTTACTAATACTTTTCAAACAAAATTTAAATTGCGAAGTTTAGAGAAAATAAAAATCAACGGTTATTAACGAAAATCTAATAAAACACGTGAATACATCGAGCAGTCCTTAAAGTTTATTAGGGTTAATTTTTTTTTTTTTAAGAAGTAAAGAAAGGATGAGGAAAAAACTGTAGGCCTATTGTAAGAAAAAGGAAAAGTACTCTCTACTATTTGTTACATCTCATCACAGTTGGTACAGAGTTTGTTATCCTTTATTACTGCTTGGTAGAGATAAGCTCTACACTATATTATACTCTTCATTTCTTTCCCGCTTCTTCGACAAATGGTCTTAATTGACTGTAGGAACCACACGGCGTATTCATGGGTTTAGATGATTTCTTAGCCTTATATTGGCTCTTCATTTCCGTGGCAGCCGACGTCCTAGTCAGTATCTGCTTCTGGCTACAGTACTATCCCCGCCTAAGGAAGACCGCAAACATCATTATGATAGTGAAACCCAAGAAACCCCCAACTCTTCCTGGAACCTACCGCCTGATATCGCTCTTGTAACTCAAAGGTATTCGAGCGATTCCTGTTGGGCCGGATCCGGCCCCTGATGGATGACATCATCCGTGAAGAGCATTTAGGTTCCAGCAGAGGCACTCGACTACACTTCAGCTAGCAAGGGTCGTTGCCCGACTTGTAGACGTCATCAACAAGCATCAGTACACAGGCGCTGTCCTGTTGGACGTGAGCAAAGCCTCCGACAAAATCTGGCACGAAGGCCTGCTCTACAATGAGGCCCACAAACCAATACCTCCGTCTATCGTGCTTCTCAAACGATTGTACCCAGGGTGGCGTAACTATGATGGGAATCAATCCCCCCCCCGCTATTAAAAATTTCAGCGAAATTCCATAATCACTTAACGTAGGCCTTATTTCTAAGCCAGTTGCGTGGTTAACATAAGCTTATAAATAATTATGTTATTATGACCTGAAGATGGCTCGACTGCCGAAAGCGCTCGTCAATACCAAAGACAATACAGTGGTTTGTATAAAATTACTAGTAGAAATATTTGAGACCACTAACACTCCAATAAAACAATAAATTATAAATAATTGTATAAATAATCATATGGAAATAATCCTGGATATCTCGATGGTCTGAGTGGTAGCGTGGCGTCCACGTAACCGCTGTTGTCGGCGGCAACAGTCCTGGAAACGAAAGAAAATAATATTAATTACATCACAGAATAAATAGTTTAGTTATTGAATATTTTCAAATCCGAACAATATTAGTAGGGAAACTTGCAGAAAAGCATAGCATTGCTTTCGAACTGATGTGCACTTGCATCACCGTCTTGTGTTGCCGGATCAGACATCGGCAATATTTTACTGCGTGTGGTCATTGACCTTGTAGCAGTTGTCACTGTACAAACGGGAGGGGGACACATTCGTCCACCCAATATGTTGCCGCTGTATAAACCGGAAAAACTTTCAGCAGCTATGTTCGTTTCGTAACCAACGTGCAGCAGTTACTACCTTACTATTTGTGTTTTGTTCGTTTAGTTATATGTTTCTCTGTTCGTCTTTATTATTATTAATTCGATTATTTGTGTCCTCATTTTTTCTGTGTAAGTATAATGGAGTCAGATCCCGTTGAACCGGGACCCTCTTCTTCTGCCAGCGAAAGACAGAAATTACTCTAAAAAGATATTTTAACTCTAAAAAGAATATTTTGGCTCTAAAAGAACACATGGTACTAGGAAAAATTCGAATTAATTTTTAGTTAAGTTTTAGGCCTATCACAACCGGCAACAGCTGTTATGCACCCACGCCACGCCACCCCTGATGGAAATCCAACCTTCAAGCTAGTCTCATCCCTCCCGCCAGGAGCAGCTCCTAGTTACCCCACTGGTCGTACCTAACCGATCGAACCTAACCTACCTAACTAGTCGAACCTATCAGGGTGAGAATAGAAGAGGCGTGCACTCAGGTTCGCCCCGTCGCAGCCGACGTTCCCCAAAGATCAGCCATCGGTCCAGTTCTGTACTTCGTGTATACGAACGACCTGCCAGTATATCCCGGAGTCACGTTGTCCCTCTCCGCTCATGACGCTATTTTCTATTATAGCTCCCTGTCCCTGCATCACCATATGATAAGCATAATGATGCAATGTAACACCACTTCGATATTCTTTCACCCCGAATGCCAAAGTAGCGCTTAGCGATCAATACGTGAAGCGATTTGTTTCACGCGCAAGTCCACTTCCAAATGCCAATCCCTCTTCTTGGAGAGGAGATCAATCCAACGAACCGAATTGGTGAAGTACCTGGGCGTTCGGCTAGATCGCTGCCGCAGCTTCAACGACCACTTGATTTGATACCCTGAAAAAGTCTCGAGACGTTAGAGCCAAGCTTTTCCACATGTTTTTGTGGCTGTCCGCACAAAACTTTCACTGTATCTGGTGTTCCTGCGGGCAGCTATCATGTATGAGGCTCCTAGCTGATGGCTTCTCCTGTCGACCACTCACAAGTGAAAACTGGTAGCATTTCAAAACCGCACGCTCCGGGGCCCTGGAGACCCCGTATACGTCAGGATGTAATGATCTACATCAGAGTCTCCAAGTTCCTCCCCTGAAGATTTTCATTCGATACCGGGCTACTAATCTGTTCGCAAATCTGTACCCTCTGCTCTACAGTACAGACAACGCTACGCCCCCGGTAAGCGCCAGACGCCTTCGGGCGCTACGTGACGATCTACGATTCTCAGGGACCCCGTTTGCATCGTCCACCATTTTCCTTAACTCCTCTGAACAGCTGCTTTCCATAAGTCAGGCAACATCCTATGGCGGCGGGTTTTCCACGCTTGCCTTGCTAGTTCAGCGTCTGACAGAAGGTTCAGATTCAAACAGAACAGAATCAGCTCGAGCCACCTCGGCTACCCTGTCGTCCTAGGCAGGGAAAACCACACGAAGTGTGCATGTGCCACCTGACGGGAGCCATTCGTCTGGATGTGGCAGGTCTGGATTACAGTCTACGTCCCATAGCCTAGTCTACCGGCCATTCCATTATGACTCTAATGGCATCCAGAGGTAAATCCAGTCGTGAGACTAGGCCGGTGCACCACAACCATTCAACTTTCACAGTGTTATGCACCTACTCAAGACGCTTCGGCTGCGCTGCCGTCCTAGGCAGGGGATATGCCTAGGACACGGTACCTAAGCGGGGTATGGCTACGCGAGGTGTGCAAGAGCCTAACTGCAGGAGCCATCCCCCTGACCCAAACGGCGGCCGCGCCTACTGTCCACGACAGCGCCGCTCTACGCTCCTTAAGGCGAGTGACACCTTAAGGGTGCAGATTTTCCTAATAGCATGTATATCGTGTGAGGGGATGATGAGGAATCTCAATCCCCCTCAATACCCAAACATGGCTTGAACAAATAACACGACTTTTTAATTGCTGCATTCATTTAATAATGTCTTTGATTTTAAGATTGTCGAAAATATTTCGAAAAACTATATGAGTTCTTTTGTTTCTTCTAAGGCTTTGTACTTTTGCAAAAACAATCAATTTAATTTGGACTGTATTAAATTTTGTATATTAGTATTAACATCCGATTTAAAAACAATATTGTTTGAAACATATGAAGTCATGTTCTCCATGAAAAAATAAAATAATTAAATAATAAAAAACTTGTTATGTTAACAATATCTTAAACCTGTCTGAGTACTAGGAAGAACGTGTTATCCGACTGATTTGATATAATCTTTTCACTACAGCCTATCTGAATAGAGAAAATTATTTGAGGTGCCACTGTAATTATGCGAGCTGGTTCTACAGAAACACGGTTCGAATAATTTCACCAGAATCAAACATTAAGGTACCGAGTAACTTTTTCAATTTAGTAACTACATAAATTTTATGAAAATCATTATTTATAAAGTGTTGCCTATATTTTGCACTGATTATAACAGGATGTAGTAAGTTTTATTATCACTAATTATTAAGTCAATTTATTACGTAAATTCTGTGGCAAGAAGAGTTCTACAGAACACGCTAGTTATGTAATTATGCATAAGAAATATGCATTTAAATGAACTTATTTAATCTTATAAATTACATTACGTTTTGTTCGTTATTTGGCAACTGAATGTTTCCAAGAAGGCTTAAACGTTTATAAGAGACACTATTTTTATTTGTAATAACGCAACGACAAAAATATTATATGGTCATAATGAATAAGCCTACATTCTTATGTATTTATATTTCATTAACAAAAAACGTTAAATATTTTGTTTATGCCTGTAGAATTTAATAAGTCATCAAATTTCCTAAGCAGATATATCCTGTTAACGAACAAAAAACATAATTTATATTTACCATTTAACAAATAACAATGTTTATAACCACTGTCTCGTGTTACAGATACTGCTGTCATAAATAAATACTGTCATCGAGACTGAAATAATGAACATTTAAAGTCTTAATGTCAATGTAACAATATTTTCAGTAAATTACTGTTTATTTATATTACACAAAATCGTGAATATTGCTTGCTTGTTCTAATTTATGGAGTAACCTACTTTGAGTTATAATTTTTTTTAAATATTAAAAAAGAGAAATATTAGTCTAATAAATGTAATAATAAAATTATAGTTTAGGTCCTATTTTAGCACCTCTTTCCGCTCAATTATCGTATGTACAAAGAGAACACATCTTGCATTATCTGGAAACACATCTAAAAACAACTTAAATTTCTGTTAATAAAACCACGTTTTATAACCGTTGATATAATAATAATAATAATAGAAATTATTATTGTTGATTTCTTGCTTACTGCTTCTCTTCTATCGCCTACTCCAGATAAATTAACGTTTCTTTGGGGGAAGGGGGATCATTCGAAAAAATAGATTTTCTTTTAAATATATTAAAAAATATGTACTTTGTTAGATTTGTACTTATTGTAAATGAGTATAAATGCTCAATTAGTCTCAGCAATATTCTGAGTTGTATGTTTAATAATATTTATTTATAAATGAGTACACACTTCTGTTGCTGCTCTGAATATTCAATTTTTATTCCTTAATTCTCTTATTATAGTAATTTTCTTTTCTTCTATTAATTTATAAAAAATTTTCCTTTTTTAAGGTTCCTGCTCAATCTAGCTCACGGATTCATGAAAAAAAATTTTATCTCAGGGTTATAACCAAATTAACAATCGTCTTCAGTAAAATTATAAATTCATACAAGTTTTACGTTAATAACATACATGAAGAAAAAAATGTTAATGTGTAGTAATTAATTGTTGTTTGTGTATGATTGTTTGGATGTGAGTTCTTGTGATTATACAGAAAGAAATCAATTCAGATAATTTTACAAACTTAATATTACACATTACAAATATAAAACTAATAAAACAATTAAAATAATTAATAATTAGACATTAGTAATACAATTGACAAGAAAAAAATAAAAAAATAATTGTCTATTACATAGCTCATAGTTCATGAATTCTCAACATGGCGCGCTGCTGTCCCCTTTCAGTAACAGTTAAATAAAGCAAGGGATGCCATGTTCCTTGAGTTGTATACACACTACTGAATGTTTAATAAAATTTATATGAGTTCTACACTTTTGTTTGTTCAAAATAAGTTTGTGTCACTCACTTTGTATATCATAGATTATGTTTATAAATGTAGTTACACTAAACGTGTTTGTCATTTAGTTTGTATTGAAGTGTTGTGTAAAACGTTGACAGTTGTCAAGACTGCTTTAGTATTAAAACGGTCTCACCAAATTCAAAGATGTAGTACTCCATTTTAGGATATTATTTTCAGCTTTCCTTCTTCAGGTTGGTCGAATATATATTATTCGTTAGTTTACTGATATCTCCTATAACTTTACTCATCTTTTTACTATAATTTTCTTCTCTAATATTGTTTGGATTGGCAACTGATTTAGTTTGTTCTTTTTGCATTGAACGCCCACACTAGAAAAAAAAACCTTCTTCCTTGTAAAACCAGCTTTAGGTTCATTTATAAGAGGTCTTGCTTTGTTTGGTGTATTTTTCGGTCTCAGGGTTGTTTTATCCGCCTCCAGTAAATATAAGTTTTTAATATAACCTTACTTTTCCTGATTATTTTTACATAATCTCGTTTATGTTTTTATTTCACTTAATTTTATATTGTATTTTATATTGTTCTCCATTATCTCATAAGTATTATTTGATCTATCTTTGATAATGATGTATGGTCCAGTATAAAGTAGTAACAGTTTCTTTGTAATTCCTTCCATGGTACTGGGTAATTCTCTATTCTTAAGTAACACCTCTCCTACTTGATATTTTATGACTTTTTTTTTGTATTTATTCTTTTTCTTTTCTGTCTTTTCGATTATCTTGTTATAAAATCATACAGTATCAAACTTGTATTCAAGGTTTTCAGGAAAATTGATAATTTCTTTAATTTCTTGGGGTGGTGGTTTTTCATAAATGACTGTGTATGGGGTAGTTTCTGTTGACTGGTGATATGCCAAATTTAGAAAACTTTCTGCTGCTGACAGGTTCTCACTCCACTTTCTTTTTTGGTCAAAGCAGTACGTTCTAAGTATTCTTCCGACCTCCCTTA
This sequence comes from Magicicada septendecula, assembly GCA_034769895.1. Lineage (NCBI taxonomy): Eukaryota > Metazoa > Arthropoda > Insecta > Hemiptera > Cicadidae > Magicicada > Magicicada septendecula. Next base: position 760,199,939 of record CM068367.1, read on the forward strand.
GTACTCTCTCAGCTGGATTGCTACTTGGATGGTAAACTGAGGTATTATATGTTTTTATTTCATGGTTTAATAGGGTATTTTTCCACTTTCTCCCTTTGAATTGCGTACTGTGGTCAGTAATAATGGATTTCGGTGTTCCTAGTTCTGGTATGTACTGATTAATGATTATATCAATTATTTTGTTGGTGGTTGCGCGAGTAATGGGATATAATTTTGTAAATTTTGTAAAATGATCGAACATTATTATGATAAATTTATATCTGTGTCATCCTCCATTGCGAGGAAATGGTCTGCATATATCCAGGAATACTTTTTCTAATTTATGTTTTGATGTTATGGGTATCATTACTCCTTCTTTTTTGTCATTGTTACATTTTACTAATTGGCAAATATGACAAGTTTGGATATAGCTTCGGACTCTTTTATTGATATCTTTAATGTACACGTGTTCTTCCAACGCTTTGATTACCTTTAGTGCTCCCATGTGACCATATCGAATGTGGTAGTCCAGAATTAACTCTTTTTCAGTGGTTCTGGGTATTATTAATTTCCAATTATTCTGGTTGAATTTAGTTTTTACAAATAATATGTCGTCATGTATACAGTAAAATTGTACTATATTGTCATCTTGCTCAGTTAATCTTTGTCTGATTTTAATTGTCTTTGTTGTTGTTTAATTTCTCTAACAATGTTCTCCAAATGAGATATATTCTTTATTATATGGTATATCTTTGCTACTTCTTCTTTTTCTCCTTCAAAAGTCTGGTTTTCTAAGTTAATTCGAGATAGTCCATCGGGTGCGATATTTTTCTTTCCTGGTATATATTCCCAATTTATATTGTACTCCTGTAATGCTAGTACCCATCTGGTTAACCTACCATGGCTTAATTTACACTTTTTTAGAAATGATATTGATTTATGGTCAGACCTGACCGTTATTGGATATCTTAAGATGTAAGTTCTGAACTTATTGCACGCAAATACCACACTCAGTAACTCCTTTTCGGGACATTGTAGTTTTGTTCGCAGCTGTTCAGTACCCTACTGGCAAAACTAATCACCATGTGCTTTCCTTCTTCATCCTCCTGATATAATTCCGCTCTAAGACTTACATTACTAGCGTCACAGTTTAAGTAGAAAGGTTTAAATATAATTATTTCACTACGACTCGGAACACAAAACTTTCTATGGGTAAAAACGTAAAAGCTTTACCTTACAACCTGAACTGGTTTTCACTTTTAAAAAGCTTCTTCAGAGGTTGCAGTGGACAAAAATTACTTGAACATAACCTAACGATATTGTTTGGATTGGCAACTGATTTAGTTTGTTCTTTTTGCATTGAATGCCCGCACTAGAAAAAAACCTTCTTCCTTGTAAAACCAGCTTTAGGTTCATTTATAAGAGGTCTTGCTTTGTTTGGTGTATTTTTCGGTTTCAGGGTTGTTTTATCCGCCTCCAGTAAATATAAGTTTTTAATATAACCTTACTTTTCCTGATTATTTTTACATAATCCAATTTATGTTTTTATTTCACTTAATTTTATATTGTCACTCACACTAATGAAGTTGATTTTATTATTATATGGTCACTTTATATAAAATACATGCCATTCTCACCTTTTGGCCATACTAGGTTCATAACACTTTATATTTTTATCATTGTTTACACTGTGTCTTTTGCATTGTTTCATTATTATTATTTATCACTTTTCTATTCACTTATCTCACCTTGTATGTTTTTCGAATGAACACAATTATGAAAATAATTACCTTGTCTTTACCATAACACTATATATGAGCTAATTACAAATCCAGTCTTAGGTTAAAGACCTAGCTTGACTTTTAGGCTTGTGTTATACAAATGATTTTGCTTAATTCTAAATACATGTTTTACTTACATACTACAACATTACTATTTACAATATTATAATAAAATATACAAAATCACTTCGCTAATCTATTGGGTAATTAGTATGTCAAAGTCACAGTCCAGTCTAGTCCTTTATTATGTCTGTTTGTAAAGTTATTTACTATGTTTGTTTACAAAGCTAATTCCTGTTTTTAATTTATTCATGCAACTTATTTTTTATTCATGGTTTATTGTTTTAGTTATTATAATTCTTCCTTATATAATTATTTTTGGTTGTTCTCATTTGATTACTCATTCTTTATTGCATTCCTCATTCAGTTACATAGTATTTATCTATTTGATTAGTTTTACTATAAATTTTGATGATTAAATTGAGTTTCCTTTTTTGTATTATCTCGTGATGCTACAACTTTCGCATGTACTAAGATTTGTACAATAAATGATGGAATGATGCTGTAACGACTGAACGTTCTCGAACAATGGAGAGTGTCGTCTACACATTTCTCGGCTAGCCAAGCAGGTGCGTGTTTCTACCAAGGCCGCATTCAAGTTAGGTTACTTCTTTACAGGGAGAGTCCGTCTTTATTCCCCGTATTCCTCTCATTCCATAAGATTACCACTTTCAATTCAAATGCATCTAGTTCCCAGGGAAATTCTACTTTGCTGTGACCATAAACAAGGCCCATGGACAGACTCTAAAAGAGGCTGGCGTTAACTTGAAAAAAGACGGTTTCTCTCACGACCAGTGTAGTCTGCTCATGGCGGGTTAGCTTATACTATATTTAAACCAGAGCATCGAAATGCAGCAATTGATACCCTTGCACTCTTACCAAGGGCATGTAGACTGCGGATGACTGCTACCTCGATTCCTTGCTGACGGTGTCTTCACTGTCAGTGTCAACGGGGTCGAATGGATCTTGTCACAGAATCCGTGAGCTATCTGCTACTATTTTAGTGTTTTCTCGGGTACCATATCCCGCAACACTCTGGGATTTGTGTATTTATATTCAGTAAATTTAGTTTTCTGTATAAGTTGATATTCCGTATTTTACGTCTTTTATCGTCATAGTAATATTTAATAAAGGTTTTTTAAATACAAAAGTAAAAAGTAAACATGTCATGTCGGTTTCCATGACATGTTTGTGACTAGTGCCATTACACAGTCTTCAGGGTTGAAATTCTGCAGAATCAATTTATGACTATGAGGACTGTGTCCACCACTTCTACGATGAAGTCTGCCGACACATACCTCACCATCTCAGTAGAGAGCTTATACTTGTTGCTGTATCGTCAGTGGTGAGAGAAAGGCCCCTCCTTCGGTCAAAACTCATTTTGATTACACAATTTGTTAGTTCTGGATAAATCCTGTCATTTAAGCACTTCAAATCTCTAACTACCTGACAGAGATTACCCAGAATATTAATTTTTCCATCTTCCTCCTGCAGACTGCTTTCTCATATTTATAAAATAGGATGATGGAAACTCCCTTGTCTTCAAGTCAGCTTTGAGATGTACCCTTACATTAACTATCAGGGATCGAACCTGCACTTTAGGCTACTGGTAGGATGATTTGAGATGGCCTTGATCTCATCAGCATGAGTCCACCGTGCCATTACAGACAATGTCTGTGTAAAGTCCCTGGTCAGCAACATCGTCCCACACGTCATACTCTTGCTGCTCTGGATCTCCTGGAGTGTTCTGTCCAGAACCTCTATACATCCAATGTGAGCCATGGTACACTCGTCCCAGACTGTCAACTACTTGGACTCTTGAAGTACTTTCACCATGTCGCTCTATTTGGTTATATTGCAGAATGGGTTCTCGAAGTGAACAAGTCAAGAGGCAGTTTAAAAGCAGAGTGAGCCATCATGCTCCCCTCCGATAAAGTCGCGGTGATACCTGAAGAAACAGTAAGCAATAGGAACAAGAATAGGAAGAAACAGGAAGCAAGTGTACTATCTCTATTGACTGGTAAGCAATAAATTGATCAAGAAGGTTTTCCCAGTGTACTCTCAGTTGTCGGTGTTGATCTCCATTTATAGAAACGGTGCAGGCAGTCTCTTCTCCTGGAAAGGATGGCCAGACACGCAAAATACTATGTTCTCCAATACACAAATGTTTGTTGTATAAGTGCCTATACATTGCTAAATGTCCATATTTCGACATTCGCTCTCTCCACCTGCCTATTCATCTCCTCCACGAGACTACCTTTATGTTTTCCCAGAGTGTTGTGGGATTTGCTACCCGGGAAAACACTAAAATAATAGCAGATAGCTCACGGGTTCTGTGAAAATATCCATTCGACCCCGTTGCTAATGACAGTGAAGCCACCGTCTGCAGGGAATCGAGATAGCAGTCTTCAGCAAGGGTATCAACTGCTACAGTAGCCTTTGACCATCCAAGGAGAGTTCCAGTTTAAGCTTCTGCACACGCCGTAGATCATGATCGACTTGACAGAATCATAGAGAGCATAGGGATTACAGAGAATAGAATCAGGAATCTTGACAATGTCTGTATAGTTGTTATGAAACCGTTTTGCAGCCGCAATAATAGTCTTATTCCTTTAACCCCTTAGACACTGAATTTTCAAAAATATTTTGTACCAAGCGCCTACGAACTTAAATGAAACGATCTACCAAACTTCATAATTGTAGACGTAGTTTTGGAGATATCGTGATGAGTGAGTGAGTCAGTTTGGATGCATTTCAATATAGGCCTATCAGTGGCGTAACTAGGAGCTGTGCCGTGTTTTGGGAAAAACGCGGCAGTGTTCTTTTTATGTAGTTGAACTACTAAATTACGTATTTATTAACGTGGGTGTTGCATAAGAATTACGTACGTATTGTTGGACTTTGCTGTCGTCATGAATTATCTTCCACCCGGCCGATCCGCGCGCGCTCTATGCCCGATGCTTCATACCGTTTTTTCAGCAGCTGGTTTAGTCAGTCCAATTTTGTCATCCAGCGTAGCAGCGTCTATATCCGGCTGACAGAGTCAATGTAAAGGTTTTCGTCTTCTAGCTGCTCCTATGGATAAGTAGAAGTCTACGCGACCTACCGGGTTTCCGATGTAGACGGGAATCTGTCTCGCTCCAGAGGATGGCCGAACACCTGCTTTCCATGATATAGATTCAAACACTTCCGTCAGCTGTCAGCCAGGATGGACAGACACACACTCAACCGGACCCTCTACCCATATGCTGCTAACCAGGTGACATTCAAGCTTTTTGAACAAAATGTTTGTGGCCAATAAACTCTTTTTGAGACCCTTGTGGAGACGCTCCAGTCTGTAGACTTAGTTTCGGGCGATTGGGTTTACATGTTACTTTGTAATTTTCTTGTTAAGGCTTACGCCTCATTAGTATATTAATTTATGTCTCATTCTGAGAATTGTAAACTCGGCCAGGGTCATGCAGCACCTGGGTTGAGCTGAGTTTTCTGTAAAAGGGGTCGGCACTAAATTCTTTCTGTGTTGAGCAGGCATGTGCAGATCTGTGCCAGTTGGGAATTTGATGGTCAATTATTTTTGGTTAATTGGGTTGGAGTTTTTGCCTATTAATTAAGAGCGGGGAGGTGTTTTAACAAGTGGACGACACCCGCTGGTGCCGTTTACTACAAGACTGTATCATGTCATATTTTGCTGGATCTCGTCCGGACGCATGACCGTGCCTGGGGTCAAGTTTTTTTTAATGAACACTTTAAGCATGTCTCAGTACATTCATTACATAGATTCAGCTTTCCGAAATTCAATTTTACTGTTCCGCTAATTTTGTAACCATTAAATTTTGCCATAGCCAGTTTAAATATTGTCATAGTTTCTATTTGCCATAGTTTAAATTTTGTAATTGTTAACCTTTTATTGTGCACAGTACCAATTTATTAATGTTAAAAAAATACAGGACTAATCAGTATCAGTTAGGAGTATTTATGAGTGGTCACGTTCCACTATTTTTATAAATTTTGTCAGAAATATAAAGAAATGAGAAATGCGGTTATGCAACCGGACATCCATGTTGACCTAGTGACGGCACTCTTTATCAGTATCATTAGTGAGATCCGAAATTGATAATTAAACTTCTGCATGGTATTTGTGTGCCGTTCAGGCTATTTAGCCAAATCGACCTTGGCTGTCCATATACTTAGAATATTGGGGCATGTCTACTCTACTCTTTGGGGATCTCTTAATTGGGGTTTTGGGGTTTAGTTTGGTTATATTGAAAATTAAGGTGGGCCGGAAACTTGGTCTGAATAAGAGGGTTGAGGGTGCATGATGACAGAATATATGCTGCTAACCAGGTGAACATGTGATGTGCCATTTACATGTAAATGTGTTTCTACATTAATTATGTGTTGTGTGTTATGTCTTATGTGATTGTTAAACGTTATTATGCATATATATATATATATATATATATACCATGTCATGATTATGTAAATTACTGGGAGGTTTGAGACTATGCGCCATTTTACATTATTATTATTATTTATGCACCGTTAATATTCAAGCAACTATTTGGCGATGCATATGTTAATGGATTTATAATAATGATTGGGGGGGGGTTTGGAAGTAAGCTATTTTTGATTGTAAAAGACTTGTAATTATCTTACTTTTCAAGGGCGCATATATTGTACAAGAGCAGAATACAATAAATAATGTTATTGTTATCTTAGATCGGCGTTTCATTTGCAAGTCCCATCATACTGGACCCAGCACATTTTTGGCTTCTCTAGGCTCTTGCCTAGTTCTAAATAAGTAGTGGCCTCTCTGTCAAAAAAATAAATAAATAATTATAAAAATAAAAAGGAAAAAAAAAGAAGTTTGTTTTCTATATATAAAAGGCATAAAAGGAAAGAGGGGTTACAGAGCTGCTCCTGGGGGGAGGATGAGCCTTGTTCTCTGGGGGAGGGGGATGAAACTAGTTTGAAGGTTGGACTTCCCATTTTCCTTAATAAAAATGAGAAATTCAGGATTCTGCCCTTATTATTTTATAAATACATTTTTAGACTCTGCCTTCATTTTCTGGCGCATGCGTATTTTTTAAATGCTGCAAATATGCAAGTTATTTATCAAATGTTAAGTGACTGTCATTATTAAGAAAACGCCAACTTTACGTTATTAACCTACAAATATTGTAATTTATTTTACAGTTATTTACAAGGCTTATTTTACATACACAACTAGCTAAGAAGTTAACCTACGTTAAGTGATTTGGAAATTGGCAGAAATTTTCAATAGCTCTGAGGGGGGATTGAAACCTCTTGATCAGTAGATACGCCACTGAAGTCTATATTATGTATTATAATGTTTTTCGTAATTTTAACCTAATTTTTAACACCTTAATGTTGAATTTTCAAAAAATGTAATTATCAGGCGACGACGACCCAGGACCAAACGTTGTGCCAAATTTCATGTGCCTTGTGGTTACAGAGATATCGTGATGGATGAGTGGTAGGCCTATTTGGATATATTGTATGCATGTATGGACATGAATATAGGCCTACTATTTGAGGATAATATATTCAAAAATTTACGTTTATGTGTGCATTCCATTACAGAGTGTAAATAAGCAGAACACGTAGTATTCACTTAACGCCTTAAACTATGAATTTTCAAAAAATATTTTTTAGCAAGTTCTAACTGTACCAAAATACCAATTTTCATTTTCCAACATTGTACGAGATAGTATGATTCTGGAACTATTTTGGTTTTGAAGATGTGATGATGATGAACCAGCCAGTGACATTTGAATTTTATATACCATATATTGCAATGTGACAAATAGTCAAATGCAAAGTATGCAATACTATCTATGCAATAATACATACAGGTTCCATAGATAAATGATTAAAATGTCTGTTATTATGGAGTTTGATATTTATTAAAATGATAAGTTATAAACTAAATTAAATGTTCTTATATTGTCTGAAACAATTTTCTATAAATTAAATTGTTGTCTTTGGCACATATAAATTATAATTAAAGTGTTTATGACTGTTTACAAATAAATGTTTATAACTGTACGACATTACTTGGACGAATTCCTCTCTTACTTCCTTCTGCTTGAGTATGTTGATACTGATGTGGCATTTCTCTGGAATCCGCTGATTCTTCAATCCGGTGTGGGTTCTCTTATAGGGCGTTCCAAACTAGATGGCACCTAACCAGATTAGAAGACCCTTGCTCTCGCACGCACACTTCCAACCGGCCCACCCCGGCTAGACACGACCCGGGCGGTTCAGGTATAAGTAGGCTATACTGTCCAATTCAAAATTATAAAATTTTTAAATATTATATAGATACACAAAATTTCACTAGTGAACACTTACTTTTGGTTTTATGTCCCAAACGTTTCGACTTGGTGTCCGTACGGAACATAAAACCAAAAGTAAGTGTTCACTAGTGAAAGTTTGTGTATATATATAATATTTAAAAAAGTGAATGA